>OZ018318.1:171025853-171085853 GCA_963969495.1 Ceratothoa steindachneri
TGTGGGAATTGCGTGGAATGAATGCCCCGATGATGACACCAAATAGTCTGCGAGGACTGGGCGCTACCGCTTGTGCCTTCTACTTGGGACAGATTTGTGCACGCAGCGTGCTTCCTCCTCGCATTTTTGCTTCTTGTTTTGCCTTTGTTGTTGTTTTTTTGGTTTGTTGTCTTTTACACCTTTGTTTCTTTTTTTAATCTAGCCTAATATTATGCTGTTGGTTAATTGCGTCGACTTATGCCCTAGTAGGCAGTCGCCATATTGGTGCTGAACAAAAATGGATTCCTGGACATGTAGGGTTTACGGGGGAATGAGCACTTGGATTAGGGCGCCAATGTCTCCGCGAGTACTCGGTAACCAGACCAACGCTTCGCTCTTGCTTAATTTTGTCCCTTGGTGTGGAAGGACAAGGAAAGATCTCAAGTGAGAGGCACTGTAGTGGATAGAGTGAGAAACGACTGAGTAAGAGATGACTATGGTATGATGATGGGTGTGTTTTGATGTGGTATGGACATTCAAGAAGAATCGATAGAAATAGACTTTCGGCAAGAGAATTAGTTGCAGAGGGTGCGAAGCATTGAAAGATGGTGTAAAAGGTAGGTTGATTATCTGGATCATATTATTGTATGGTAGGTGTGCACTTGCTCCCCCCCTCCCCCTTATCATTTTTCTATCTCCTTCTGCGTATATAACGCCTGACCGTGCATTCTTTTTTGTTTTTCTTCTTTAAGGGTTCTTTTGCATTTTTAATGTCGCTTAAGACTAGGCTACCTTTTGCAATTTCGGCGTCTATGCCCTTTATGGTAGTCGCTAGATTGGGTGTCTTAGGAAAAAAAGAGTGTAATGTGGCCTTGAGCCTATCAAGGGTGGCAGCGGTGGGTAGTTATAGCAGCGTTGAAACGCTTTGTGGGAAATCGGTTAATGATCATTTTGTGTGGTTCTTTTAGTAAATTTTTTGGTCGCCCCGACAGAGCTTATGGTAGTTTCGACGGGTATGTCCTCGTTGGTGCGCCAAAGCGCCTTTTGAAAGCTCCTCTGTTGCAGTGGTGACGTTATTTCTCTCCTCCCCGCAGGTTGGGTTGATCCCGAAGAATTACGTGCAGGAGCTTCACGAGGTGGTGGACTCGCGGGGCGGGGCTGCACGCTCCCGCGAGAGCTCCCAGTCCCGTCAGCTGCCCCCCACCGCCGCTTCGCACGCCCACCCGCCCCAGACCAACGGGAGCAGCGGAGGGGGTGGTGGTGGGGGAGGAGGAGGTCACGTTAGCGAGAATTCTCATTTGTCCCAGGTGAGTGCCCGTCCTTCCTCGGTGGCTTCTGAGGCTCATCACCCTCGTCCTTTAATCATCCCCTTTGCTACCGTTGCTTGATTCTCCCTTGTAGGGAGGAATGTTTAGGAGGCCTCTATCTGTAACCATGGATGTTGGGATCGTGCTTTCGCGTTCCCTAGGGTGTCCTTTTGGAGGTCGACCTCCCTCCGGCAACCTGAGGGTGCCTTGGGGGGAAGTTTTAATCTAAACTGGTTTTGTTTTGGGGCGACTCTGTCCTTGAATGTCGCCAAGGGAGATTCCTAGATTTAAAAAAAAATGGTGCTCGCTTTCTTGATTTTTGTTTTCACTATCTCTACCCTTTATTCATTTAATTTAATCATTTTCTGTCTTTTACTTGGTGCCCGGTACTTTTGCTTTAATTGGGTAACGCCACTTTGTTGGCCCTCAGGAGATTTTCTAATGATGTCGGAGCCGGGCGTTGCACGACCGTACAACTTCCTTCGTGATAGTGTCCTTTTTTTCAAATGCCTTTGTCAATTTTGACGAAATTTTCTATGGGGTCTATAATACTGCCCTTTACCCAATATTTTGGCTTGACTGTTTTTGTCATCATTGTCACATTTTACCATCTGTATACACTTTCTGTCTGGTCCTCCCTTCGCTTTAGTTGTTTTATCAGTTTCCTTCACTCGATTAAAAAAAATCCCGTTTCTGCACTGATTCTTTTGATCCCCATTTGTCAAGTAAATTATATGTGCCATTGGCCCCATGGGGAATGTATGAGATAGGCTTGTGTCAGTGAATCACTCCTTGTTTCTTATCCCTCCTCCTTCTTCCCTTACGATACCCCGTTCCTTAATATCGACGTGACTTGTCGAATAAAAAATTCGTGTTATTTCGACGCCTCGATGGATTGAGACTTTAGTAATTGGCGGTTTTTAATTGGCCAAGTATGAATGGGGAAGAATGCAATTAATCATTGTCAGCCAAGTCACTACAGTGAGGGCGATTTAAAATCGATTTCTTGTCCCTCCTTTCTCGTTCAAATGCCGTTTTGTAATAAATTGCGACTCTGAGTTCTCGTGAGGCATTGGAGTCTGCGTATCCCGTTGGTTCGCTGCAAAAGTGACACCACAGCTGCTGCGTCTCAAACGAATGTCGAGATTAGCCTTTGCTGGCTCCCTGTGTATGTTGGAGTTGCTGTCAAGGAGCGTGCTGATAGGGGGTGAAGGTTGTCCAAACAGACTCAACAACTGTACCTGCATTTCGCTCTTCCTCACACTGACTCCATTGCAGGGATTAAGATACACCCCATCCCCCGAGTTGAAAGGTAATTAGGATGGAGTCCTTCGCGACCGCTCTCTCCGCATTCTCTAGGCGGGATGGTGCCCCGCCAAGATTCAATGTGCGTCGTGGTGTGGTGGAAGCCCGCCAACAAGACTTTACATCCAGAGGCGGAGAACCCTTTAACGACAGCTTTACGTTGAGTGAATGCGTTCCGCTCTCGCTTCGTACGCGGACACCAGCCCTAGATCAGACGATTTCCCGTACGCCATGCTTCGATACCTGGATGAGCGAGGCATGGCCTTTCTCTTAGATTTCTTCAACAGGATCTGGGTGGAGGGACTCCTCCTGGATTCCTGGCAAATAGCTACTGTGCTGTGCTCGCCTTTCACAAACAGGGTAGAGATCACTCTACCCCGGCCGGTTTCCGCAGGTTGATGGAGAAATTGGTAAATGTTAGATTAGCCTGTTTTTTTTTTGGACAGCGGAGGCTACCTGTCTTCCGCACAGTGTGGCTTCCGCAAGTTCCAAGCCACGTCGGATGCTCTGCTCCGACTGGAAAATGCCGTCTGCGAGGCCTTCCATCGTAGACAACACTACACCACGGTGTTTTTCGATTTGGAGAAGGCCTATGATATCACATGGCGATACAGTATCATGAAGACGAGCAGACGCCTCCCAATCTCTATATCTGAATTTTTGCGAGATCGTCGATTCCGCATAGGGGTGGGGATTCCTCTCCGGCCCAATGGAGCAGGAACAGGGGGCCCCTCAGGCAAGTGTCCTCATGTCACACTTTGCCTTGAACATCAACTACATCACCTCACTGCTGCCAGAAGATGTTTTCGCTACGCTCTATGTGAACGACCTTTCGATCTCTTTTTGCGCGGCCCAGATGCTAGCTGGAGCGTCGCCACCAACAGCATTGAACCGCGTCTCTCGCTATGCCGAAGCGCACAGGCTTCGGTTTTCCTTGGCCAAGACTAAAGTGGTGCACTTCTGCTGCCATTCACTGCTCCGCCTCCGACCCAGACTTGTTCCTAAATAAGGTTCGCCTGGAAGTGGTGGTTTCGCACCGTTTCCTTTGTCTTCTTTTTGACTTACGCCTCACCTGGGTGGCTCATATTCACAGCCTTAGGGTCTCTTTTACCCACGTCATCGACATTATTCGTTCCATGACGTTCAGCACCTGGGGTATTATACTACTGCCATATTTTCTATCGATCCTTTGTTTGTTCGAATATTGACTACGGAAGCGAGTTTTATACATATGCAGTCGAGCGTGTATTGAGGAAGGTGGACTCGATCCACGACATCGGCTTTCTTCTGGCGACCGATGCCTTCCTTACGTCCCCCATTGAGAGCATATTTGTTTATGCTGAGATGATGTAACTCACTCTTCGCCGTGCACAGTATATTCGTCTGTGTGCGCGAGCCCGGCGCCTCCCTCTGCCGCTGACAGTCATACCCGGCTTAGGGCTAGGAAACTTTTGAGAGCTGGGCCTGGTGGCGACCCTGGTTCGGCCCAGGACGCCACCCTGGAGGGTACCATCTTTGACTATTTGTCGCCACGCCTCTGCTCCCAAAGCTTCTACAGCGCCGGGAGTATTGCGTTCGGCCTTTTTGAATCTGCCAGTGTATACAGATGGCTCCAACTCCCAAGAGGGTGTCGGTTTCCACGCCGTATCCCCTCTGTTTGAAGTAAGCGCGGCTCTGCAACGCGCCCCGTCTTTCTTCACCGCCGAGCTGGTTTCAATACACCACTCGGTATGGGAGATAATGCGACGTGCCCGGTTCGGAGACCAGATTGTGATTTATAGCGACTCACAAAATGCCCCGAGGGCTCTTCGTTCATGATAGGTTTCTCTTTGTTGCTTTTCGTTCATGATAGGTTGCTATGTGTTTCCTGAAGTTGGTGTTTGTGTGTTCTGAGGGCCTAGATCTGACATCCATGTGTATTATACTACTCGCCAACAGAGGGTGTTAATACCTAATAGTAGGTGGGTTGCGATTGGGTAGGAGGCATCGTATACAGAGGTAGCTTGGGATGTGATGAATAGATCATCAGTGTGGAAGTTTAGGCGGACTGTTTGGGTAATGGGGAGGGGTATATCATGCATGCTAAGATTGAAAAGTGTAGGGGGGAGAATGGTGCCTTGAGGGACCCCGTCGCGATTTTTTTTCTTTTTGGATTGGGCCATGTGTTAGAAGACCTGGCCTTGGGGGAGAAACGGCGACTTATGTTCTAGTAGGCAGGCGATAGGAAGTTTGGTATCAACTGCTTGCAATTTTAGTGAGAAATTCAGCCTTTGGATATGGATGCCCTGTTGCATACTGACTAGTAATCTTGTTTTTTGGTTATGGATGCTTTGTTGCATACTGACTAGTAATCTCATTTTGTTTGGTCTCCAAATTCGAGAGAAAGGTCAAGTGAATGATCAAACATTTTTATGAGTGTGAAAAGGAATGCAGGAAAGGGTTAGTTATTAATTAGATGATGCAGGTATTGAACTCCCCCTCCCTTCTATATATGTATGAATGGTGGAGAATTAGAGTGCTCAAAGAGATTTCTTTATCTTCGAAGCATGGCTACTGCTAAAGCGAAGTTTCAGCCACATTGTATATAGTTAGTGGTCAGATGAAAGCCCATATTTAGTTGCATTGTGCTAGTTGGTGCGAAACCTGGATCGGGACACGCGTTCGTCTTGTTTGACGCATGCGCTCAGCGCCGGTTGGAATCGGGGCTAAAAAAAAACTATAGATAGATGAATTAACCCTCGCTCCTTCCCTCTCTCCCTCTCTCTCCTCGCCTCTCGCAGGGAATCCAAAATATCAGCATCGGTGGTGGGAGCCAGAATGCCCCTGCTGTCACCCACAGAGACTCGAGCCACTCTGTCCCTGCGGAGAAGAAGTACCTGCAGATGAAGGGGTGGTATTACGGGGCTATTTCGAGGTCCCAGTGTGACGACCTCCTCAATTCCAAAGGCCACGACGGAGACTTCCTCATCCGGGATTCCGAGACCAATGTGAGTAAGCGAGTCTTAATGAGTCTCACCTATAACCATTTGTGTTGCCAGTGGACCGCACCCTACAAGATGAGGGGGTACTGTGTGTAGATTGCTACGCGTGGTCCCTGGAGGAACTTCACCACTTCCTGGTCCAAGCGCCAGTAGGGAAGACCTGGCTTCCTGAGTTGAATTCAGAGCTTTGGGACGCTTACCCCTATCCCTCTATGCACCCGTTTTTTTTTTTTTTTAAGTATCCCCGCCTTATTTCTTTTGCCCTCATAGGCACTCGCCATATGGGCGCTAAAAGTAAATTTCTGGTGCCATATAGATATATATATATATATAGATATATAGATACATATATATATATATATATATATATATATATATATATATATATATATATATATATATATATATATATATATATATATAAAAGCTCAACATAATGATACATTGATTTCTCGCTTTCTGAAAAGGGCCCTCTCTCCCGTTGCCCATTTAGAAAAGGCCTTGAAGCCACTGATATTGATCCAACACACGCAAAAGTTCTAATACCATCAGAAAACAAGAATTTGTACAGAAAGTACAGGACAAAATTGAAGAAAACTCGAGAAATTCGATCGGAGCTCTTGCAAAGGACTTCAGATTGCACCACCGGAATAACTGTGCATGCATAATATCCGTTTCAAGTCTCCGATGGGATGCGGAGAGATCAGTTCATATCAGGTAAGACGAAAGAGAATCGTGTAATCCGGGAAAAGCGCCTACTCTCCATGTTGGAATATCAAGAAACTGCAATGCTTTGTTTTTTCTCTGGTGGGAAAAACTTCGACTAGGATCTTACGGTAAACCGAAGGAATGATAGATGCAGAGTGCCAAGCAAGGTTCAAACTACAATCCATACCAAGTTTCCAGCAACTGTGATCATTCTGGGAGTCGTTGGCACTGATAGAGACCTCATGCTCCAACACTTTTTTCACAGGGCTTAAGAATCAATGCTGCAGAGGTTTTGGAAAAGGGTGTGAGGCTCTTGATAGACTGAGTACGTAACGGAAGATCTTACATCTTCCAACAAGACTGCACTATTTCATATGGCTAGAACAACCTAAGCTCTGATGCGTGGCGATTCCCACGACCATGTTCTCCCAGACCCATGGCCTCCTAGCTCACCTAACCTAAATCCACTAGACTATTACGCATGGGGTGTCATCGAGAGAAACGTCAATCATCCCCCACCCCAATAACAACATTCAATCTCTCAAACCCGCTATTACAAAGACTATGTCCGAAATTGATAGAACTCATCTGTTTCTGGTATGTGAACGCTTCAGACCCCGAATTGAACCAGTCATTGAGGTTAATGGTGCATTCATTAAATTTGCATGTTAAAGGATTCTCAAGATTATTTATACTGATTTTCATTTAAAAACAGCTTTTCTCTCATGTGCTATACGTTGTTTTCTACATTCGTATAAAAGACCTCCAAATACTCACTTCCCATGTGTGTGTGTATATATATATATATATATATATATATATATATATATATATATATATATATATATATATATATATATATATATATATATATATATATATATATATATATAATAAAAATGAAGTGTGTGTGTGTCTGTCTGTCTCTCTACGTATAGGAATAAAAAAATCATTTCTAACTCCCTCTATTTCCCCCATTCCCCCCATCTCTTCCTCCCTCTCTCCTCTACCCCTACTCCCTTTCCCTCCCCCCTCCCTGCTATATCCCTACCCCATCTACCATCTTCCATATTTCCCCTTCCTCTCCCATCCCCCATCTCTCCCCCTTCTTCCCCCTTTACAAAAGGATATCCAAAGTCAGAAAAAATTTCTCTCCTTCCCTTCCCCCTTCTCTCTCTCCCCCTGTCCCCCCTACAAAAAGGAATCCAAATCAAGAGAAACGATGAAAAAAAACATTCTTAAAATATAGTTATAGAAGAATAGAATAGAATAGAAGAAGAAGAAGAAGAAGAAGAAGAAATATAGAAAATAAAACGCTTGATCTGTTTCTGTGGCCAAAACGTTGTTCGTTCATAACTAACGGTCAGTCACGCGCGAGTGTAAACTGCCGAGCAGGCGCGGTGAAACATTTAATCATTATAAGTATATTATATGGTAGGGAGAGTGCGCACCTCTCCTCGATCTCTCTTCAACCTATAAACAATAATAATAATAATCAGCAAGTAAATATATTTTTGTGCCACAATATAGGAATTTCAAACAATCTGTATTTATTTTTCAAAGGACTTTTTTTATCCCGGGCAACAACGCCCTGGATACAAAGTCTCATTTAATTTCCCAACTTATATTTTACCTTGGGTAACGACGTAGATATATCTATATATATATATCTATATATATATATATATATATATATATAGATATATATATAGATATATAGATATATATATAGATATATATATAGATATGTAGATATATATATATATATATATATATATATATATATATATATATATATATATATATATATATATATATATATATATATATATATATATATATATAATATACTCATTTAAACTGCATTTAATTCTTAGTTGGGTTCTAATGATAAACGTGGAATCCGAACCACGAGCATCTACCGGGAAGCTGACCCGATTTGCCAGGATTCTGGTGAGAGGCCTTCCGACCAGATCCTGTTGATTTTTTTTTATAGTGGTCATCATGGAGAAAATACGCCGTAATTAATTTTTAGCCAATAATAGGCTACATTAAACTCACAAAACAAAATCGACAAAAACACTAAAAAACAAAGATACAAACAAAACCAAAGCCAAAAAAAAAACCAGAACGAAAGCAACAAGAACGAGACGCTCCATCCTCGGGTGAAAGCCAGCCTCCTCCAAAGAAATTAGAGTCCACAAGTCTGTGTGCACGAACCTGTTTCGAGCACAGTAGCGCCACCTCCCGACCCGGTACACGGGAAGGTAACGTAACCTGATTCCTGCAGTCTAGTTATTGTGAGGAAAGCAAAATTCTACTCTGGCCCTCCAATCCTAGTGAACTATTTGGCACTGTCATCGACGCGCTTATTCGCCGCAATCACTCTACATGTCCAAAACACAGCGGAAGATAATCTCAACACCCGCCCGGATCGCAGCGACCGTGGCGTCAATGATACGGCGAAGCAGGGGGCGTGGAGATTCCAATGCCCCGAGAGCATTTAAGGCCCTTTGTGAGTGGGTATAGATTACGATCCGGTCTCCGAACCGGCCACGACACGTTATTTCCCATACCGACCTGTGTATTGCAACTACCCCGGAGAGTGTTAGCCTGTATAGCCGGTTACACTTGTTCCCTGGAGGAACTGTGCCTATGCCGCCCAGAGACGCCAGTTATACCTTAAGGCTTTTGGATTTAGGGCTAAGAAATTGCTTCAAGAGCTCTGTGTAACTCTGGGGCCGGTGGCACCTCTGGTTTTGCCCAGGATGTCACCCTGGAGAGTACGACCTTTGACTATTTGTCGCTACGCCCAAAGCTTCCACAACGCCGGGAGTATTGCGTTCTGCCTTTTTGGAGCACACTTCGTGACACGCTGGACCCGTGTCAGTGTATACGGATGGCTCCAATTCTCAGGAAAGAGTAAGCTTCCACGCCGTATCCCATTTGTTTGAAATCAGCGGAGCTCTGTCTTTACGGTCTAGCCCGGCATAATATACCGCTCGGTTTGGGAGATAACGCGTCGTGCCCGGTTCGGAGACCAGATTGGGATCTTTAGCGACTCCCGACGCGCCCTAAGTGCTCTCAGGGCATTGTAATCTCCGCACCCGCTTGTTCGTGGTATCCGTTACGCCATGGTTACTGCGAGTCGGCCGGATGTCGACATTATCTTCTGCTGTGTTCTTGGTCATGTACGGGTGAATGACGGCCCCAAAGAGTCCGGGAACGATGTTCGACCAAATCAATGTTTCGCTTTTCTTCTTACTGACTACATGGCTGGAATCAATTCAGTCCTACTGTACTCATGGACCTACCTCCCAATGCCGCCACGGGCTTCAGGTCGTTTTCTGTCTTCTTTGAATTGGGCACCTTCGCGGGACGCACCGCCATTTGATGGAGCGCTCGCCTGCACCTTACTGTGACTAGTGCGTTATCCTCCAGACTGTTCGGCACTTTATTGTTGAATGTCCCAATTCCAGTTTACGTGATTTTCGTGTACGTTAGCTGTCCCTTACCGCGAAGACCGGACTTGCTACTGCTCGTGCCTTGTACTCGGACGAATTCGTACACCCAGACTTTGGGACTATTTAACTTCTTGGAGGAGGCTGTCCTCCTCCATTTTATCGACTCTCTTTGGTATTGGTCGCTGGCCTCGCCCCCGACTCCGGAGCGTGCTTCCTTGTTGTTTTTGTTTAATTTAGCCTAGCATTTGGTTATAAGATAATTACGGTGACTTATGCCCTCGTAAGCAGTCGCCCCCGCTGATTTCAAACAGAGGGGGATACAGCGTAGAAGCCGACCCCTCTTCAGCCCTGTAGTCATCCGTGTACGCTTGCACAGATCCAGCGCGATATGGTGTGCTCCAAAATGGTCGTACACAGTACTCCGGACACTGGAATCTTTGAGAGAAGTTGCGTGGCGACAATTACTCAAAGGTGATTGCGTCCTGGCATAACCAGAGGCACCACTGACCCGAGAGCTACACCGAGCTATCTAAAGAGTCTCCTACCCCTAAACCTAGGGTCAGACTTTAATCTCTCGACGGCATAGGTAACCTTCGAGATCGCCCGCGGATGCATGTGATTCGTTGGCGACTTAGCTAGTGGTATCTCTCCGGCATCGACAATAAATTTCCCACTAGTAGACCGGAGAGACCGATGTGGTGGATCGCGTTCACTTTCCACGATTTACGCTCAAGAAAACCTAAGGCTGCCTATCTGGCCACGCAGGAGGTTAGAGAGATTGGGCGGAAACCGGTCTGGGTAGAGTCATCTCTCCCCTGTTTGCCAAAAGCGAGTACAGGAGTCAGGGACGGTACACTCTTTCTAGATCCTGTTGGACATTTCCGGCCTTAAGGGGCGGGATACCTCGGGGGCGGAGGGGTCTCCATGCGACCATCCACTCCAAGGCTTATTTATTCCAACCGGTGACTCTCCAGGCTTATTGTCTGTAACGCAGGACATTGGGGCCAGTGAGCCCATCTCCATCCAGGACACTAGGGGTCATGGCCGACGTGCCCCGATGACCCTTGCTTCTGTAAGGAGGTTGACCCTGTCGAGCCGTTCCCACCGGGAGCGGTCGATTCTGGTCCGCCTGCTTGCTGCTTTCGTGGCGGTCCCCTGAAAAAAGGAAAGAGGCCCCGCCACTGATAGTGTGTGGAGTCGTCCGAGAGAGACTGAAGAATGGATTGAGGGGAATGCCACCTCACCCATAGACAGGAGTAAACCTCTCTGCTTGAAAAAGGTTGGAGGGGCAGCCGAGAAAGAAGTAGGGGGGGTCCCCCCCCTTTACAGTTGGAGATGCCCGTGAGTGCCGTCTCTAAAGATGGCAAAGGGGAAGCCCCCTTTCCCTACAAAAATGGTAGGGAGGAGCCCCTCCACTGGTCAAAAACCTCGCCTACATCAACAACAAGGTTGAGCGAGGTTTGACTAATATGAATGTAATCGGAAAATTTTGAAATTTACAAACGCACGAAAGTTCCGAAAATTTTGACCACTGAAAAGAAAAAGATGGTTGGTGGGATATATTCCTCGTCCAGGGGAGTTCCGCTTATCTCCTCTTGAAATTCGGGACTTTTCACTGGTCCACCCTGGGTGCATTAATGGTCGGTGTTCGCACCTGTGGACCGATCTCTACCCAAAGGACGCAGTTCCCGACTAAGCAGACAGAGAATCAGGTAGGATTTGCCTCCATAGGTCGTACTAATCCTCGATAGGAAGGCCAAGATCTGTGCACCCGAGAAAGGCCGCAGGGGAGGTCAGTCCATCACACCCCTGGATGGGGTTATTGGGGGTAAAACCGATTTTCCCATTAATTGCGCCCCAACGGCCAGGAACCCTCAAGTCCTGGTCCCTTGCGACTTGGCGTTGTTTACAGGTGTTCCAAAAGCTTCTCTTCTGACAATGCTGAGAGAGAACGACCGGGGAGCTGAACTAGTTCCCACCGACCCGTCAGTGTGTTCAAGACAACCAGTGACAGGGGGCTTCCTTATTTTTTACTGAGCCCGGGAGACGTGCGGCTCTCCAGTTATCAAGTGTAGCAGGCTATACAGGGTAACACCCCTCCCCCCCTGCGGTGGATAGGAGAGTTGGTACAGAATGGCAGAAAGTAGATGTTAGCGCAAGGAGGAGCGAAGCTAACCCGGGGCCGGACGGGGCGCTGAGTCCCGCCAGCACGACGGCCAAGAAAACCCATTGCCGTGACGCTTACGAGGGATGCACCAAGGGTCGGTTCACGTAGGGAGAGACGGTGTCCTGGTACTATTGTGCTTTGACACCAACCTGCCATCGTGATACCTTTCCTCACAAGGGTCGAGGGGTACCTGTTTCACGATAAGGGGTATATGTATACGCGTACCTCATCGGCAGGGCTCAGAAACGGAGAGAGTAGATGTGTTGAGAAGACGGGAGTGGAAATGATAGCCATGGTGTGTTTGGCCCCTTTATAGGTGTTCCCCAGCCGCCTGAGGGAAGGGATAGCGCACCCGCGACCTGACCCAGACGAACCCTGAAGATTTGTGTCCACTCTCACAGGGATTGAACCCAGTACAAATACGCCGCAGGTCCCCCATCCTTACCCTAAAACTTTCTGGTTCTGGTCTAAGGAAACTCCTTCGAGAATTTGGCGTAATTTCTGGATCGGTGGTGCTGATGGTTCTGCCCAAGACGCCACCTTTGAACATTTGTCTTCGCACCTCTGCTCCCAAAGCTTCTACACCGCCGCCCGAAATATTGCGTTTGAATTTCTCTGAAGATGCATCTTGTCACATGAGCCGAGCCGTTGTGCACTGATGCCTCCAAGTCCGAAGGGGGATTTGGCTTTCATGCTACCTCCCCCTTGTTTTAAGCAGGCGGGTCCCATCTGGTTGCAATACCACTCTCGATATGGCAGATTATGTGCCGTGCATGTTTCGGAGACTTTTGTAATCCTTAACATCGCCTCACAGAGCGCTAACTCCCATTGAGACATTGAAATCTCCACATCCCCTTTTTCGCACTATCCATGGCGATTGTGAATCGGGAAAATGTCGAGATTTTCTTCTGCTGGGTTTCGGACATGTAGGGGTTGCTAGGAACGACCGCGCCGATGAAGGCACAAGGCTGTCTTGCATAAAATGAACAACAGACCGGCGTTTCGCTCTTCCCCACACTGACTACATAGCAAGGATCAACTCAACCCTTTGGGCTACATGGCAAAGAAGATGTGAGACTGCGTCCGGCAATCTAAAGTTGCGTTCCATTGCGCCCCGACTTTCCCTTGGGCCTATTTCCCAATGCATCGACGGTATAATTTTGCCATCTCTGAATCGGACATACGAGGCGCAGCGTATTCGAATGGAGCGCTTCCTTATACCCTTTGCGAAGACTGCGTGGTATCCCATACCCCACATTTCGGTCGAATCTCCTACCTAATCTTGGATAGCTTCGTGCGCAGGAAAGGTCGCGGTATCGTATCGAGAGCGGCGATTTGCCATCCTGGCCGCCGTGCTGACGGGTTCCAGCGCTCCGTCCGGCCCCAGCTTAGCCTCTCTTCCTTCCTTCAGATAGCCTGTATTTCTCCCCTACCTCGTCGCTTTTCATACAACCTCT
The DNA here is from genome assembly GCA_963969495.1 of Ceratothoa steindachneri. Taxonomy (NCBI): domain Eukaryota; kingdom Metazoa; phylum Arthropoda; class Malacostraca; order Isopoda; family Cymothoidae; genus Ceratothoa; species Ceratothoa steindachneri. Next base: position 171,039,222 of record OZ018318.1, read on the forward strand.
CCCACAACTTTCTCTGGTCAGCCTCTAATTTCACAGGGTAGATGCTGACCTTCTTCTCAAGCCAACCGTCCCGGATCGGGGCTAAGGTGGGAGGGGACAATGTTCCCTAACCCCTGAGCTCGGGTTCAGGATGGTTTTTTTTTAACAACCTGCTTCATCCCCACCCATACCTTCCTCATATCCCTTTCATCCTCAATTCACTGTCCTTAATTTTACGCCGTGTCTAAGGTGGAGCCACCATCCGATGGACTGCCAGGCCACCAGGCCACCAGGCGGGAGGGTTGGTCCGAAATGGCGGCGCCTGGCTCTGCCGGGCCTGTAAGCACCTCTTGCAGTGCTGGCTACTGCGAGAGGTGATGCCTGATTGCATCCCGTGTATAAAAGAGGGTCACCATGCCCATGTATGATCATCGAAAACCCAAATCTCTCCCCAATTCCCCTTCCTCATCAACGGAGCCGCCCTCGGGCAGCTCCACCGAAAAAATGGAGGCCTTTCCCCCATTGTGCTTGCGCAGGGTACCCTCCATACTTCTTTAATCGGAGAGGAGGCTTACTCCTCTCGTACGCCTACGGGTGTAGGGGACTCCCCCTCACCCTCTTCTCTGGAGGTGCTTTCGGGCACCTCCCTTTTTCCAGCGGCAGTTCACCCTGTTCTTTCCAAGGGAACTGCCAAGAAAGCCAGCAGGCAGCCCATTGCCGAACGCCATCGTGTAAGCGGCTCGGTAGGGCAAACCCTCCCTTAGGGGGGAGGGGGAAGCCAGGCCCCTTCGGTCGCTTCCCTCAAAAGACCTGCTGGCAAGAATTTTAAACCTTGCCGGGGTCAAGGCCTGTGCCTCCCCACACAAGACTGGCGACAATGCCAAGGGGGACCTGCGATGTCCTGGGAGGGGATGGCCAACTGGAGGCCCCTCCTGTGATAGACATGGTCCTTGAGGAAACCCAGCATCAGACGGTAGGGCCTTCCATGGAAGGAAATCCGTGCTCGGCGCCAAACACCGAACCCAAATCCGCCCCTATGCAAGGTCCTCCTCAAACGGTTAGGGTTTCTGAGGCAGTACAAGGAGGGGAGGGATCTTCTGCGACCACCAGGACCTTCTCCATTTCGGAGAAGGACCTGGCTGAGGCCGGTCCATCTGGCCTAGGGGCTTCTGCCGGCGGAGGTGAGAAGCGGGTTCATTCCCCGCCCTCGTCCAAAAAAAAGAAAAAGTGCGGGGCTGCGGGGACGTATGGGTCTGCTGCCACTCTGGCAAGCGACCAAGCCAAGATCGGAACATCCGGCCCCTCTTCCCCCCCGTTGCGGAGCCCCTGACTAAGACCAAAAGCGCACAGGGCGGAGCCTCGATGACATCGGGGCCCCTGATTCAGAGGTTACCTGGCGTTTTCGAGCCCGCTGGATTCAAACCCTTCCTCGTCATTCGCTCCACTGATGGCAGCATGTTGGCCAAGGGCAACATGATCCATCAGAGGAGAGGATTAGCTAGTGTAATTGGTAGAGAGCCGAAGGTGACCCGTTTTTCGGACGGGAGCCTTCTGGCCAATGCGGCGAATCCCGCCGAGGCGGCCAAGATAAGTGCTCTTCGGACACTTCATGGCACCCCGGTGAGTGTGACGCCGGACTCTACCATGAACTTTGTGAAAGGAGTAGTTTATGCGAGGGAACTCGTTGACTACTCCATAGAGGACATCACCTTATATCTGGCCGACCATGGGGCGGTCAAGGTCTAACGAGTGATGAGAAAACAGGGAGGAGCCTCGAGACCCACCCCTACACTCTTCGTCACGTTCGACTGTGACAAGCTCCCTAAGTCGGTGCATGCCGGTTGGTACCGCTAATGCGTAAAGGCATTTGTGCTACTGCCGCGGTGGTGCTATTACTGGTGCTATTCTTGTAGACGTGCAAAGTCGGGGTCACCCGAAGTTTGTGTAAATTGCTCCAAGGCCGCACACGATAAGTTCAAATCGTGTGTGGCCAAGTGTGTGAATTGCGGAGAGCCGCACCCCGCTTCTTTGAAGCAATGTGGTGCATATCTCCTTGAGAAAGAAATCCTGGCCGTTCAGGCCCAGGATCGACTCTCATTCCGCGAGGCTAAGGACTTGGTCCTGGCGCGCCTGGCTCTGCCTGGGACGTCATATGCCTCAATAGTTAGAAAGACACCCTCTGCTCCTGGCCCATCCAGGCTAACGAGCACGGTTGTTTCCGCACCCATTCGAGGCCCTTCTGCGGGCTCTACTCAACCCGGGCGCTCCCCTGGTAAAGCTGGCGGCAAAAAGGGTTCACATCCAGCCCCGGCTAAAACCAGGGCTCCCCCCCTCTTCCCCCAGCGTGACCGTTTCCCGTAAGGCGAAACGGCCACGCGCCTCCACCGAGTCGTTAGACTCACAGGAGGCAACACCCTTGAAGATGGTCGCTAGGCCATCTTCCGGGGTTACTAAAGCTTCCACGAAATGAGGACAAAAACAGAGGAGCTTCGGCTCCTTCGCCTACGACTAGAGGTGGAGCGAGTGGCTCGGAGACGGTGGTTCCTCGAAAAGAGGGCCCCCCGCCTCCGAAGCCGCAACGCCCGCCTAAGGTTTCGAGGCTGAGGGAGGAAAAGAATCGCATGGCGAGCCCAACCTCCCCCAATAAGTCCTCGAAGGCGACAGCGCCTTCAGCGCTTTGTCCGGCCAACAGCGCCCGGGGTTCTGCCCCCGGGAAGCGTACGGATATTCCCGTGAGGGTCGTGTTCGAGGAGGGCCCCCGCGTCATCTCCGAGCTAGGCCTGGAGGGCATATTCCTTCAATGAAATTGCCGTGGACTCTGGGCCAACTGGGAGGAGCTGCGGAGGCTCGTCCCGTTAGCTATCTTTTTGCAGGAGACCATGCTAGGCGCGTGCCCCCTGCCCGCCCCCCCGGGGTATAAGGTTCTTGCGACCCCACCACCGCAGGATGGCCGGGCTGGGGATGCGCGGTTTACACCCGGCATTATGTATCCGTTCTTCCTTTCTCTTTAGATACCTCCTTTCAGGCAGTGGCTGTGCAGCTGCACCTGGATAGGAGATATACTATCATTTCTGCGTACATTCCACCGTCAGCTGATTTCGACACAGGGGACTTTCGCCGCGTCGTGGCACGGTTGCCGAGGCCCTTTCTCTTGCTTAGAGATCTGAACGGCAGGCATCCTCTCTGGGAAGATTACTCAATAAATCCCAGGGGACAATTCCTTGCCGATCTGATCGTTGGCTTGAGATGGGTGTCATAAACGTGGATGAGTTTACGCATCACTGCCTGAGAACCGTTTCATTTTCTTGCCTTGACCTATCTTTGTGCTCTTCGGATGCACAGCCTGATTTTGATTGGGGGGTGGTCGATGACCTCCATGGTAGTGATCACTTTCCCATTCAAATATCATTTTCAGGGCAACTGCCGCTTGAGAGCCCACCTCGGTTGTGCTTGGCGCGGGCGCGGTGGCCTGCATTTCAGGACATGACTGAATTCTCTATCTCAGTCGAGGAGTTTAGGTCGGTAAATGAGGCCGTTGAGTTCTTCTCCGGCAACCTCATTGCCGTGGGCCTGACTACTATTCTTAGGACGTCTGGCCGTTTTGCACGCCGACCACTGCCATGGTGGTCGGCTGAGTGTGAGACGGCCCTCAAACAGAAGCGTTATGCCTACATGCACTATGAGCGCCGCCCGAACGATTTTACTGTCGCTGAATTTCGTCGGGCTAGGGCTAGGTTCCGGTATATTTCGAAGCACGCCCGCCGCTCTTCTTGGCGGGCATACATGTCTTCACTTAACGGGAAGAACCCTTTAGCAGAGGTGTGGAAGCGAGTCAAAAGGATTCGGGGCAAGTTCTCGCAGGAACCCCCTCCCGTTCTCCAGGACAATGGGACCGCAATCTCGGACCCCACCTCCGTGGCGGAATCCTTAGCGACCGCTTTTTCTGCATTCTCCAGCCGGGATGCTGCTCCGCCAGCATTCAATGCACGTCGTGATGTCGCGGAAGGCCGCAGGCTGGACTTTAGCTCCAGAGGCGGAGAACCCTTCAACGACAAGTTTACTGTGAGTGAGTTGCGCTCGGCTCTCGCTTCGTGCGCCGTCACAGCATATGGTCCGGACGATGTCCCGTACGCCATGCTTCGACACATGGATGAGCGAGCCATGGCCTTTCTGTTAGATTTGTTCAACAGGATCTGGGTGGAGGGTCTTCTCATAGATTCCTAGTGAATCGCTACTGTGCTCGCCTTTCGCAAACCGAGGAGAGATCACTCTACTCCGACCGGTTTCCGCCCAATCTCTGTAACCTCTTGCGTGTGCAAGTTGATGGAGAAATTGGTAAATGTTAGATTAGCCTTTTTGATGGACAGCATAGGCCATCTGTCTTCTGCACGTTGCGTCTTCCGCAAGTTCCACTCCATGTCGGATGCTCTGCTCCGACTGGAAAATGCCGTCTGCGAGGCTTTCCTTCGTAGACAGCACTACGTCACGGTGTTTTTCAATCTGAAGAAGGCCTTATGATACCTCGTGGCGATACGGTATCATGGAGACTCTCCACACGATGGGGGCGAGGGGACGCCTCCCAATGTTTATATCTGAATTTTTGCTAGATGGTCGATTCCGCGTACGGGTGGGGGGATCCCTCTCCGGCCCAAAGGAGCAGGAAGAGGATGCCCCGCAGGGAAGTGTCCTCAGTGTCACACTCTTTTCCCTGAGCATCACCGGCATCACCTCGGTGCTGCTGAGCGTCGACTCCAACGGGCATTGAACCGCGTCTCTCGCTATTCCGAAGCGCACAGATTTCGGTTTTCTTTGGCCAAGACTAAGGTGGTGCACTTCTGCCGCCATCCACGGCTTCACCCCGACCCAGATTTGTTTCTTAATGGGGTGCGCCTGGATGTGGTGGAACCGCACCGTTTCCTCGGTCTTGTATTCGACCGACGCCTCACCTGGGAGGCTCATAGTCGCAGTCTTAGGGTCTCTTGTACCCGCGCCATGGACATTCTCCGTTCCGTGACGTTCAGCGCTTGGGGCGCTGATAGGGCTACTGCTCTACTTTTTTATCGATCCTTTGTTCGTTCGAAGCTCGACTATGGATGCGAGGTTTATGCATCCGCAGCCGAGCGTTTATTGCGGAAGGTGGATTCGATCTACCAACCGGCCTTCGCCTTGCGACCGGTGTCTTCCGCACTTTTTCCATTGAGATCCTTTTGATCGATGCTGGGAAGATGCCACCCGCTCTGCGCCGCGTGCAGTGCATCACTCGTTTGTACGCGCGAGGCCAGCGCCTTCCTCAGTCACTGATCTCGATGGTGCCTATGCCGCTGAGAGACGCTAGTCATACCCTAAACCCTTTGGCTTTAGGGCCAGGAAACTCCTTCGAGAGCTAGATATAGCTCTCGGGCCGGTGGTGCCCCTGGCTCTGCCCAGGACGCCACCCTGGAGGGTACCACATTTGGCTATTTGTCGCCACGCCTCTGCTCCCAAAGCTTGTACGGCGCCGGGAGTATTGCGTTCGACCTTTTTGGAGCACACCTCGTGTCACGCTGGCACCGTGCCAGTGTATACGGATGGCTCCAAGTCCCAAGAGGGGGTCGGCTTCCACGCTGTATCCCCTCTGTTTGAAGTCAGCGGGGCTCTGCCAGGCGCTGCGTTTGTCTTCACGGCCGAGCTGGTGGCAATGCACCACTCGGTACGGGAGATTACGCGACGTGCCCGGTTCGGAGACCGGATTGTGATCTATAGCGACTCACAAAGCGCCCTGAGTGCTCTCGGGGCATTGGAATCTCCGCATCCCCTGATTTGCGATATCCGTGACGCCACGGTTATGGCGAGCCGGGCAGATGTCGAGATTATTTTCTGCTGGGTTCCTGGACATGTAGGAATTGCGGGGAATGAGCGCGCCGATAAGGGCGCCAAAGAGTCCGCGAGGACTCTGCGACCGGACCAGCGTTTCGCTCTTCCTCACACCGACTACATGGCAGGAATACGGGCAGCTTTTCGGACTGCTTTTCAAAAAAGATGGGAGACGGTCGAAGGGAACTTAAAGTTTCGTGCCATTGCCCGGCGACTGTTCCCATGGACCTATCCCCCAATGCCGCGACGGCTTCAGGTCGCTTTGTGTCGTCTCCGAATCGAACACACTCGTGTGACGCATCGCTATTTGATGGAGCGCTCGCCTGCGCCCTATTGCGACGACTGCGTTGTCCCCCAGACTGTTCGTCACATTCTTGTTTAATGTCCCAGTCTGGGTGATCTTCGCGCACGTTTCCTGTCCCGGTACCGGGATGGGCGGGGTCGCTACCGCCTGTCCTTTGTACTCGGGACGAGTGCGTGCACATTGACTGGTGGACTTGTTGACTTTTGGGGGGAGGCCGGCCTTCTCCCTTTCATTTAACTAGGTTTATTTGTTTTTTTTGTTATTGTTTTGTTATTGTTATTGTTATTTCTTTTTATTGTTGTTTTCTGTTCAAATTATTTAAAGTAGCCTATAACTAGGCTGTTTGTTTACGGCGACCTATGCCTAAGTCGGCAGTCGCTACATAGCCCCTTAAAAAAAATCATATCGAGCGGGTTCGCTACCGCTTCTCCCTGGCATAGTTTGGGGGATGAGGTTAGATTTCTCCATGCTTTGTATTGTACTTTGCACGTTAAGGTCCCTGACGGAAGCGAGCATCTCTCTATATAGTTGTTACTTTATTGTAAAATTTTCACTTTTTTTCTGTCTGTTCTGGCGACCGCCAGTCTAAAATAAAAAAGAGGGTGACAGTTATTCCTTTATCGTCTAGCGACTTCTTAATTGGAGATGCGTCTTTTCTTGTTCCTAGTGGCTGTGGTGTGAGGTTGTCAGTGTGTGATTGCGTTGCAATGGTGAAGTCGTGCATTAATAGACTATATCACCAGATTGCGCCTTTTCAGACATCGTTGTAGAGGGGCCATTTATTTGGAAGGGATGAGGGGGTGGGTGCTTACTTTATTTATTATTATTCTTTTGGTTGCGAACGTTAGTTTCTGGCTGATTTTGGCCTAGTTTTATTTGAGGGGAAGGGATTTTGTTATTCATTAAGACAACTTGGGGATAAGTTTTATGGCTATGTTTTCCTAGTTGTTTATTATTTAGCTCATCCTCTTGATTGTTTCCAGTTGTCCTTTTTCTGGGAGTTAATCAGTTGTGTAATGTTATGAAGCATCTGAAATGCCTTGTCGTCCTCCCTTTCGTATTCATGACGGGTGTTTATAAGAGTCTTCGTTATTTTGTACTTTGTAAACCATGTTCATTTTAAGTCATTTTTCTTGGTCTGATCCCCATCTCTTTCATGGCTTCTCGTGCTCGCAGGTTGGCGACTTCAGCGTATCTCTGAAAGCATCGGGGCGAAACAAGCATTTTCGAGTGCACGTCGAAAATGGCCTCTTCTGCATCGGTCAGCGGAAGTTTCCTAACTTAGAACAGTTGGTTGAACACTACACCAAGTCACCCATCTATACAAGCCAAAGAGGAGAAAAACTTTACTTAGTTCGACCGCTACCCAAGAATTGAAGTAGCGTTATATGTGTAGATTCATTTGATTTAGCATTTATTATATATTTTATATATCATTATATGAAAGGAAACCTATTTTTTACGTGATGATAGCGATTCGTTGATCAGGTGTACAAGATGTATATTCGCTCATGTGTGCATGAACGAGTGCACATACAGAACTGTTGTAAGGTGTGTGTTCTCAAACCCTTCATGGTTCATTCGGAAGAGATGTGTCTCGTGGTGTCGAACTGCGAAGGAAAGTGACAAGACTGGGGGGGGGGATCGGGTTCCTCTGGGTAAGCCACAATTTAGTATTAATAGGAAAATGATGCTACTTTAGGGAGGGGGGAGGTAATGAGTGGGCCTCGATCGGAGCAACTCTTTCAAAAGCCCTTTCTCGCAGCGCCCTCGAAGTCGCAACCCAGATGATGGTTCACCTTAAATTTCTTCTGGCCACACAACCACAATCGGTCTTTTAAGGTGGGGCAATGGGTACCGTTCTCCCAGCCCCATCGCAAAACAATAATAAAAAAACCCGACACTTTTGGCACACTCCTCAGTATGTGTGCGCGATTTCTTCCGTTCATTGTTGCTGTTTAGGAGCCGTGTTTTGACACACTTCCGCGTGCATTGTGCCTCCCCCCTTCCCCCCCCCCCCCCCTTCCTGGAGTTGTTAGGCGTGCACGCCAGATATTTTGCCTTACTTGGGACTGATGATGGGGGGGGGCTCCAGCTCACAAAACTAACAAAGATAACCAAGTCTTACGACTCGATCTTCCTGTTCTCTAGAAAAGGGTCTCATCTTCCAAGTAATATGCATATATTTGTATATATAATCAATGAAATGGTGTAATATTGCCTCTTTGTGTGTAAGTTTTGGATGCTTTCATAGTTGTAACGAGTTTGCAAGATCTGCCATACCCTCTTATCTCTCTCTTTCTCTCTCTCTCTCTCGAGTTTTGTCTTCAGGTAAGCGATCACCACCATATCTTACTATTTTACAGATCTTGTTGCCTTTAGGAAACCATTTTTCTAAAGGTATATATATAATGTGTGTAAAAATGTGCAGTCCGTTGCACTGTAAGCAAGGTTCCTTAACCTACTATTTGCGCTGTTTGCGCGTATCCTCATTTGCCTCTCTCATTATGCTGGTGTTTAAAAGATATTGCGTAACTGGTATCGGATTTCGCCTCCATTATTAAATGGTGAATGGTATGGCAATCAAATGACTCGGAAGGAGATGATCGGCGTCGCATGGGGTTCTCTTTTCACTCTCTCTCGGGGCCATTTTTCCCCATCTCTTGACTTTGGCCTTCTACCTTCGTGTCTTTATCGGCCCTGTGGGGTAAGGGCGGGCGTGTTTGACGTGAGGGAAGAAAGGGGAAAAGGCGCGTTAGAGCGTGGATATGAAGGCGAAGAAGCACAGACTCGGATGAATGGACTTCTTTCCATGCGAGCCGGGGGTTGCTTCTATCCTCACCCTGGAGGAGGATTTGGGGCTATATCTTTTGTCGGTAACCAAAGATATCAAAGACAGATCTGGTTTAGGTCCACTCGGCTCCCCCCCCCCATCCCCCTCTCAAATTCTTGTACCCTCTCCTGTTCTGATGCATAATGCGCTGATGCCCTTGTCGGTCCTCGTCAGTCTTGGACATCTGCTCCTCTTAAAGGTATTCAAATTGGAACCTCGGTGCTCTTTCTATCTCTTGTTCCACAGGGGGGGAGGGGTCCTCATTGATCCCCCCAGCATTTACAGTTGGGACTATTTTTCGATTATTATACCTCATAATGCTAATATCCCTACTTTCGATTTCTTTCCTTTTTCTCACTCGTCTTTCTTCATTGTTTCATTATCTTAAACTCTTCTCTCTTTTTTTCAATAAAGGAATCCAAAGTATTTTGGGCCATTTCCTGCCACCCTCATTCATTGACCGGATTTTTTGTCATACTGCACCCCATCATTATCCTGGTTCCTTTTCATTCATTTTTGCACACCCCTCCGTCCGTCACCCACCATTTTTGCGACTCTCCTCGAGATCTCGGTCCTTTGAAGGATTCCACCCCCTCTCGCAGCGTCCATTCTCTAAATCTTCCGTCGTTTCCCTTCTAACCATTATTCCTCCCTCTGAATGTGGTTATTCTTCCCGTTGATGGACGCCTCAATTTGATCTTTCCCCTCTATCCCATCCAATTCATGTCGTCATCTCACCGTTTTACACAATATTTTGTGTCCATAATGAGAGCTTGAATTATGCTGCTTCATTTTCCTTAATCATACATTAAGAACGATGCCATTGGAATATGCACCATAAATTGATTATTCTGCAGATATCCATGAGATTAGGATATAAGATATAAGTAAATGATTTTATATATATATATATATATATATATATATATATATATATATATATATATATATATATATATATAAAATGGTTTGTTGGACCGAACTACTTGACTAGTCAGAATTTATTTTAATTCCAGAATCCTGACTAACTTGTCAGATTGCATCTAAAAGATAATAATTCCGTGAACAATAATTAATTTATTATCTACTAGTCAAGAATACCGAATAAGTCATGGAAAACAGATTCAGTTATTATTGTAGGTGGGTGTTGCTTTAGGGAGAGGTCTAATTTCCAGAATTTTTTTTATTGAACTTGTATTTATTCTACAGAAGTTCAGTGTTTTTCTAACTATAAATAGTCACAAATTGCCTACGTTTTTATTTATTATTATGAGGAATATTCAATTCGTACTAGTTAGTCAACAATATTAATTGTATTGAATTTCGCTTGTGACGAAAGTATCTGCAGCTAGAATCCTGTATGAGCTTGCGGTTAGCTATACTAGGTTGAATCCTCTCGAAAGTGGATGGAGGGTAGATGGTATGTCCAGCCATACATTTCATTGTATATGATTACTATTTAAGTTATCTGATTTGTATAGGTAAGCTTCTTTTTATTGTAAGCACAACGATCCCCAGGAAAAATTTTTTCCTTAAAATGTATATTTTGAGTTTCACTTTGCTATTGGACCAAACTAAATTGACTTCATTCATACCTCATGTTTAGTGAAAACTTTTCGAAGTTCTAAAGGACCTCATCAGACCAAAAATGGCAAGTTACACGAGGAAGTAATAGGTCCAGGTAAATATTTCGTTTCAAGGAAGCAAGTCTACATTTCTCGCTGAATTTCACCCTTAATGTATATTCCCAGCCCGTTTCTGTAATATTTCCTCAGATTTTATTGCCATACTCGTTTCTTTTGGACTTTGGCGGTTTTTTTTTTTTGTTGTTTTAGTTTGCGCCATAATAAAGGAAAGAGAAGATAACATTTTCAATAATTGCAGGCAGGTACTGGAGTAATGACTTAAGATTCTACTTAATTCTTCCCGATATTTGGCAATAGAATGTTGCATCATTTCAGAAAAACAGATTATTACAGAACTCATGGTACTTGTGCTGGTTATAATGCATTTGAATGTTCGTTTTGGCGTAGCTCATACAATATAATTATATATATATATATATATAATATTAAATCTATTTATTTTATAGTATTACAATCAATTAATATATTTTTTATTTTAGGCTATGCGATTTATAGTGATTGTTAATTTCCCCCTTTAATTTCACCCTGTACTCAGCAGGTAAATTTAATGAGCAGCTTTGTTGCAAAATTCTTGTGTAATCTTTGGAATTTCAATTTTAGAAATCAAGATTTTGCAACATTAAAAGCTAAACTAATCCAAAGAATATTTGTTGAATTTGGAGCAAAATATTGCTAAATTGTTTGCACTTTTCTACATCGAAAATGTCTATTTCTTTAAAATAAAGCAAATGAATATACTAGGAACGAAAAATCCGAAATATTAGATTTTATACTACTAAACATTATATCTATACATATTAGTTAAGTGCATGTGTGTGTGTGTGTGCGTGGCTATAAGTAATTATTAATTCCATGTAAATGCTCATTTCAACAATGTAATTAGGTTTGTACAAAATATTACAAATAAAAATTTCTTATGAATAGATTATTATTAGATTTCCTTTTATGAACTTATGATTATTCACCTCCACCTATTTACCTATTAGTCACCTTCCAGTAGCCATGCTACTGGAGCCTGGGTTTTTTTTTTTTTTTTTTTAATCTTAGTCTTTTTTAAGGGCTGATTTCGTTTTTACTAATAATTTAACCCAGGAATAGACGAGCTATTGATAATATGTAGTCTCCGAATTGGGCACACTCGCGGGACGCACCGCCATTAGATGGAGCGCTCGCCAGCGCCCTACTGTGAAGACTGCGTTGTCCCCCAGACTGTTCGGCACATTCTTGTTGAATGTCCCAGTCTGGGCGATCTCCGCGCACGTAACCTGTCCCGGTACTGGGCCCCGTAAGGGGCGCGGCGATTTGCCATCTTGGCCAACCGTCCCGCATCAGGGCTGAGGGGGTGGGGGACAATGTTCCCTAACCCCTGAGCTCCGGTCTGGGGTGGCTGGTTTTTAACTACCTGCTTCATCCCAACCCATACCTTCCTCACATCCCCTTTTCCTCTCCTCTTCACAATCTATTAATTTTTACCCCTGTAAGGGGCGCGGCGATTTGCCATCCTGGCCGCCGTGCTAACGGGATCCAGCGCTCCTTCCGGCCCCAGCTTAGCCTCTCTTCCTTCCTTCAGATAGCCCGATTTCTCCCCTACCTCGTCGCTTTTCATACAACCTCTCCAACAACTTTCTCTGGTCAGCCTCTAATTTCACAGGGTAGAATGCTGACCTTCTTCTCAAGCCAACCACCCCGGATGGGGGCTGAGGGGGGAGGGGACATTGTTCCCTAACCCCTCAGCTCCGGTTCGGGATGGGTTTTTTTTAACAACCTGCTTCATCCCCACCCATACCTTCCTCACATCCCTTTTCCTCTCCTCTTCACATTCTATCTGTTTTACGCCGTGTCTAAGGTGGAGCCGCCATGCCGAAGGACTGCCAGGCCACCAGGCGGGAGGGGTGGTCCCAAATGGCGGCGCCTGGCTCTGCCGGGCCTGTAAGCACCTCTTGCAGTGCGGGCTACTGCAAGAGGTGGTGAGCGATTGCGTCCCGTAAAACAAAGAGGGTCACCAAGATGGCTCGGCGCCAAGCACCGAACCCGAATCCGCCCCTATGCAAGGTCCTCCTCAAACGGTTAGGGTTTCTGAGGCACTACAAGGAGGGGAGGGATCTTCTCCGACCGGTGCCCCTGCGACCACCAGGACCTTCTCCATTTCGGAGAAGGACCTGGCTGAGGCCGGTCCATCTGGCCTGGGGGCTTCTACCGGCGGGGGTGAGAAGCGGGTTCATTCCCCGCCCTCCTCTCCAAAAAAGAAAAGGACCAAAAAGACGAAGAAGACTCGGGGCTCCTCTCAATCCGCGGGGGCTACGGGGAAGGATGGGTCTGCTGCCACTTTGGCAAGCGACCAAGCCAAGATCGGCACATCCGGGCCCTCTGCTTCCCCGGGTACGGAGCTCCTGACGATGACAAAGACCAAAAGTGCACAGGGCGGAGCCTCGATGACATCGGGGCCCCTGATTCAGAGGTTACCTGGCGTTTTTGAGCCCGCTGGCTTCAAACGCTTCCTCGTTATTCGCTCCACTGATGGCAGCATGTTGTCCAAGGGCAACATGATCCATCAGAGGAGAGGATTAGCTAGTGCAATTGGTAGAGAGCCGAAGGTAACCCGTTTCTCGGACGGGAGCCTTCGGGCGAATCCCGCCGAGGCGGCCAAGATAAGTGCTCTTCGGACACTTCATGGCACCCCGGTGAGTGTGACGCCGCACTCTACCATGAACTTTGTAAAAGGAGTAGTTTATGCGAGGGAACTCGTTGACTACTCCATAGAAGACATCACCCTAGAGCTGGCCGACCATGGGGCGGTCAAGGTCGAACGTGTGATGAGAAAACAGGAAGGGGCCTCGAGACCCACCCCTACACTCTTCGTCACGTTCGACTGTGACAAGCTCCCTGAGTCGGTGCGTGCCAGCTGGTACCGCTACCGCGTGAAGGCATTCGTGCCACTGCCGCGGCGGTGCTATTACTGTCACCGCTTCGGCCACACGAATCGATCATGTAGACGTGCAAAATCGGGGTCACCCGAAGTCTGTGTAAATTGCTCCAAGGTCGCACACGATAAGTCCAAATCGTGTGTGGCCAAGTGTGTCAATTGCGGAGAGCCGCACCCTGCTTCTTCGAAGCAATGTGGTGCATATCTCCTTGAGAAAGAAATCCTGGCCGTTCAGGCCCATGATCGACTCTCATTCCGCGAGGCTAAGGACTTGGTCCTGGCGCGCCCGGCTCTGCCTGGGACGTCATATGCCTCAATAGTTAGAAAAGCACCCTCTGCTCCTGGCCCATCCAGGCCAACGAGCACGGTTGTTTCCGCGCCCATTCGGAGCCCTTCTGCGGGCTCTACTACACCCGGGCGCTCCCCTGGTAGAGCTGGCGGCAAAAAGGGTTCACACCCAGCCCCGGCTAAAACCAGGGCTCCTCCCTCTTCCCCCAGCGTGACCGTTTCCCGTAAGGCGAAACGGCCACGCGCCTCCACAGAGTCGTTAGACTCACAGGAGGCAACACCCCTGAAGATGGTCGCTAGGCCATCTTCCGGGGTTCCTAAAGCTGTTCCCCGAAAGGAGCTTCGGCCCCTTCGCCCACGCCCCGATGTGGAGCGAGTGGTCGGAGACGGTGGTTCCTCAAAAAGAGGGCCCCCCGCCTCCGAAGCCGCAACGCCCGCCTAAGGTTTCGAGGCGGAGGGAGGAAAAGACTCGCATGGCGAGCCCAACCTCCCCCAATAAGTCCTCGAAGGCGACAGCGCCTTCAGCGCTTTGTCCGGCCAACAGCGCCCGGGGTTCTGCCCCCGGGAAGCGTACGGCCATTCCCGTGAGGGTCTTCAATTCGAGGAGGGCCCCCGCGTCTCCTCCGAGCTAGGCCTGGAGACAATATTCCTTCAATGGCATTGCCGTGGACTCCAGGCCAACTGGGAGGAGCTGCGGAGGCTCGTCTCGTCCCGTTCCCCGTTAGCTATTTTTTTGCAGGAGACCATGCTAGGCGCGTGCCCGCTGCCTGCCCTCCCGGGGTATAAGGGTCTTGCGACCCCACCACCGCGGGATGGCCGGGCTGGGGGATGCGCGGTTTACACCCGGCATGATGTCTCCGTTCTTCCTTTCTCTTTAGATACCTCCCTTCAGGCAGTGGCTGTGCAAATGCACCTGGATAGGAGGTATACTATCATTTCTGCGTACATTCCACCGTCAGCTGACTTCGACGCGGGGAACTTCCGCCGCGTCGTGGCACGGTTGCCGAGGCCCTATCTCTTGCTTGGAGATCTGAACGGCAGGCATCCTCTCTGGGGAGATTACTCCATAAATCCCAGGGGACAAGTCCTTGCCGATCTGGTCGAAGAGCTTGAGATGGATGTCCTAAACTTGGATGAGTTTACGCATCACTGTCCGAGAACCGCTTCATTTTCTTGCCTTGACCTATCTTTGTGCTCTTCGGATGCACAGCCTGATTTTGATTGGGGGGTGGTCGATGACCTCCATGGTAGTGATCACTTTCCCATTCAAATATCATTTTCAGGGCAACTGCCGCCTGAGAGACCACCTCGGTGGTGCTTGGCGCGGGCGCGGTGGCCTGTATTTCAGGAAATGACTGAATTCTCTATCTCAGTCGAGGAGTTTAGGTCGGTAGATGAGGCCGTTGAGTTCTTCTCCGGCAACCTCATCGCCGTGGGCCTGACTACTATTCCTAGGACGTCTGGCCGTTTTGCACGCCGACCACTCCCATGGTGGTCGGCCGAGTGTGAGACGGCCCTCAAACAGAAGCGTTATGCCTACATGCGCTATAAGCGCCGCCCGAACGATTTCACTGTCGCTGAATTTCGTCGGGCTAGGTTCCGGTATATTTCGAAGCACGCCCGCCGCTCTTCTTGGCGGGCATACGTGTCTTAACTTAACGGGAAGACCCCTTTAGCAGAGGTGTGGAAGCGAGTCAAAAGGATTCGGGGCAAGTTCTCGCACGACCCCCCTCCCGTTCTCCAGGAGAATGGGACCGCAATCTCGGACCCCGCGTCCGTGGCGGAATCCTTAGCGACCGCTTTCTCCGCATTCTCTAGCCGTGATGCTGCTCCGCCAGCATTCAATGCACGTCGTGATGTCGCGGAGCGGAAGGCGGCCGGATGGACTTTACCTCCAGAGGCGGAGAACCCTTCAACGACAAGTTTACTGTGAGTGAGTTGCGTTCCGCTCTCGCTTCGTGCGCGGACACCGCCCATGGTCCGGACGATGTCCCGTACGCCATGCTTCGACACATGGGTGAGCGAGGCATGGCCTTTCTGTTAAATCTGTTCAACAGGATCTGGGTGGAAGGTCTTCTCCCAGACTCCTGGCGAATCGCTACTGTGCTCGCCTTTCGCAAGCCGGGGAGAGATCACTCTACTGCGACCGGTTTCCGCCCAATCTCTCTAACCTCTTGCGTGTGCAAGTTGATGGAGAAATTGGTAAATGTTAGATTAGCCTATTTCCTGGACAGCGGAGGCCATCTGTCTTCTGCACAGTGCGGCTTCCGTAAGTTCCACTCCACGTCGGATGCTCTGCTCCGACTTGAAAATGCCGTCTGCGAGGCTTGCCTTCGTAGACAGCACTACGCCACGGTGTTTTTTGATCTGGAGAAGGCCTATGATACCGCATGGCGATACGGTATCATGGAGACTCTCCACACGATGGGGGCGAGGGGACGCCTCCCAATGTTTATATGTGAATTTTTGCGAGATCGTCGATTCCGCGTACGGGTGGGGGGAGCCCTCTCCGCCCCAAAGGAGCAGGAAGAGGGTGTCCCGCAGGAAAGTGTCCTCAGTGTCACA
This sequence comes from Ceratothoa steindachneri, assembly GCA_963969495.1. NCBI lineage: Eukaryota > Metazoa > Arthropoda > Malacostraca > Isopoda > Cymothoidae > Ceratothoa > Ceratothoa steindachneri. The sequence continues at coordinate 171,055,613 of OZ018318.1, forward strand.
CTCTTTGCCCTGAGCATCAACGGCATCACCTCGGTGCTGCCAGAAGATGTTCTCGCTACGCTCTACGTGGACGACCTTTCGATCTCTTTTGGCGCGGCCCAGATGCCAACTCTGGAGCGTCGACTCCAACAGGCATTGAACCGCGTCTCTCGCTATGCCGAAGCGCACAGGTTTCGGTTTTCTTTGGCCAAGACTAAGGTGGTGCACTTCTGCCGCCATCCACCACTTCACCCCGACCCAGATTTGTTTCTTAATGGGGTGCGCCTGGATGTGGTTGAGTCGCACCGTTTCCTTGGTCTTGTATTCGACCGACGCCTCACCTGGGAGGCTCATATTCGCAGCCTTAGGGTCTCTTGTACCCGCGCCATGGACATTCTCCGTTTCGTGACGTTCAGCGCTTGGGGCGCTGATAGGGCTACCGCCTTACTTTTTTATCGATCCTTTGTTCGCTCGAAGCTCGACTACGGATGCGAGTTTTATGCATCCGCAGCCGAGTGTTTATTGCGGAAGGTGGATTCAATCCACCACACCGGCCTTCGCCTTGCGACCGGTCCCTTCCGCACTTCCCCCATTGAGAGCCTGTTGGTCGATGCTGGGGAGATGCCACTCGCTCTGCGCCGCGTGCAGTGCATCACTCGCCTGTACGCGCGAGCCCGGCGCCTCCCTCAGTCGCCAACAGCTCTCACTGCATCCGCAGCTGATCTCGATGGTACCTATGCCGCCGAGAGACGCCAGTCATACCCTAAGCCCTTTGGGTTTAGGGCCAGGAAACTCCTTCGAGAGGTAGATATAGCTCTCGGGCCGGTGGCGCCCCTGGTTCTGCCCAGGACGCCACCCTGGAGGTTACCACATTTGGCTATTTGTCGCCACGCCTCTGCTCCCAAAGCTTGTACTGCGCCGGGAGTATTGCGTTCGATCTTTTTGGAGCACACGTCGTGTCACGCTGGTACCGTGCCAGTGTATACGGATGGCTCCAAGTCCCAAGAGGGGGTCGGCTTCCACGCTGTATCCCCTCTGTTTGAAGTCAGCGGGGCTCTACCAGGCGCTGCGTCTGTCTTCACGGCCAAGCTGGTGGCAATACACCACTCGGTACGGGAAATTCCGCGACGTGCCCGGTTCGGAGACCGGATTGTGATCTATAGCGACTCACAAAGCGCCCTGAGTGCTCTCAGGGCATTGGAATCTCCGCATCCCCTGGTTCGCGATATCCGTGACGCCACGGTTTTGGCGAGCCGGGCAGATGTCGAGATTATCTTCTGCTGGGTTCCTGGACATGTAGGAATTGCGGGGAATGAGGGCGTCAAAGAGTCCGCGAGGGCTCTGCGACCGGACCAGCGTTTCGCTCTTCCTCACACCGACTACATGGCAGGAATACGGGCAGCTCTTCGGACTGCCTACAAAGAAGATGGGAGACGGTCGAAGGGAACTTAAAGTTGCGTGCCATTGCCCGTCGACTGTTCCCATGGACCTATCCCCCAATGCCGCGGCGGCTTCAGGTTGCTTTCTGTCGTCTCCGAATCGGACACACTCGTGTGACGCATCGCTATCTGATGGAGCGCTCGCCTGCGCCCTATTGCAACGACTGCGTCGTCCCCCAGACTGTTCGGCACATTCTTGTCGAATGTCCCAGTCTGGGTGATCTTCGCGCACGACACCTGTCCCGGTACCGGGATGGGCGGGGTCGCTACCGCCTGTCCCTTGTGCTCGGGACGAGTGCGTGTACTTTGACTGGTGGACTTATTGACTTTTGGGGGGAGGCCGGCCTTCTCCCTTTTATTTAACCCGATTTATTTGTTGTTGTTGTTTTTGTAATTGTTTTGTATTGCTTTGTTATTGTTATTGTCATTTCTTTTTATTGTTTTCTGTTTAATTTTTTAAAGTAGCCTAAAACTAGGCTGTTTGTTTACGGCAACTTATGCCTTAGTCGGCAGTCGCCAGATAGCCCCTTAATTAAAAAAAAAAAAAAAAAAAATCCTGGTACTGGGATGGGCGGGGTTGCTACCGCCTGCCCCTTGTACTCGGGACGAGTGCGTGCACATTGACTGGTGGACTTGTAGACTTTTGGGGTGAGGCCGGCCTTCTCCCTTTTATTTAACTAGTTTTTTTGTTTTTGTTATTGTTATTTTCTTTGTAGGTCGCCCGCTCCTGCGTCGGGGAAAGGAGGACCTCCCCCCGACGCCGGAGCTTGCTTCTTGATTGTTGTCATCTTCACTTTTTATCGTTTTTTGTTTTCTTTTCATATTCTTCGGCGACTGCCCAAGTGGGCAGTCGCCAGATAGCTTCCTAAAAAAAAATAATATTGATACGGCGACATTGGCCTTGGTTCCAGTTGCCAGATAGGTGCTATAAAATGAAAAGAAAACGGTTGCCAGGCGGTTACTTTGTGTTGATCTATCCAGGGAAATATACTTCCATCTTTAGGACATCTTCAAGTGAAACGAGTGAGTCCCTCCTCGCGCGCGATGCCTTTCCGGGCTCTTGCCACTTCTGTGTTGACTGCTAACTGCACGCATTCGCTCCACTTCCCTTTCCTTCTATGTATTATTTATTACCTTGTTTATTTATGCATTATTTATTACCTTGTTTATCTATGCATTATTTAAGTACTCTTACAGTCCCCCCCCATCACCACCTCCTGTTGCTCTTTCCCGCTATCTTACTGAGTGCCTACCCGCCCTCCGCGTATTGATAGTATGCGGTAACATGCTTCTTCGACGGGGTGGTTTGATGGCAAACGGGACGCCAGGTTGGCTCTGCCTGGTCCATCACCCCTTCCTTAGCCTAAGGAGTGAACTCGACACCCGGGGTACTGGCACGCCATTTGTCCGGTGCTATTGCGTGGTCCCATTGTGGTTACTGAAGTATACCTATCGTTGGGAGACGAGCTCTTCCCTCACCTGCCCAGTGCTTCTCCCTCTAGAGCCCCGTGGTGGGTATGAGCACGCATGGTGGTCATTTGTACTTAGTTTATCGGTGAATTTTGTCTCTAAAGCCCTTTCCCCATCAAGGCTACTTTTCGAGTAGTCTTCCCTTCCAACCTCGTGATAAGTGTTCTAAGTTTGTTCAATCCAAGTTCTCTCGTTCGTTGGATCCTTATACCAACGAAGTGGCATTTGAGCCCTATGTGTTGCTATGTAAGTACATGTGTCAATTCTGTCTCTAATTACCATGACTCTGTGTCTATTAGACCGTGCTGGTGGCTCTCACAATGCTGTACCTAAAACATGCCCGTGTTTTATATTCGAACAGGAAATCCTTTCGATGAGTGACTCGTTGCCCTTAGAGATTAGGGATGTGTACCGTCGAGTTAAGGAACAACTCTCTCCATCGCCGTCTCTACTCAAATGCTGGGAGGAACCTGGCACTTGCTCACACCAAAGATTCTCTCAGCCCCATAATAATACCCGCCCCCCTCCTCAAAGATGTTCAGCATTTCACCGCCGGAGTGTGTTTGTTCCAGCAATCGCGGGGTGTCGAGCAAGGTGGCATTACCCGCCATACAGAATTATATATTGCATATTATTATTTGGAGCAGAGTATACGCCGCTAAAATCTAGACTACCTATCGAACGTCATGGCATAAAAGGCTACGAAGCCCTTAAATACAAAAAGTGGTAAAGTTAAAAATAAATAGAGGGTTCTGGAGCAATAAACAAATGAATGCCCGAAAGGGGTCCCTCTCCCCTCCGTACGCGGAATCGACGATCTCGCAAAAATTCAGATATAAACATTGGGAGGCGTACCCTCGCCCCCATCGTGTGGAGAGTCTCCATGATACCGTATCGCCATGCGGTATCATAGGCCTTCTCCAGATCGAAAAACACCGCGGCGTAGTGCTGCCTACGAAGGAAAGCCTCGCAGACGGCATTTTCCAGTCGGAGCAGAGTATCCGACGTGGAGTGGAACTTGCGGAAGCCGCACGGTGCAGAAGACAGATGGCCTCCGCTGTCCAGAAAAAAGGCTAATCTAGCATTTACCAATTTCTCCATCAACTTGCACACGCAAGAGGTTAGAAAGATTGGGCAGAAACCGGCCGGAGTAGAGTAATCTCATCCCGGTTTGCAAAAGGCAAGCACAGTAGCGATTCGCCAGGAATCTAGGAGGAGACCATCCACCCAGATCCTGTTGAACAAATCTAACAGAAAGGCCATGCCTCGCTCACCCAGGTGTCGAAGCATGACGTATGGGACATCGTCCGGACCATGGGCGGTGTCCGCGCACGAAGCGAGAGCGGAGCGCAACTCGCTCCCAGTAAACCTGTCATTGGAGGGTTCTCCGCCTCTGGATGTAAACTCCAGCCGCTGGCCTTCCGCTACATGACGACGTGCATTGAATGCTGGCGGAGCAGCATCCCGGCTAGAGAGTGCGGAGAAGGCGGTTGCGAAGGATTCCGCCACGGACGCGGGGTCCGAGATTGCGGTCCCATTCTCCTGGAGAACGGGAGGGGATTCCTGCGAGAACTTGCCCCGAATCCCTTTGACTCACTTCCACACCTCTGCCAGAGGGGTCTTACCGTTGATTGAAGAAACGTATGCCCGCCATGGCGGGGGTGCTTAGAAATATACCAGAACTTAGCCCTAGCCCGACGAAATTTAGCGACAGTGAAATCGTTCGGGTGACGTTTATAGGGCATTTAGGCATAACGCTTCTGTTTGAGGGTCGTCTCAAACTCGGATGACCACCATGGGAGTGGTCGGCGTGCAAAACGGCCAGACGTTCTGGGAATAGTAGTCAGGCTCGCGTCAAGAGGTTACCCTAGAAGAACTCAACGGCCTCATTTACCGAACTAAACTCCTCGAGTAAGATAGATAATTCAGTCATTTCCTGAAATGCAGGCTACCACGCCCGCGGCAAGCACCACCGAGGTGGGCTCTCAGTCGGCAGTTGCCATGAAAATGATATTTGAATGGGAAAGTGATCACTACCATGGAGGTCATTGACCACCCTCCAATCAAAATCAGGCTGTGCATCCGAAGAGCACAAAGATAGGTCAAGGCAAGAAAATGAAGCGGTTCTCGGACAGTGATGCGTAAACTCATCGACATTTAGGACACCCATCTCAAGCTCTTCGATCAGATCGGCAAGGTCTTGTCCCCTAGGATTTATTGAGTTATATTCCCAGAGAGGATGCCTGTCGTTCAGATCTCCAAGCAAGAGATAGGGCCTCGGCCTACCGTGCAACGACGCGGCGGAAGTCCCCCCCGTCGAAGTCAGCTGACGGTAGAATGTAGGCAGATATGATAGTATACCTCCTATCCAGGTGAAGCTGCACAGCCACTGCCTGAAAGGAGGTATCTAAAGTAAAAGGAAGAACAGAGACATCATGCCAGGTGTAAACCGCGCATCTCCCATCCCGGCCATCTCGTGGTGGTGGGGTTGCATGACACAATACCCCAGACGGGTAGGCAGGGGAACCGCCCCTAGCATGGTCTCCTGCAAAAAATAGCTAACCGGGAATGGGATGAGACAAGTCTCCGCAGCTCCTCCCAGTTGTCCCGGAGTCCACAGCAATTCCATTGAAGGAATATGCCCTCGAAGCCTAGCTCGGAGGAGACGTGGTGGCCCTCTTCGAACAGAAGACCCTCACGTGGATGGCCGTACGCTTCCCGGAGGCAGACCTCTGGGCGCTGTCGCCTTCGAAGACTTATTGAGGGAGGTTCTGCTCGCCATGCGAGTCTTTTCTTCCCTTCGCCTCGAAACCTTAGGCGGGCGTTGCGGCTTCGGAGGCGGGGGAACCTCTTTTCGAGGAACAACCATCCTGGACCCACTTAGACCACCACTAGGCGTGAGCGAAGGAGCCGAGGCTCCTTTGTTGCTGTCCTCCTTTCGGGTGAAAGCTTTAGGAACCCCGGAAGATGGCCTAGCGACCAACTTCAGGAGTGTTACCTCTTGTGAGTCTAATGACTCGGTGGAGGCGCGTGGCCGTTTCGCCTACCGGAAACGGTCACGCTAGGGGAGGGGAGGGGGGCTGGTTTTAAGCGGGGCTGGGTGTGAACTCTTTGTGCCCCTAGCTTCACCAGGGGAGCGCCCGGGTTAATTAGAACCCGCAGAAGGGCTCCGAATGGACGCGGAAACAACCGTGATCGTTACCCTGGATGGGCCAGGAGCAGAGGATGTCTTTCTAACTATTTAGGCATAAGACTTCCCAAGCAGAGCCGGGCGCGCCAGGACAAAGTCATTAGCCTCGCGGAATGAGAGTCGATCATGGGCCTGAACAGCCAGGATTTTTTTATCAAAAGATATTCACCACATTGCTTCGAAGAAGCGGGGTGCGGCTCTCCGCAATTGACATACTTGGCCCCGTAAGGGGCGCGGCGATTTGCCATCCTGGCCGCCGTGCTGACGGGATCCAGCGCTCCGTCCGGCCCCAGCTTAGCCTCTCTTCCTTCCTTCAGATAGCCCGATTTCTCCCCTACCTCGTCGCTTTTCATACAACTTCTCCCACAACTTTCTCTGGTCAGCCTCTAATTTCACAGGGTAGATGCTGACCTTCCTTTAAGCCAACTGTCCCGCATCAGGGCTGAGGGGGTGGGGGACAATGTTCCCTAACCCCTGAGCTCCGGTCTGGGGTGGCTGGTTTTTAACTACCTGCTTCATCCCCACCCATACCTTCCTCACATCCCTTTTCCTCTCGTCTTCAAAATCTATCATTTATACGCCGTGTCTAAGGTGGAGCCGCCATGCCGATGGACTGCCAGGCCACCAGGCGGGAGGGGTGGTCCCAAATGGCGGCGCCTGGCTCTGCCGGGCTTGTAAGCACCTCTTGCAGTGCGGGCAACTGCAAGAGGTGATAAGCTATTGCGTCCCGTGTTAAAAAGAGGGTCACCATGCCCATGGATGAATCAATAAAACCTAAAACCCCTTTAACTCCCCCTTGCTCATCGACGGAGCCGCCCTCGGGCAGCTCCAGCAAAAAAATGGAGGTCCCCCCCCTGTGCTTGCACAGGGGACCCTCCATATTTCTCTAACCGGAGAGGAGGCTTACTCCTCTCCTTCGCCTACGGGTGCAGGGGACTCCCCCTCACCCCCTTCTCTGGAGGTGCTTTCGGGCACCTCCCTTTCCCCAGCGGCAGTCCCCTCTTTTCTTTCCAAGGGGACTGCCAAGAAAGCCAGTAGGCAGCCCTTAGCCAGCCGCTCCCCATCAAAGCGGCTCGGTAGGGCAAACCCCCTTAGGGGGGAGAGGGAAGCCAGGCCCCTTCGGTCGCTTCCCTCAAAAGATCTGCTGGCAAAAATTTTAAACCTTGCTGGGGTCAAGGCCTGTGCCTCCCCACACAAGACTGGCGACACTGCCAAGGGGACCTGCGATTTCCTGGCAGGGGATGGCCAACTGGAGGCCCCTCCTGTGATAAACATGGTCCTTGAGGAGACCCAGCCTCAGACGGTAGGGCCTTCCATGGAAGGGAATTCGGGCTCGGCGCCAAGCACCGAACCCGAATCCGCCCCTATGCAAGGTCCTCCTCAAATGGCTGAGGGCTCCGAGGCAGTAAAAGGAGGGGAGGGATCTCCTCCGACAGGTGCCCCTACGACAACCAGGACCTTCTCCATTTCGGAGAGGGACCTGGCTGAGGCCGGTCCATCTGGCCTAGGGGCTTCTGCCGGCGGAGGTGAAAAGCGGGTTCATTCCCCGCCCTCCTCTCCAAAAAAGAAAAAGACGAAAAAGACCCGGGCTCCTCTCCATCCGCGGGGGCTGCGGGGACGGATGGGTCTGCTGCCACTTTGGTAGGCGACCAAGCCAAGATCGGCACATCCGCCCCCTCTACCCCCTCGTGTGCGGAGCCCCTGACCAAGACTAACACCAAGAGTGCACAGGGCGGAGCCTCGATGACATCGGGGCCCCTCATTCAGAGGTTACCTGGCGTTTTCGAGCCCGCTGGATTCAAACGCTTCCTCGTTATTCGCTCCACTGATGGCACCATGTTGTCCAAGGGCAACATGATCCATCAGAGGAGAGGATTAGCTAGTGCAATTGGTAGAGAGCCGAAGGTGACCCGTTTCTCGGACGGCAGCCTTCTGGCGAATGCGGCGAATCCCGCCGAGGCGGCCAAGATAAGTGCTCTTCGGACACTTCATGGCACCCTGGTGAGTGTGACGCCGTACTCTACCATGAACTTTGTGAAAGGAGTAGTTTATGCGAGGGAACTCGTTGACTACTCCATTGAGGACATCACCCTAGAGCTGGCCGACCATGGGGCGGTCAAGGTCGAACGTGTGATGAGAAAACAGGGAGGGGCTTCGAGACCCACCCCTACACTCTTCGTCACGTTCGACTGTGACAAGCTCCCTGAGTCGCTGCGTGCCGGTTGGTACCGCTACCGCGTGAAGGCATTCGTGCCACTGCCGTGGCGGTGCTATTACTGTCACCGCTTCAGGCATACGAATCGATCATGTAGACGTGCAAAGTCGGGGTTACCCGAAGTCTGTGTAAATTGCTCCAAGGTCGCACACGATAAGTCCAAATCGTGTGTGGCCAAGTGTGTCAATTGCGGAGAGCCGCACCCTGCTTCTTCGAAACAATGTGGTGCATATCTCCTGGAGAAAGAAATCCTGGCCGTTCAGGCCCAGGATAGACTCTCATTCCGCGAGGCTAAGGACTTGGTCCTGGCGCGCCCAACTCTGCCTGGGACGTCATATGCCTCAGTAGATCGAAAGGCACCCTCTGCTCCTGGCCCATCCAGGCCAACGAGCACGGTTGTTTCCGCGCCCATTCGGAGCCTTTCTGCGAGCTCTACCCAACCCGGGCGTTCCCCTGGTAAAGCTGGCGGCAAAAAGGGTTCATACCCAGCCCCGGCTAAAACCAGGGCTCTCCCCTCTTCCCCCAGCGTGACCGTTTCACGCAAGGCTAAACGGTCACGCGCCTCCAACGAGTCGTTAGACTCACAGGAGGCAACACCCCTGAAGATGGTCGCTAGGCCATCTTCAGGGGTTCCTAAAGCTGTCCCCCAAAAGGAGGACAGCAACAGAGGAGCTTCGGCCCCTTCGCCCACGCCCCGAGGTGGAGCGAGTGGCTCGGAGACGGTGGTTCCTCGAAAAGAGGCCCCCCCGCCTCCGAAGCCGCAGCGCCCGCCTAAGGTTTCGAGGCGGAGGGAGGAAAAGACTCGCATGGCGAGCCCAACCTCCCCCAATAAGTCCTCGAAGGCGACAGCGCTTTGTCCGGCCAACAGCGCCCGGGGTTCTGCCCCCGGAAAGCGTACGGCCATTCCCGTGAGGGTCTTCAATTCGAGGAGGGCCCCCGCGTCTCCTCCGAGCTAGGCCTGGAGGGCATATTTATTCAATGAAATTGCCGTGGACTCCGGGCCAACTGGGAGGAGCTGCGGAGGCTCGCCTCGTCCCGTTCCCCGTTAGCTATTTTTTTGGCAGGAGACCATGCTAGGCGCGTGCCCCCTGCCTGCCCTCCCGGGGTATAAGGGTCTTGCGACCCCACCACCGCGGGACGGCCGGGCTGGGGGGTGCGCGGTTTACATCCGGCATGATGTATCCGTTCTTCCTTTCTCTTTAGATACCTCCTTTCAGGCAGTGGCTGTGCTGCTGCACCTGGATAGGAGGTATACTATCATTTCTGCGTACATTCCACCGTAAGCTGACTTCGACGCGGGGGACTTCCGCTCCGTCGTGGCACGGTTGCCGAGGCCCTATCTCTTGCTTGGAGATCTGAACGGCAGGCATCCTCTCTGGGGAGATTACACCATAAATCCCAGGGGACAAGTCCTTGCCGATCTGATCGAAGAGCTTGAGATGGGTGTCCTAAACGTGGATGAGTTTACGCATCACTGTCCGAGAACCGCTTCATTTTCTTGCCTTGACCTATCTTTGTGCTCTTCGGATGCACAGCCTGATTTTGATTGGGGGGTGGTCGATGACCTCCATGGTAGTGATCACTTTCCCATTCAAATATCATTTTCAGGGCAACTGCCGCCTGAGAGACCACCTCGGTGGTGCTTGGCGCGGGCGCGGTGGCCTGCATTTCAGGAAATGACTGAATTCTCTATCTCAGTTGAGGAGTTTAGGTCGGTAGATGAGGCCGTTGAGTTCTTCTCCGGCAACCTCATCGCCGTGGGCCTGACTACTATTCCTAGGACGTCTGGCCGTTTTGCACGCCGACCACTGCCATGGTGGTCGGCCGAGTGTGAGACGGCCCTCAAACAGAAGCGTTATGCCTATAAGCGCCGCCCGAACGATTTCATTGTCGCTGAATTTCGTCGGGCTAGGGCTAGGTTCCGGTATATTTCGAAGCACCCCTGCCGCTGTTCTTGGTGGGCATACGTGTCTTCACTTAACGGGAAGACCCCTTTAGCTGAGGTGTGGAAGCGAGTCAAAAGGATTCGGGGCAAGTTCTCGCAGGACCCCCCTCCCGTTCTCCAGGAGAATGGGACCGCAATCTCGGACCTCGCGTCCGTGGCGGAATCCTTAGCGACCGCTTTTTCCGCATTCTCTAGCCGTGATGCTGCTCCGCCAGCATTCAATGCACGTCGTCATGTCGCGGAAGGCCGCCGGCTGGACTTTACCTCCAGAGGCGGAGAGCCCTTCAACGACAAGTTTACTGTGAGTGAGTTGCGTTCCGCTCTCGCTTCGTGCGCGGACACCGCCCATGGTCCGGACGATGTCCCGTACGCCATGCTTCGACACCTGGGTGAGCGAGGCATGGCCTTTCTGTTAGATTTGTTCAACAGGATCTGGGTGGAAGGTCTCCTCCCAGACTCCTGGCGAATCGCTACTGTGCTCGCCTTTCGCAAGCCGGGGAGAGATCACTCTACTCCGACCGGTTTCCGCCCAATATCTCTAATCTCTTGCGTGTGCAAGTTGATGGAGAAATTGGTAAATGTTAGATTAGCCTATTTCCTGGACAGCGGAGGCCATCTGTCTTCTGCACACTGCGGCTTCCGTAAGTTCCACTCCACGTCGGATGCTCTGCTCCGACTTGAAAATGCCGTCTGCGAGGCTTTCCTTCGTAGACAGCACTACGCCACGGTGTTTTTTGATCTGGAGAAGGCCTATGATACCGCATGGCGATACGGTATCATGGAGACTCTGCACACGATGGGGGCGAGGGGACGCCTCCCAATGTTTATATGTGAATTTTTGCGAGATCGACGATTCCGCGTACGGGTGGGGGGGAGCCCTCTCCGGCCCCAAAGGAGCAGGAAGAGGGTGTCCCGCAGGGAAGTGTCCTCAGTGTCACACTCTTTGCCCTGAGCATCAACGGCATCACCTCGGTGCTGCCGAAAGATGTTCTCGCTACGCTCTACGTGGACGACCTTTCGATCTCTTTTGGCGCGGCCCAGATGCCAACTCTGGAGCGTCGACTCCAACAGGCATTGAACCGCGTCTCTCGCTATGCCGAAGCGCACAGCTTTCGGTTTTCTTTGGCCAAGACTAAAGTGGTGCACTTCTGCCGCCATCCACGGCTTCACCCCGACCCAGATTTGTTTCTTAATGGGGTGCGCCTGGATGTGGTTGAGTCGCACCGTTTCCTTGGTCTTGTATTCGACCGACGCCTCACCTGGGAGGCTCATATTCGCAGCCTTAGGGTCTCTTGTACCCGTGCCATGGACATTCTCCGTTCCGTGACGTTCAGCGCTTGGGGCGCTGATAGGGCTACCGCCTTACTTTTTTATCGATCCTTTGTTCGCTCGAAGCTCGACTACGGATGCGAGTTTTATGCATCCGCAGCCGAGCGTTTATTGCGGAAGGTGGATTCGATCCACCACACCGGCCTTCGCCTTGCGTCCGGTGCCTTCCGCACTTCCACCATTGAGAGCCTGTTGGTCGATGCTGGGGAGATGCCACTCGCTCTGCGCCGCGTGCAGTGCATCACTCGCCTGTACGCGCGAGCCCAGCGCCCCCCTCAGTCGCCAACAGCTCTCACTGCATCCGCAGCTGATCTCGATGGTGCCCTTTCCGCCGAGAAACGCCAGTCATACCCTAAGCCCTTTGGGTTTAGGGCCAGGAAACTCCTTCGAGAGGTAGATATAGCTCTCGGGCCGGTGGCGCCCCTGGTTCTGCCCAGGACGCCACCCTGGAGGGTACCACATTTGGCTATTTGTCGCCACGCCTCTGCTCCCAAAGCTTGTACTGCGCCGGGAGTATTGCGTTCGACCTTTTTTGAGCACACATCGTGTCACGCTGGAACCGTGCCAGTGTATACGGATGGCTCCAAGTCCCAAGAGGGGGTCGGCTTCCACGCCGTATCCCCTCTGTTTGAAGTTAGCGGGGCTCTGCCAGGCGCTGCGTCTGTCTTCACGGCCGAGTTGGTGGCAATACACCACTCGGTACGGGAGATTACGCAACGTGCCCAGTTCGGAGACCGGATTGTGATCTATAGCGACTCACAAAGCGCCCTGAGTGCTCTCGGGGCATTGGAATCTCCGCATCCCCTGGTTCGCGATATCCGTGACGCCACGGTTTTGGCGAGCCGGGCAGATGTCGAGATTATCTTCTGCTGGGTTCCTGGACATGTAGGAATTGCGGGGAATGAGCGCGCCAAAGAGTCCGCGAGGACTCTGCGACCAGACTAGCGTTTCCCTCTCTTTCACACCGACTACATGGCAGGAATACGGGGAGCTCTTCGGACTGCTTGGCAAAGAAGATGGGAGACGGTCGAAGGGAACCTTAAAGTTGCGTGCCATTGCGCCGCGACTGTTCCCATGGACCTATCCCCCAATGCCGCGGCGGCTTCAGGTTGCTTTCTGTCGTCTCCGAATCGGACACACTCGTGTGACGCATCGCTATCTGATGGAGCGCTCGCCTGCGCCCTATTGCAACGACTGCGTCGTCCCCCAGACTGTTCGGCACATTCTTGTCGAATGTCCCAGTCTGGGTGATCTTCGCGCACGATACCTGTCCCAGTTCCGGGATGGGCGGGGTCGCTACCGCCTGTCCCTTGTGCTCGGGACAGATTCGTGCACATTGACTTGTTGACTTCTTGGGGGAGTCCGGCATTCTCCCTATTATTTAAGCAAGGTTTGTTTGTTTGTTTGTTTTTCTTTTTGTTTTTTTGCATTTTTTTTTTTTTTTTTTTCTCCTTTAGTTGCACGCTCCTGCGCCGGGGGGGACTTCTCCCCGACGCACCAGCTTGCTTCCTTTTCCCCTTTTGGGGTGTTTTGTTTTTTTTTCTCTCTTTAATTTTATTTTAAAGTAGCCTAGAACTAGGCCAGTTTTAATACGGCGACTAATGCCCAAGTAGGCAGTCGCCAGATGAGCTTTTGAAAAAAAAAAAAAAAATTTGCCCCACTTGGATTTATCGTGTCCGGCCTTAGAACAATTTACACAGACTTCGGGTGACCCCGACTTTGCACTTCTACATGAGCGATTCGTATGTCCAAAGCGGTGACAGTAATAGCACCGCCGCGGCAGTGGCACAAATGCCTTAACACGGTAGCGGTATCAACCAGCACGCACCGACTCAGGAAGCTTGTCACAGTCGAACGTGACGAAGAGTGTAGGGGTGGGTCTCGAGGCCCCTCCCTGTTTTCTCATCACACGTTAGACCTTGACCGCCTCATGGTCAGCCAGCTGTAGGGTGATGTCCTCAATGGAGTAGTCAACGAGTTCCCTCGCATAAAGTACTCATTTCACAAAGTTCATGGTAGAAGGCGGCGTCACACTCACCGGGGTGCCATCAAGTGTCCGAAGAGCACTTATCTTGGCTGCCTCGGCGAGATTTGCCGCATTCGCCAGAAGGCCTCCGTTTGAGACACGGGTCACCTTCAGCTCTCTACCAATTACACTAGCTAAAGCTCTCCTCTGATGGATCATGTTTCCCTTAGCCAACATGCTGCAATTAGTGGAGCGAATAAAGAGGAAGCGTTTGAAGCCAGTGGGCTTGAAAACGCCAGGTAACCTCTGAATGAGGGCCCCCGATGTTATCGAGGCTCCGCCCTGCGCACTTTTGGTCTTAGTCGGGGGCTCCGCACTAGGGGTGGGGGCAGAGGGGCCGGATGTGCTGATCTTGGCTTGGTCGCTTGCCAGAGCGGAAGCAGACCCATCCGTCCCCGCAGCCCCCGCGGATGTAGAGGAGCCCCTAGTCTTAGTCTTTTTCTTATTTGTATTTCTTTTTAGGAGAGGAGGGCGGGGAATAAACCCGCTTCTCCTCTCCACCGGTAGAATCCCCTAGGACATATGGACCGGCCTCAGCCAGGTCCATCTGTGAAATGAGGAAGGGCCTGGTGGTCGCAGGGGCACCCGGTAGAGGAGATCCCTTTCCTCCTTGTACTGCCTTGGAAACCCAGGCTGTTTGATGAGGACCTTGCATAGAGACGGATTCGTGTTCGGTGCTTGGCGCAGAGCCCAGATTTTCCCCTATGGAGGGCCCGGCCCTACCGTCTGAGCCTGGGTTGCCTCAAGGACCATGCTATCTCAGGAGGGCCCTTTAGTAGGCCATCCCCTCCCAGGATATCGCAGGTCCCGTTGGCAGCGTCACTAGTCATTTGTGGGGAGGCACAGGCCTTGACCCCGGCAAGGTTCAATATTCTTGCCAGCAGGTCTTTTGAGGGAATCGACTGAAGGGGCCTGGCTTCCCTCTCCCCCCTAAGGAGGTTTGCCCTACCGAGCCGCATGCACGAGGGGCGGTCGGCAATGGGCTGCCTGCTGGCTTTCTTGGCAGTCCCCTTGGAAAGAAAAGGGAGGTGCCCGAAAGCACCTCCAGAGAAGGGGGTGAGGGGGAGTCCCCTACACCCGTAGGCGAACGAGAGGAGTAAGCCTCCTCTCCGGTTAGAGAAATATGGAGGGTCCCCTGCGCAAGCACAGGGGGAAGGACCCCTATTTTATCTGTGGAGCTGTCCAAGGGCGGCTCCGTTGATGAACAAGGGGAAATGGGGAAAGATTTTAGATTTTTTATTTTTTCATTCATGGGCATGGTGACCCTATTTATTCCACGGGAAGCAATCGCTCATCACCCCTCGCAGTAGCCCGCTCTACAAGGGGTGCGCACAGGACATGGCAGAGCCAGGTGCCACCATTCAGGACCACTCCTTCTGCCTGGTGGCCTGGCAGTCCATCGGCATGGCAGCTCCACCCTAGACACAACGTAAAAACAAAGTTGATGGTGAAGTGAGAAGAAAAGGGGATGTGAGGAAGGTATGGGTGGGGATAAAGCAGGTTGTTAAAAACCCACCATCCCAAACCAGAGCTCAGGGGTTAGGAAACATTGTCCCCTTTCCCCTCAGCCTCGATCAGGGATAGTTGGCTGAAAAGGTCAGCATCAACCCTGTGAAATTAAAGGCTGACCAGAGAAGGTTGTGGGAGAGGTTGTATGAAAAGCGAGGAAACCGAGGGAAAAACAAGTGTTCTGAAGGAAGGAGAAGAGGCTAAGCTGGGGTTGGACGGGGTGCTGAATCCCGTCAGCACGGTGGCCAGGATGGCAAATCGCCATTCTGGCGCGCCCCTTACGGGGACGCGGCTAACCAGCCAGTTTTCCTTATTAGGGAATATTTTCGGTCACTCTGGCAGAGTGGGACGTCTATATTCTGTTGAGCCCTAGTTTTTTTTTCCGTGTGCTAGCAGTTTTTAACCTCGTCGGAACTCTGAGGGAGGCCTTTGTCGTCTGGGATTCGGCCACCCACATGGGCATTAAATGAGTAGCTATGGGTCCCACAACGCCATAATCCCCCTGTTCGTCTCCTTTATCAGTAAGTCATTTATTGGTTGACTGCCAGCTTCTGTCTGCCCTTTGTCTGGAATGCATCCCATTTATTTTTGATCAACTGCGCTTCCTCTCAGCGAGGTTCTCTCTTTTAGCACTAATTTCCTCTTCCGATGTCTAATCAAGTGTTTTTTAGAGCATGTAATTATACTTTTTTTTTCAAATTCACTAGAAATGCAAGTATCTGTATGAGCGCGTCTTTTTGTGCCTTGAAGTGGGGTAATCCTCCCCCCACCCCCCGCTTCATATTCGATTTTAGTTTTACTATGCCAGGACATTCATTTGTTTATTGCTCCAGAGCCCAATATTAAGTGTCACACACTTTCTCTGAGCATCAACGGCATCACCTCGGTGCTGCCGGAAGATGTTCTCGCTACGCTCTACGTGGACGACCTTTCGATCTCTTTTGGCGCGGCCCAGATGCCAACTCTGGAGCGTCGACTCCAACAGGCATTGAACCGCGTCTCTCGCTATGCCGAAGCGCATAAGTTTCAGTTTTCTTTGGCCAAGACTAAGGTGATGCACTTTTGCCGCCATCCATGGCTCCACCCTGACCCAGCTTTGTTTCTTAATGGGGTGCGCCTGGAAGTGGTTGAATCACACCGTTTCCTTGGTCTTGTATTTGACGATGCCTCAGCTGGGAGGCTCATATTCGCAGCCTTAGGATCTCTTGTACCTGCGCCATGGATATTCTCCGTTCCGTGATGTCCAACGCTTGGGAGGCTGATAGGGCTACTGCCTTACTTTTTTATCGATCCTTTGCTCGTTCGAAGCTCGACTTCGGATGCGAGTTTTATGCATCTGAAACCAAGCGTTTATTGCGGAAGGTGGACTCGATCCACCACACTGGCCTTCGCCTTGCGACGGGTCCTTTCCGCACTAACCCTCATTGAAAGCCTGCTAGTCGATGCTGGGGAGATGCCACTCGCTCTACGCCGCGTACAGTGCATCACTCGCCTGTACGCGTGAGCCCAGCGCCTCCCTAAGTCGCCAAATGCTCTGACTGCATACGCAGCTGATTTCGACGGTGCCCTTGCCGCCGAGAGACGCCACTCATACCGTAAGCCCTTTGGGTTTAGGGCAAGGAAACTCCTTCGAGAGCTCGGTATATCTCTCGGGCCGGTGGCGCCCCTGGTTCTGCCCAATACGCCACCCTGGTGGGTACCACATTTGGCTATTTGTCGCCTCGCCTCTGCTCCCAACGCTTGTACAGCACCGAGAGTATTGCGTTCGACCTTTTTGGAGCACACCTGGTGTCACGCGGGAACCGTGCCAGTGTATACTGAGGGCTCCAAATCCGAAGAGGGCGTCGGCTTCCACGCCGTATCCCCTCTGTTTGAAGTTAGCGGGGCTCTGCCAGGCACTGCGTCTGTCTTCACGGCCGAGTTGGTGGCAATACACCACTCGGTACGAGAGATTACGCGACGTACCCGGTTCAGAGACTGGATTGGGATCTATAGCAACTCACAAAGCGCCCTGAGTGCTCTCGGGGAAGTGGAATCTCCGCATCCCCTGGTTCGTGATGTTCGTGACGCCACCGTTTTGGTGAGCCGGGCGGATGTCGAGATTATCTTCTGCTGGGTTCCTGGACATGTAGGAATTGTGGGAAATGAGCGCGCCGATGAGGGCGCCAAAGAGTCCGCAAGGACTCTGCGACCGGACCAGCGTTTCGCTCTTCCTCACATCGACTACATGCCAGGAATACGGGGAGCTCTTCGGACTGTTTGACAAAGAAGATGGGAAACGGTCGGAGGGAACTTAAAGTTGCGTGCCATTGCGCCGCGACTGTTCTCATGGACCCTTTCCCCAATGCCGCGACGGCTTAAGGTCGCTTTCTGTCGTCTCCGAATCTGACACACTCGTGTGACGCATCGATATTTGATGGAGCGCTCGCCTGTGCCCTATTGTGACGACTGCGTCGTCCCCCAGACTGTTCGGCACATTCTTGTCGAATGTCCCAGTCTGGGTGATCATCCTGCACGTTACCTGTCCCGCTACCCGGGATGTGCAGGGTCGTTACTGCCTGTCGCTTGTACTCGGGACGAGTGCGTGCACCTTGACTGGTGGACTGATAGAATTTTGGGGTAAGGCTGGCCTTCTCCTTTTTATTTAACTAGGTTTTTTTTGTTATTGTTGTTTTCTTTGTAAGTCGCATGATTCTGCGCCGGGCAGGGAAACCTCCCCCCGACGCTGGAGCTTGCTTTCTAATTGACATCATCCCTTTTTATCGTTGCTTTGTTTTCAAATTTTTGCTTTAAAGTAGCCTAGAACTAGGCTGTTTGTTTGCGGCGACTTATGCCCAAGTGGGCAGTCGCCAGATAGCCCCTTAAAAAAAATGTTGTTTTTTTGCTTTCGTTTTTTTTCCTTATAGGTCGCACGCTCCTGCGCCGGGGGGACCTCCCCCCGACGCAGGAGCTTTCTTACTGCTCGCTCCCTTTTCTCTTTTTCCAAAATTTTCATGTTGGATTTGGGTTGTTTTTTGTGTCTTTTTGAATTGGATTTTAAAGTAGCCTAGTACTAGGTAGGTTTTTAATACGGCGACTTTTCCCAAGCAGGCATTCGTCAGATGAGCTCTGAAAAAAAAATGGTTAGCCGCCTCATCGGGCTACTCTTTTCCATTGACTCCTAGATGACTGGGAACCCAGCAAAAACTACTTTATATCTAGAAGAATTTTTGACCAATCAGGAATGTATTTTTCGAGACAAGGGGATGGTCAGTAGTTAAAGAGCGTATAATACACTCCTAGACTCAATAAAAACCGTAAAGCCTGTAAACTTGAATGTGGATAAAAGCTCGGCGGTAAAATTGAAAGCTGCCCGCGGCAACGACTCTCGAGAGTATAGACCCCGAGGATACCACAGCAGCCCCAACATCATTGTCCGGTTTTACCTTTCTGTGAAGAGATGACATGATGAAGTGTGTCATATCGCATGTTCAATGAACATAGCGCGGGTCAACCAGCGACTTCTGCATGTCAAAGAGAGCCATGCTATTATTTGAAAAGGGGAATGTCCACCAGGGAGTTGGAGGGCGACAACGAGAAGGGCAAGAATGAATTTCGAGGACTGTAAAGGCTATCGCGGAATCCGGTATAGGTTGTTAGGTGGTTATTACGCCAATACACTAGACAGCTCTGGTCACAATAAACCCCCAAACCTATATTTTTGTTATACAAGGGGAATGAAGTTAATCGCTAACGGGAAATCCGAATTTGCAGACCAAATTTCCTTAGGCCTAAGTCGGCAACGTCGTGGGAATAATGTATTGAAACAAAGAGATACGAAAAATATATATTATGGAATGAACAGTTATGATTTAAAAAAACTGAAATTATAGTTTATGATTGGATTGAATTTTATGCGGTTGAATTAACTTTGCACGAGTTAATGAGATTTAGAGTACACATATGATGATTGACAAATATTAATTAGATTATAGTTGAATGTTAAATTAGTAAATATTATAAATGTATGATAAATATTTATATGGATTGCTAAATAGATTATATAGTTAAATAGATTGGGTAAATATTAATATAGATTGATATGTATAGATAGATTGTATGGATTAAGTTGGATACATAAATGGATTAAATAAATTATATAGATTGAATAAATAGATTATATAAATAGGTGATATAAATAATTATATAAATCGATTACAATGGGATGTGGGTTGCGGGGCGCAGTTTTGGTGCTTTTGGGTCAGCCTGGAGCACGTAACCCGCTCTTACGTCTTGAAAAAGGTAGAATTTAAAGTGTATAGTCGTAGTATAGTGGATAGGATAGTTTGCCTTTTCTTGCGGATTTCCTTGGCGTGTTTTCTGCTTTGACTCTGCAATCTCACCTTGCAGTGTATCTTGCTCGTTGTTTTTTTTTGTGTATAGGTTTATTGTGCAATAGCGTACATTTATACATAATCTAATACAAATACAATAATAATATGATATAACAATATATAAATACACATAATATAAGCGTACACATTACACAAAGCGGGGAGCCCGCCAGTGTTGGTGTGCAGTAAGACGCGGCGGAGCGTCCCACGCGTGTCTTATCTGCTACAAGTGGGTGGCGGCGGTCCTCACCAACCGTCGCCTGGCTGGGCGTGGGCGGCGATCAGCGCGGAGGAGGTGCTGTTCTCAGCACCTCCAGCAGCTCGTTTGTTGGGGGTGTGGTGGACCACCTGGGCGGCTCTTGCCTCTCGCGCCCTCAGTAGGGCGCCTCTTACAGGGGGAGGGGCTGGTGCTCGCTCTGGCCTGAGGCAGGCGGTGGCTGGGCAGGAGAGGAGGTAGTGCGCTAGTGGGCGCTGGGAGCGGCCGCCGCAGTGTTCGCACCTCCTTGCCATGATGTCGGCGTGCAGCTCTTCCCGCGTGGAGTAGCCCAGCCTCACACGCTGTAGCAGCACGCCGTTCGCTCTGGGCTGCTGGAAGGATGAGTTCAGTGGGCGATAGGCTGTGGCTGTGGCTGCAGAATACCACGCCACTTGCCTCTTAGTTGCTTCCCATTCTTGGTGCTGCTTGTGGGCATTGTGAGCGGCCCTGCGTTTGACCTGCACCTTGAGATGCTGCATGCTGGGGCGCACGGTCCAGGTGATGGTGGGGCCGTGGGTGGCTCGCTTGGCAGCCTCGTCGGCAACATCGTTGCCACGCACGCCAACGTGGCTGGGAATCCAGTGGAGCCGGACACACCTGCCCTGAGCTGTCAGGTCCTGCAGGGTGCACAGGTTGGTGGTCGTGAGGTGGATGCTGTCCCTGGTGTGGGCGTGCTGCAGTGCCTGCAGTCCAAACCGAGAGTCCGTCTCTATCAAAAGAGTGGCCTCCCGAGGAGTAGAGCGTGCTGGAGGGCGTGCAGGATTGATACTAGCTCCGTCTAGAGGGTGGAGCAGTGGTCTGATGTCCTCCACACCTGCATCAAGCCGCTCGTGACGAAGGCAGCGCCGGACCTCCCGCTGTCGGGGTCGACGGAGCCGTCAGTGAAGTAGACTGCGCTGCCTGGCTCCGTGACCTCAGACATGGCCCTGAGGGCGTGCTGGCGCAGCTCTTCGGTGAGGCAGTTCGCTTTGCTGGTGGGCAGCTGTGTGGCGGTGATGTGGGCGGTGGGGGGCTCCCATAGTGGTGGTGGAACGTAGGCCGGGTTAGGAGTGTCCGGGTCGCGCCACAGCCAGTTCCCTGCCCGGTTGAGGGAGTTGGTTGCTAGGCTGACGTTTACGAGCCACCTTTTGTTACGCAGGCACTCGATGCCCTGCACTAGGGCCATTCGGAGTCTCCTCTGCGCAACACCCTCAATGTCGCGCTGGAGCACTCTGGCCACCCGACAGGCCACAATGCAATCCACCCTGGCGGTGAGGGGCAGCAGGCTGGCCTCGCTCTGCATGACACAGGCACTGCACCACCTCGGTGCCCCCAACATGGTCCTCATGGCGGTGTTTTGCATCACCTCCAGGCGCTGTTGCTGCTGCCGGGGTAGCGCTACAAGGACCGGTCCATTGTAGTCCACTAGGGAGCGCACTGCCTGCAGGTAGTAGAGGCGGAGGACGGGGAAGGTTGCACCAGCGCTCGGCCCCGTCATGGCCCTCATCACATTCAGCCGGGCCTGCGTCCGCTCCCTCAGGTGCGTGACATGCTGCGCGAAGGACAGCCGCCTGTCCACCCACACTCCGAGGTACTTGTAGGAGTCGGTCCAGGCCAGCCCGACTTCTTTGACGCGTAGCTGTTGGCCAGCAGGTGTGGAAGTCTTGGTGGCCATGGCCTGGAACTTCTCTGCCGAGATCTTGAGCCACAGCTCTTCGCACTTCGCCGTGATGAGGTGCAGCGCCTCTTGGGCCCGCGCGAGCTTGTCGCCGCGCCCGGTGACGACGAGGGCCAGGTCGTCGGCGTAACTGAGGAGGATGGTTCCTTCCCGATAGGGAAGCGCCACCAGCTGCTCCATCAGCACGTTGAGGAGGAACGGGCTGAGGATGCCGCCCTGGGGTGTCCCATTTTCGAAGGTAAGGTAGGGAGACTTGTGACCCTGAAACTTCACACGGGCTCGGCACTGGTGAAAGTAGTCCTGGAGCCAGCCCAGCAGTCTTCCTCGGATGCCCTTCCTCACAAGGGTGGCTTGTATGGCGCGGTGGCTAGCCAGCTCGAAAGCCTTCTCGAGGTCAAGGAAGACTACGATGGTGGGCTGATTGTTGGCGTAAGCCAGGAGGGTGATGAGGCAGTCCGCTGTGCTCACCCCCCTGGTGTAGCCGAACACGTGGTGGTGAAGGCTCCCCACGTTCCGCTGTAGGCGACTCAGCACCATCCTCTCCGCTGTTTTTCCGGTACAGCTCAGGAGGGAGATTGGCCTGAAGGTAGTGTGATCCTTTGGCTTGGGGATGGGCTGGATGTAGGCGTCCTTCTAGGAGGGCAGCAGACGGCCTGCTAACCAAGACGCGTTCAGAAGGGCTAGCAGCGCGGTGTCCCCGGTGGGCCCAGCATGCGCCAGCATGGAGTACCGCACTCCGTTGGCTCCCGCCGCTGTGTCACGCCCACGCTTCGCCCTGGCCAGCTCCTTGAGCGTGAAAGGCTGGTCCGTCACCTGCGGCTGGCCCCGCGCCTCCCT
This sequence comes from Ceratothoa steindachneri, assembly GCA_963969495.1. NCBI lineage: Eukaryota > Metazoa > Arthropoda > Malacostraca > Isopoda > Cymothoidae > Ceratothoa > Ceratothoa steindachneri. The sequence goes on from OZ018318.1 coordinate 171,077,838, forward strand.
GACCTCTTCGTCACGCTTTGGGCGTAGTTGCTGCTGGAGGTAGTGGGTGTTGAGAGGGATCTGCTCGTTAGAACTCCTCACTGTGAAGCAGTTCGCCAGCCGACCTACCCCTTTCTGTGGGCGTGGGCGGGTCGGGGCAGCGCCTGAGGCCTTCCTGAAGCACCCCCACAGCTGGCCGAGGGAGATGTGTTGGCTGAAAGAGGCGCACCACTCCAGCGACTTTGCCTCCCTGGCGCTCAGGGACACCTGTCAAGCGCGGGCTAACACGTCCTGCAGGAGCTGTAGGTTCATGGCGGTCGGGCGCTTCTCGTACAGCCTTCTGTGGACGTTGACACGGTGATTGTGCTCCAGGACTTCCTCGTTATAAAACCACCAGTCTGGGCGCCGGCGGCGGTCAGAGGCTGTCCTGGGCATGGCCGCGTCTGCTGCACTCTCTATGGCCACCGTAAGGTCCCTCTCCTGCTGGTGCAGGTCCGCAGGAGGCACATACGTGGACCAGACCACCATTCGTCTAGAGCGGTTTGGAACTTTGCCCAATCCGCCCTCCTGACGTTCCACTGGGGCGGCGGGAGAGGAGGAGCTGGTGGGGCCACAGTGAGGGTTGTGAGGGTCCCGTAATGGTCGCTGGTGAGGGTAGGGTAGACCTGCCAGTTGGCGCCGGGCTGTAGGTTGCCCGACACCAGCGTGAGGTCGAGCCGCTTCACATGGACGTGCGTGGCCTTCCCGGTGTTCAATAGTCGACATCAGGGACTTCTTCTAGCAGGTCGACCAGGTGGCGCCCGGTCACGTTAGTGGGTGATACAGAGTGCAGCACGGGATGGTGGACGTTGAAGCCGCCCACCACAAAGAGGCTGGAGTGGGATGCGAGGGAGAGCAGCTTCTCAGCATCCAGCAGGTACCGCTGGCTCCTGTATATATTGTATACCGTGAGAGTTAGCGGCCCCAGCTGCAGCTCCAGTGCCAGGACCTCCACGCCGTCCCCACAGTGCACGGGTGTGGCGATCCTCTTGTGCGGGATGGTGTTCCATATGAGGGCTGCGCAGCCACGCCCATTTCCGTCGCCGGCCGGAAGCGAGTAGAGGGTGTAGCCTGCCACACGCCACTCAAAGCCGGCCGGCGTGAGCGTCTCCTGCAGGAGAACCAGGTCCAGGTCCTCCTGGAAGACGGCTTGCAGCACCTGGTGTTTCTTGGGGCGGAGGCCCTGCACATTCCAATGCAGCACCCTCAGCGTGGGCGCCGGCGCGTGGGCTGGGTGGGCGGGGCTATCAATCCGCGCCTCCATCTTGATCGTGGGCGTATGGTGGGTGGAGAGGGTGTTGGGTGGGACCTCTCGGCTTGGTAGATGATGGTGGGTGCTGGATGGCACCCTCTGTGACGGCGGTGAACACCTCTTCGCGGAGAGGTGCGTCGAGGTCCTGCTCGGTGGGGGCTGCGGTGTCCTGCCCGCGGTCGAGCAGCTTCTTCACAAGCTGTACCACACACGCGAGGATGACGTCCACAATGGCTCTGCCCTCCTCATTGAGTCCCTCGCCATAACCTGGGGGTCCACGTCGAGACCCTATCGGTGGTTGGGCATTGGGTAGCACCGTGGACTGCTCCTCGTCTGGGCGTGCGCGGTGGGCCCGATGCCTGTGTCCCTCCCTCCTCTGTGGTCTGGGGTCCAAGGAGGTTGGGGGCTGGGTGGAGGTGTGAGCGGAGTTGCGGGTGGGGCGGTTGCTGGTCTACCCTCTCGCTGCCCGCCCCTCCCTGAACTGACCTGTGCCGGGCTGTTGAGGGGCGGGTAGGAGGCCCACGCCGGCCTGTTTGGTGTTGGCGCGGGGACAAGGCGTCGGCTGTCTTGTTGATGGGTGGGCCCACGTGGTTCCCCCTGCTGCTGCTGCCTTTGTTGCTGGGGGAGGTCCACGTGGCGCCCTCTGCTCCTGCTGCCGGTGTCCCTGTGGCATCCTCCTCATGCGCTCGGGGCACTTCACGTTCCACGCGTGGTGCCTCTTGGTGAGGTTGGGGCATCGTGCCGTGGTGGCCTCGCTGGCCTTGTAGAGACCGATGCACTGCTCGATCGGGTGCGCTTGGCTACACACGCCGCACATGACGGGGTTTTGGCACGTGGCCTGCAGGTGCCCGAAGCGCTGGCACTTGTCGGACCTCACAGGCTCACCCTGGTAGGGGCGCAGGGCGTAGCGGCCCCAGCTGCCCAGGTCCAGCTTGGGGGGCGGCGGCCCCTCGTACACTAGCAAGATCTGCCTCGTGGGGACCTTGTCTCTGTGTTCCCGGAGCCGTGTTGCAGAGAGTACGTGGGGGTGGGCCTCGACAGCCTGGAGAGGGAGATTAGTGAGGTAGCGCTCCAGTACCACTTGGTCTTTCTCACGCTGGGGTCCAGCAGGATCACTCGATCCCCCTCCTCGGTAAGGCGGCGCAGCAGGGTCTCCGACCCATCGTTCTTCGGCGTGAGGACGAATTCGATGGTGAGAGTCGGGCGAATGTTTATCCGCAGGCCTGGATGTGCGCTCTCCAGCTCTGTCACCGTCTGGTAGGCACTGGATCTTGCTCGTTAGCAAGGTTTGTAATTTTGTATATTAGATTTTTGCCAATTTTTGTTTCAATTATTGGTTTAAAATTCATTTTAAAACAGTTTTATATAATCATTAGATTCATACATCAAAGTGCCTCTACCTTAATAGATTCTAGCAAGTATATACTCGCTAACTAATTTAAATATTTAAAATCCTTCCCTAGTCTCTTTATTTGAGCCCCATTTCTAAATATTCCCTTTAACTCTAAATTTGCAATTCAAAGCTAATACTAGCTAGTAAAGTTCTAGATGTACATTTAGCAATGTGCTCTCTTAACAGTGAAAAATATTTTGTTTCCTTTATTTGTATTTTAGGCCTAAGAAGATGACCGTATTGTGGTCGAAACGTCACCGGTAAATAAAAAGGATGATGCCAGCTATTTTCCTCGCCTTGGGACAGAAACATTAAATTTAGGCTCTCTAGAAGCAATCCTCATCGATATATATATATATATATATGTATATATATATATATATATATATATATATATATATATATATATATATATATATATATATATATATCTCAAAGTAGCGCGAGAATGATGAAAATGAATCCATTAAACCACATTGAAAGGGAAAACGGAATAATTTTTCCTTGCAGTAATATTTTTATTACCTTTTTCGAAAAAATCCGAGCAGGAAAGCGATTCGAACGAGGCACACTGAGGCAGCGAGCATGCTTTTAATTTTTATCCAAGCGGTGCTCGCTGCCTCAGTGTGCCTGGTTCGAATCGCTTTCCTGCTCGGATTTTTTCGAAAAAGGTAATAAAAATATTACTGCAAGGAAAAATTATTCCGTTTTCCCTTTCAATGTGCTTTAATGGATATATATATATATATATATATATATATATATATATATATATATATATATATATATATATATATATATATATATATATATATATATATATATATGCGGTTAAAAGGCTATTTTTGACAAAAAAACATCTTCGAAAATCAAGGGTGACACTTAAAAACGCCAATCGAAATATAGAAATATAGTTTTTTTGGTTATCTGAGAGAACTCCTATTTTAAGTGTTACCTTCTCGTGAATGTGAGAAGTGCTCCTTCCGAGGGCTTTGAGGAAGACTGTGTTTGCCCAAAATAGACTTCTAACCGCATAATTAATTGCGTTTCCGCATTAATTTTTCTTCATATATATATATATATATATATATATATATACAAAAATATTAGTCACCTTTAGTGGACGGCAAAAGCGAAGAGACTGAGGAAAGATTATAGAGGGAACCAATTAGAGATTGGTAGGTTGTGAAAATATTTTGAGTGGTTTATGAAATGAGAAGGGGAAAAGCAGTTGAATCAGAATTTAAACTGGGATTTAGTTGTTTTATAAATAATGATTCGAGAATGCGCAGGGAAGTGGAGTCCTTTGCATGTCCTATAATTTGAAAGTTTTTGTGGGAAATTTCTGTCTTACATTTAATTGAATGATCTCGAATGGGAGAAGTTTCTTTATTGGTCAAGGTGGAGCCAGTGTGAGAGCTAATACCAAGATGAGAACAGACCCTAGCCCTAAGTGAGCGAACAGTGCTGCCAATGTAGATCCCTTGGTGGCACCTGGGGCAAATGAATTTATAGACAACTGAACAGCTCATTTCAGGTGCGATTCTGTCTTTAGTTCTGAAAAATTTTCCAATATGAAAGTTGTTAAGGAAAACTATTTTGAAGTTGGTATGCGTGTAAAAACTTTTCAAAAGCTTATTAAGTTTTCGGCGTAAGGGTAGGTTGAGTGGGCCAATATCAGGAAGAAGACAATAGCGGACATCCTTGGGGACAGAGGAAATTTCTTGTGGAGGATGGTATATTTTATCAAAGAATTGACGGATACATTTTTGTACAAGTGAGGGCTGGAAACAATTCCTTTGAAAATAACCCATGAGAAAACTGAATTCAGAATGAACAAGAAAATAATCAGATGGAAGCTGAAAGCCACGGTGAAGGAGGGTTTTGATGTTGTTGATCTTATAAGAAATATCACAAAAACTGTAAAAGTTCATGCCGAGACCAGAAAAGGAGGATTTACGATAGACGGAAGTGGTGAAGTTGGGCGAGGAGCGTGATATGAGAAAATCCAAAAATGGTAATTTTCCATCTTTTTCTTTATCAATTGTGAATTTTATATTTGAATGGCGATGATTCAAATATTCAAAGAATGAAAGAGACTGGTGTTCTGGATAAAACCACAGTAATAGGACTAGTTTTATATGCGAAACCAGGTTTAGACGGAAACATCCGTCATCGTTAGTCGTTGGTAGACAAGTGAAATACAGAAGTTGCTTAACGCACAAACACACAAATCAGTGGCGCTAATGTGGATGATGCGGGAATGGAGCGGCATTTTTGAGAAACAGTAGTATGAATTTTTTGTTATTAAGGTATTCGTATTAAATTGGCCGTATACCTTATAAGTGCCGATTCCATTAAGCGTCGTTGTATATAATTGTAAGACTTATAAACTATTTTAGCATTATCAATATCAATTTGATGATTTTCATTGGACATATGTAGAAATAAACTCGAGGAGAGGGCACCACGTCGCATATCGCATTCATGTTCATTCATTCTCTTGGAAAATCTGCTCTTTTCATTGATATATTCTTCATTACATGATTTGCAGGGAATAAAATAAACTCCCTGTTATTTATCCATCGATCTATTTTTAGATAAGATATTTCTAATCGTATTCTCGTACTGAAAGCAACATTGATGTTGTTGGTCCCGTGCCAACTTTTTAAAATTGATTAACTGGGTGGAGATGGGGAGGGGGGGGGGTATAGGAAGGTAACATAATATTTGTCACATCTGTTTTCATTATAATTAGATGAGGAGTAATAAATGGTTCCGGCTTTATAGTGACACTCTTCTATGAACCAAAGGGGATATTGCAGTTCAATGAATGTTTGGATGATTGTATTAATTTCGTCTTGCCAAGAAACAAGGATCGCAAATGCGATATGCCCTCAGGAACATGTAATGAATAAATGGTACAAAACAGACGGGTGCTGCGTAAGTCCAAGTGGGCAAGGTTAACATGATCGTGGAAGTTCTCCGGGACCATGTCATTGTCGCCCTGAGGGAAGTGTCCAGAATGGTCATTTTGGACAATTGGCTTTCCTGGTGTTCCACCTATTGCCCGGTAGGGAAAGAAGGCTACCCAGGCATGAAGTCAGAACAACTGGGAAGTGATCGCCTCTGTAGTGAAAATATTTATTTTTAATTGTATATATATATATATATATATATATATATATATATATATATATATATATATATATATATATATATATATATATATATATATATATATATATATATATATATATATATATATATATATATATATATATATATATATATATATATATATATATATATAAAAATTGAAAAAGGGTTGGTAACCCTGACATAAATTGTGAGATTGCTACCCCCGCTCTCCCGAGCGTCTTAAAATCAAACCCATGAGGTTCATTCACTTTGCTCGGCTTATCGGAATCAGGTCTGTAAATATTGGAATTGGAATTTTTAGCTAAATGTCCCGAAAGAATCCCGATTTAATGCGTGATTCTTTTCTCAATTACAGACCCTCCCAACTCCGTTATAATCTATTTATCCAATGTAATCTATTTATCATCCCATAAAACAATTTAAACTATAATCTATTTAACAATTACCAAATAATAATTACCAATTAATTGCAATCAACCAATTACTATTTATCAACTAAATCAATTACTAATTGCCAATCAATTTCCCAATTTATAATCTATTTAATATTTCATATTTATCAATTGTAAATCCATTCTCGTTAACTCATGCAAATTTAATTCACACGCGTAATTCAATCCAATCATAACTGTCACTGTATAATTTCACTTTTCAATCATAACTGTTTATTCCATAATATATATTTTTCCTAACTCTTTGTTTTTAATACACGTATTTCCACGACGTCGCCGAGATTTAGGCCTAAGAAAACTTCGTCTGCTGGTATTTAGATTTCACGTTAGCATTTAACTTCATTCCCTTGGATAACGTAATTTAGGTTTTGATGTTTATTGTGATCAGAGCTATCTAGTGTATTGACGCAATATTCACCAAAACCCCATACTTCCTCTCAGATCAGGATCCACCGACCAGCTGTAAGCTGCTCTACAGTCTGAGGAACAAAGGAACAAATATACACAGGTATAGCTGTTGGTCTGGACATGGAAGGATGTTGGAGTGCCATCATTAATGGGGTTGTCTCCCCAAAGGTGGTATCTTGCTCTAAAGTCTCCAACTAGTAGAAATGGAGTTGGGAGATGAGATTGGCTAATTTGTTAGGGGCTTCTATTGGTGCTTCTTGAGGGATATTCTGCGGCCCTAAAGGTGGAGATCTTAATGATCTCTGTTGTCTGTTACGGACTGGTCTGATCGCTCTAAGAGCGTACGCAAAACTCACTCCTGGTTGTATGTATAATTCTTTAGCTCTCCTTCTAGCATCCTTCATGCTAATTCGGAATTTATTCCAAAGAGCAACAACCGCTCTGTCACACAAGAAAAAGATGCACTACTTAGAGGAGGCTAGGTGATCGCCACCATAATTGGCACAACAAGGGGGACGAGGGTACGGTGTTCCATGGAAATCAGAAGAACAATTGACACATACCCTGTCTTGTCTGCAGTGCTTATTGACATGTCCAAAACGTTGACAATGAAAGCATCTACGGAGATTCTCTACGTTGGGCTTCATGGGAATACACAGGTAACCAGCCTTGATATTCTTAGGGAGTTCCAACCTATTGAAAGTTAATATGATAGTAACGGAAGGAACTCTAGTGCCATTTACATTACGAGTGACACGGTATGCACCAACTACCTTCTGAGAAGTCAGTTTAGCAACAAGCCGGTCCACATCATATTCCATGAGCTCCCCGGACCTGATAACCCCCTTGCAGGTGTTAAAGGTAGGATGGGCTGAAGAGGAGATATTGAGGGAAGCAAGAGAATCTAGTGCTTTGATTTTTTGATGCTGGTCAAATGATGAGGACTCCACAACAAGGCAGCCATCATTCCTAGGCCACATTTGGGCAGATTCACTACATTTGGCAATTTGGCAACAAAGTCTCCATAGACATTGAAAATGTCAGCTTTACTTATTGGTATATCATTGTGTGATTTTAAAACTACGAATCTATCATAATCAAGATCATCGTCAACCTCGGAATCAAAAGGATCGAGTCTACGAAGATTATGGTCATTGGTGGCACGGGGACCAGAAGCCTGGAGCCTCAGGGAAAAGTGTTATTATTTTTACCTATAAATATTTGTATTCAAAGAACACCTACCCCTGGGGAAGTGGAGTCATGGTACTGTAGTTGCCCCCACGCTACAGCTGTCGTTTTAAAACAGTGCAATGTCATGAATGTAAGTTTGA
>OZ018318.1:171688353-172018402 GCA_963969495.1 Ceratothoa steindachneri
AGTCTGCGAATATGAGCCTCCCAGGTGAGGCGTCGGTCAAATACAAAACCAAGGCAATGGTGCGATTTAACCACATCTAGGCGTACCCCATAAAGAAACAAATCTGGGTCGGAGTGGAGCCATGGATGGCGGCAGAAGTGCACCACCTTAGTCTTGGCCAAAGAAAACCGAAACCTGTGCGCTTCGGCATAGCGAGAGACGCGGTTCTATGCCTGTTGGAGTCGACGCTCCAGAGTTGGTATCCGGGCCGCGCCAAAAGAGATCGAAAGGTCGTCCACGTAGAGCGTAGCAAGAACATCTTCTGGAAGCACCGAGGTGATGCCGTTGATGCTCAGGTAAAAGAGTGTGACACTGAGGACACTTCCCTGCGGGACACCCTCTTCCTGCTCCTTTGGGCCGGAGAGGGCTCCCTCCCACCCGTACGCGGAATCGACGATCCGCAAAAACTCAGATATAAACATTGTGAAGCGTCCCCTCACCCCCATCATGTGGAGAGTCTCCATGATACCGTATCGCCATGCGGTAAAATAGGCCTTCTCCAGATCGAAAAACACTGTGGCGTAGTGCTGTCTACGAAGGAAGGTCTCGCAGACGGCAGTTTCCAGTCGGAGCGGAGCATCCAACGTGGAGTGGAACTTGCAGAAGCCGCACTGTGCAGAAGCCGCACTGTGCAGAAGACAGATGGTCTCCGCTGTCCAGGAAAAAGGCTAATCTAACATTTACAAATTTCTCCATCAACTTGCACACGCAAGAGGTTAGAGAGATTGGGCGGAAACCGGTCGGAGTAGAGTGATCTCTCCCGGTTTGGGAAAGGCGAGCACAGTAGCGATTCGCCAGTAATCTGGGAGGAGACCCTCCACCCAGATCCTGTTGAACAAATCTAACAGAAAGGCCATGCCTCGCTCACCCAAGTGTCGAAGCATGGCGTACGGGACATTTTCCGGACCATGGGAGGTGTCCGGGCACGAAGCAAGAGAGGAATGCAATTCACTCACAGTAAACCTATTGTTGAAGGGTTCTCCGCTTCTGGAGGTAAAGTCTAGCCGGCGGCCTTCCGCGACACCACGACGTGCATTGAATGCTGGCGGCTAATTTTTTTTTTTTTAAGGGGCTATTTAGCGACTGCCCACTTAGGCATAAGTCGCCATAAACAAACAGCCTAGTTGTAGGCTACTTTAAAAAATTCGAAAAGGAAACAACAAAAATAAGAAATAACAATAACAAAAACAACAACTAAATCTAGTTAAATGAAAGGAAGAAGGCCGGCCTCCCCCAAATAGTCAACAAGTCCACCACTCAATGTGCACGCACTCGTTCCGAGTACAAAGGACAGGCGGTAGCGACCCCGCCCATCCCGGTACCGGGACAGGTAACGTGCGCGAAGATCACCCAGACTGGGACATTCGACAAGAATGTGCCGAACAGTCTGGGGGACGACGCAGTCGTCGCAATAGGGCGCTCCATCAGATAGCGATGCGTCACACGAGTGTGTCCGATTCGGATACGACAGAAAGCGACCTGAAGCCGTCGCGGCATTGGGGGATAGGTCCATGGGAACAGTCGCGGCGCATGGCACGCAACTTTAAGTTCACTTCGACCGTCTCCCATCTTCTTTGCCAAGCAGTCCGAAGAGCTGCCCTTATTCCTGCCATGTAGTCGGTGTGAGGAAGAGCGAAACGCTGGTTCGGTCGCAGAGTCCTCGCGGACTCTTTGGCGCCCTCATTCCCCGCAATTCCTACATGTCCAGGAACCCAGCAGAAGATAATCTCGACATCTGCCCGGCTGGCCATAACCGTGGCGTCACGGATATCGCGAATCAGGGGATGTGGAGATTCCAATGCCCCGAAAGCAATCAGGGCGCTTTTTGAGTCGCTATAGATTAAAAATCCGGTCTCCAAACCGGGCACGTCGCGTAATCTCCCGTACCGAGTGGTGATTTCAAACAGAGGGGATAAGGCGTGGAAGCCGACCCCCTCTTGGGACTTGGAGCCATCCGTATACACTGGCACGGTTCCAGCGTGACACGAGGTGTGCTCCAAAAAGGTCGAACGCAATACTCCCGGCACCGTACAAGCTTTGGGAGCAGAGGCGGGGCGACAAATAGCCAAATTTGGTACCCTCCAGGGTGGCGTCCTGAGCTATATCTAGCTCTCGAAGGAGTTTCCTGGCTCTAAACCTAAAGGGCTTAGGGTATGACTGGCGTCTCTCGGCGGCATAGGCAACGTCGAGATCAGCTGCGGATAGAGTGAAAGCTGTTGGCGACTGAGGGAGGCACCGTGCTCGCGCGTACAGGTGAGTGATGCACTGCACGCGGCGCAGAGCGAGTGGCATCTCCCCAGCATCGACCAACAGGCTCTCAATGGGGCAAGTGCGGAAGGCACCGGTCGCAAGGCGGAGGCCGGTGTGGTGGATCGATTTCACGATCCGCAATAAACGCTCGGCTGCGGATGCATAAAACTCGCATCCGTAGTCGAGCTTCGAACGAACAAAGGATCGATAAAAAAGTAGGGCAGTAGCCCTATCAGCGCCCCAAGCGCTTAACGTCACGGAACGGAGAATGTCCATGGCGCGGGTACAAGAGACCCTAAGGCTGCGAATATGAGCCTCCCAGGTGAGGCGTCGGTCGAATACAAGACCAAGGAAACGGTGCGATTTAACCACATCCAGCCGCACCCCATTAAGAAACAAATCTGGGTCGGGGTGAAGCCGTGGATGGCGGCAGAAGTGCACCACCTTAGTCTTGGCCAAAAAAACCCGAAACCTGTGCGCTTCGGCATAGCGAGAGACGCGGTTCAATGCCTGTTGGAGTCGACGCTCCAGAGTTGGCATCTGGGCCGCGCCAAAAGAGATCGAAATGTCGTCCAATTAGAGAGTAGCGAGAACATCTTCCGGCAGCACCGAGGTGATGCCGTTGATGCTCAGGGCAAAGAGTGTGACACTGAGGACACTTCACTGCGGGAAACCCTCTTCCTGTTCCTTTGGGCCGGAGAGGGCTCCCCCCACCCGTACGCGGAATCGACGATCTTGCAAAAATTCAGATATAAACATTGGGAGGTGTCCCCTCACCCCCATCGTGTGCAGAGTCTCCATGATACCGTATCGCCATGCGGTATCATAGGCGAGAGGTTAGAGAGATTGGGCGGAAACCGGTCGGAGTAGAGTGATCTCTCCCCGGTTTGGGAAAGGCGAGCACAGTAGCGATTCGCCAGGAGTCTGGGAGAAGACCCTCCACCCAGATCTTGTTGAATAAATCTAACAGAAAGGCCATGCCTCGCTCACCCAGGTGTCGAAGCATGGCGTACGGGACATCGTCCGGACCATGGGCGGTGTCACCCACTGATTTCTTTCATTAGAAATTTTCACCAATAGCTCAAAAAAAGTTTCTCTGCCCCTGGTGTAGGGGCACCACAAAATCTCTCTACAATTTGCCAAAATGAGTTACTAAAATTCTACACGCAGGTGTTGAGGTTGAGAAATAAGTTAACAGCTCTGCAATGAATAAAGAGTTGGGCTGGTTCTCAAAATGGTGTTTAAATGCTATGAAGTTATGCAAATCAGGTTACAGCATGGTTGTTGATAACTAAGGTGTATTGGAGGGGATTTCAATAGGATTAATAGACAGGTTCAATGTGCCTGCATAAGCAATAGAGAAAATATTTTATGGGAGGCAACCTACTTGGCAAATTTAAATTGTTGTGTGTCTGCCTGGCCAAAAGTCACAAACAACTGAATCCATACAGAAGCAGAGGGGGAGGATAACATTACAGTAAAATATATCATGGATAAAACAAGAACAATGGCTGCATTCATTTCCAGTATTGAGGGAAATAGCTTTGGGGAGATAATGGCAGAGGAGGAGATTATGAATCACGATCAAGGGTTGGCACTAGGTAGATAAAAGAGGAGAAAGGCCAAAAGTAATCCTGTTTAAATACAAGAAGTAATTTCAATGAGATTTAAGTTGGGAGGTTTGTATAATTTTTGTACCCATCTGAGAAGGAAAAGTTCTAAATGAAATTGTAAGCCCAAATAAAATGTTAATTAGGCCAAACAAGAAAAACTATATTTTGAATGTTGTATATAAAATAATGAATTTATTTAAACGAGAAAATAGATATATATAGTAATTGAGAGATAATCTCTAAGCAATAAGGTAAAGATGATTATGAATGGATGAAATTGAATGAATGCTAAATGATACAGGAGTGGGGCAGGTATGTACTATGTTTCCACAACTGTTCAATTTATTTATTGATGAACTAATAAAAAGAATGAAGTGTATCAGAGGAAGAAATGGGGATAAGTGGTAGAAATATCAACTGTCTCAGACTGCAGATATCATGATAATAAGTGAAGTTGGGAAAGATCTGCAAGCAATACTAAATGTCATGCAGATTATAGGAATGTATGTGATGTAAAATTTAGTGGGAAGGTATGAATGAATAGTAGACAGGTCTTAGAAAATGAGGGATAAGCATTTGCAAGAGAGTAGATATGTTCAACAAGCAAAAAAGAATGGAGGAGTTAAAGATACCAACAATGATTGGAAGATTAAGAGAGGTTATGACAAAGTAGGCCAATGGAGAGAGAATAAGCATAAGAATGGAGTGGAAGAAATTGAAAAAATGAGTAATACAGCCATGACAAAATGGCTTGAGACCTACCACATTTTTTGAGCGTATTAATGTGTATTGTGTTTAGCATGATGCAGTCACAGTGCATATAAATTTTTTTTCAAGAACTATCTGGCATCTCCGGCAATGGTCTGTGCTACATGTGCTGTGCTGCCAATGACACTCAGTGCTACGCTAGACGTGAGTAGGGAATGTTGTCTCATCCATACAGCATCAATAATCTGCAGCCTTTTGCTGTTAGTGGTTCCTGCTAAGTATTTTCCTATGATCATTTTGAATTGCCTGGAAAGTACTGTACTGCTGAGGAGAAAGCCTGTATTGTTGCATGGAGACAAGAAAACGTCCCGATTAAGGCAAAGGAAGACTTCTACTGCTACAGATGTCCTCATTAAGAGAGAATTGGAGAAGGCACCTCAAAACTGACAGTGCCCGAAGTGAAGGAATTGCATCCAAGACTGCTACAAAACGTTTCTGTTCGAACCATTTGGCATCGGATGCAGAAGGACTTTGGGCCTCCATACTGTAAAGCTGCTGCAAAACCGCTTATAAATGACCACATGAAGAATCAATGTCTTGCATTCACAAAGAAATATGCATATTGGACATCAGCACAGTTGAGGAAGGTGATGTTTTCTGATGAAAGCAATTTCCAGGTATTTCAGACAGGGTCTATCACGGTTCGCCGCCCATAGTCTTCCGATCGGTACAACCCAAGATACACTGTTCCGACAGTTAGACACCCCGATTCAGTGATGGTTTGGGGTTCTTTTTATGGTGAGAATGGAAGGGCGGGCCTTTACTTCCTTCCAAAGAACCAAAAGATGAATGCTGATCAGTATATTGACGTTCTGAATGACCATATGTTGGAAATGTTCACCATTCACGTGTGAAATCTTTAATTTTTATGCATGACAGTGCTCCCTGACATACGGTCAAGAAGGTCATGAAGTGGCTCCAGGAGAGACAGATTGAGGTGTTAGAGTGGCCTAGGAATAGTCCCAACCTCAACCCTGTAGAGAATTGTTGGCATAAAATGAAGAAAACCATGTGCAGGAAGAAGACTCCAAACCCAGATACCCTCTGAGCAGAGCTGATGAAGGTGTGGTGCACAGAGATGTCTTTGGATTACTTCAGGAACCTAAGCAACTCCATGCCAAAACGCCTCAACATGGTCATCAAGAATAAGGGCAACATGACTAAATACTAAACTATGTGGTTACTATGTATTTTTTAGTACAATACTCTAATTTTCAGGCTGAATTTTTATTTTTCCTTAAAAATATTGTAGGTCTCAAGTCATATTGCAATGGCTGTAAGTACGAACTTTGGGACATTTTGGAAACCAGACAGCAAGTGATGCAATAGAGGAATTGGCGCATAGAGAATGGGTGGAAGAGATTAAGGAAAAATGAATTGTATGCATAAAAATATGTATTATAACTAGCATAAATGAATAAATACATCAAAGGTGAGTATTAAAGAATGAATCGACTAACATAAAATAAAACAAAGTTTAAGGAAAAATACAAAACTAGGATAAGTTAGGTTTTGAAACGATGAATAATCATTGATAATGGTAGTAAAAGAATACAAGAGGGGTGATTAACTTGTGTAGAAAGACATAAATTGGGATTTTAACAAGGAAGAACAGATGGATGGAGAAAAACGACTGAGTCCATGCTATTGTTGGAACATTTAAAATAGAAAAGAGTCAGCTGTTAAACTGAGAATAAGCAAAGCAGAATAATATACAAATAAAAATGTCAAAAAGGAAAAAAGCAGATACATGTGGAATATTCCTTAAAGTAAGGGAATATCATGGATATAAAACAATAAAGAAAATGAAAGATAAATTTAGGCAGGAATGATGGATCCTGAAGAACTCTTGACCGGGATATCAATGAAAACTGAATGAATGTGATTTAATCGTGAATCATGAGATATTCAGAAAATCTTTAAATCATTGTACTTTAGCCATTTAGCAGTTCAAATCGTATTAATAAAATTTTAGAAAAATGTGCAATTGATTTTGATCTCATCTATGAAAATCAACATTCAATAGAATTTCTTGTAAGAAAAATAATTTTTATATCTACAAAGGATTTATTAAATAATTAATGTTATAGAGAAAATGATAGACAACAATTGGCAAAGAGTAAAAACTAAATATGATAATTTAGTTTTAGAGATTTAGTGTGTAGGGGGCATCTTTTGACTTTTATAATGTACATAAATAAAATGGCACATACCTCATTTTCTTATTATCTGTATAATTACTTGACTTATATGGTCATTTTCCTCATTATTTGTCACTTTATATACTTTTTGGACTTTATAAAATAAAAGTTTACTATCGTTATTTTTTCTCTAATAAACTTAGGGTTATTTATTTTTCTCCATTTTAGGTTCGTGTATATGTATAGTCAAGGTAGATTATTTTTTTTAGTAATTCATATTCAATTAATGTAAATGATTCAGATGTATTGAATATTTCATCAAAATAAAATATTATTTAACCATCTCTAAAACTAAATTATCATATTTAGTTTTTACTTTTTGCCAATTGTTGTCTGTCATTTTCTCTATAACATTAATAATTTAATAAAGCCTTTGTAGATATAAAAATTATTTTTCTTACAAGAAATTCTATTGAATGTTGATTTTCATAGATGAGATCAAAATCAATTGCATATTTTTCTAAAATTTTATTAATACGATTTGAACTGCTAAATGGCTAAAGTACAATGATTTAATGATTTTCTGAATATTTCATGATTACCACTAAAGTACCTCCAGGCTTTGTAGAAAATAAATATTAATGATACTATGAAATTCCTAAAAAAGTTTCTAGGTAATACCTTTTTTATCTGATAAAAAATAATGGTTACACCATTTTGTGTGGGAAGGTATTCCAAATACCCCATATTTCTAGGCTTTATAGAAAAACTAAATAAAAAAATTCCATGAATGGAAAACACAAAATCAGTGATTTTGACGAAAGCACCAAGAGGGATGATGTCATAAATTATCTGACAGCCTCTCATATAGATGGTCTTGCACCAGAACAAGGGCCAAACTGTGCAGAAGATAAATAGCTAGCACTATCCAGTAAAAAAAACTAATCAAATATTACCAATTTCTCCATCAACTTGCACACACAGGAATTTTGAGAAATTGTGTAGAAACTGGCAAGGTTAGAGTGATTTCTACCCATTTGCAAAATGTGAGCACAGTAAACATACGCCAGGAATCTAGGAGAAAACCCTGTGTCCAGATCCTGTTGAAAAGTCTAGCAGAAATGCTATGCCTAGTTAATATATGAGGGGCAGTCAATAAGTTTTGCGAATCGGTAGGGCAAAACAGAGGAAGGGGGATGGCTGTTTGTGGAGGTGTTAGGACAAGTTATGACAAGTCAGGACCTGCATCCGCACGCTCCTGCCTCATCTATTTAAGAAGCAGTAGCTGATCGCAGATCATTAGTCACAAATTTTTCAACAATGGAGAAGGTTGAGCACCGAGCAGTGATCAAATTTTTGACCAAGGAAGGCAAGAATGCAAAAGAGATCCATGAACAAATGGTTGCAGTGTACACCAACACCGGCCCTTCCTATACAACCATTGCTCTCTGGAATAGGGAGTTCCACCATGTTCGTGAGTCCATTGAAGATGACCCCCGTCCAGGAAGCTTGTCAGACGTGACCAGCGAGGACAATGTTGCCCGTGTGGAGAAGATGATCCTCGAAAATTGACGGGTGAAGGTCGAAGAAATCGAGCGACAACTTGGAATATCACATGAAAGTGTTATCAACATCATCCACGACAATTTCGTCATGACCAAGGTCTCTGCCCATTGGGTCCCAAGAAACCTCACGCCTCATGATCGACTTCAACGTCATCAAAGCCCACAAGGCCAGAGTTGCACAAGCTGCCCTGTGCGAGTGCGAATTCAAGGAGCTCAACCATCCCCCCTACAGTCCAGATCTGGCCACTAACGACTACTTTTTATTCAGCCAGCTCAAGGCTGCACTGCGTGGATGCCAGTTTGGGGACGATGAAGATGTCCAGCTCGCTGTTCAGGAGTTGATTGAACAACAGTCGGGAGATTTCTGGTTGTCGGGAATTCAAAGCCTCAGGGACAAGTGGTGGAAGTGCATTGAAGTCGAGGGTAGTTATATTGAAAAAATAAATAAAACACTTTTCCTCATATCTCGTTTCCTTATATCTGAATTGCAAAACTTATTGACTGCCCCTCGTAGGTATCAAAGCATGGCATAGGGGAGATACTCTAGACAAGGGGCAGTTTCTGTGCATGAAGTGAGAGCTGAATGACCTTATTTAGCTTAAATCTTTAGTTGACTTTTATAAGAGTCAATCTGGTGACTGCCCACTAGGGCAGAGGGGATATGGTGTGAAAACCTACCCTTTCCTGTTACATGGAGCCATCTGCATGACAGAAGTGTCCTCCAAAAAGGCCCTGTGGAAGCAGAGGCTTGGTGTCAGATAGTTAAAGGTAGTACCCAGCAGAGTGGCATCCTGAATAGAACCAGAGGCACCACAGGCCAAAGAGTTACACAAAGATTTCAAATGAGTTTCCTAGCCTTAAACCCAAAGGCATTAGGGTATGACTGGTATCTCTCACCAGCATAGGAACAATTGAGATCAGGTGTGGATGCAGTGAGAGAGGTGCTGGGCTGGCACATTTAGGCAAATAGAGCACTTTGCACTGCGGAGAGTGAGTGGCATCTCCCTTGCATTTTGACAAGTTGGCTCTCAATAGGGGATGTGTTGAAGGCACCGGTCGCTAGGCAAAAACTGTTGTGGTGGATTAAGTCCACCTTCCGCAATATACACTCAGATCTATATGCATACAACTTGCATCCATGGTTGTTTCAATAGAAAAGAAAAGCAGTA
Source organism: Ceratothoa steindachneri (assembly GCA_963969495.1). NCBI lineage: Eukaryota > Metazoa > Arthropoda > Malacostraca > Isopoda > Cymothoidae > Ceratothoa > Ceratothoa steindachneri. Next base: position 171,697,899 of record OZ018318.1, read on the forward strand.
AACTTATCAGCACCCCAGGTGCTGAACATCACAAAACGAACAATATCCATGGCCATGGCACAGGTACAAGAGACCCTAAGGCTGCAGATATAAGCCTCCCAGGTGAGGTGTCGGTTGAAAGTGTGAATCTATCACTTCCAGGAGAATCCCATTTTGGAGCGAGTCAGGGTCGGGGTGGAGATGTGGATGGTGGCGAAGTGCATCATCTTAGTCTTGGCCACAGCAGTCTTGTGCTTCGGCATAGTGAGAGATGCAGTTCAATGCTGGGCTGCACCAAAAGAGATTGAAAGGTCATTCATATAGAGCATAGTGAGAATGTCTTCCCACAGCACTGAGGTGACAATATTGATGTTGAGGACAAGGAGTGCAACAATGAAGACATTTCCCTGTGGGACACACTCTTCTTGCTCAATTGGGCCAGAGAGGGCTCCCCCCCAACCTGTATATGGAATCAAAGATTTCACAAAACTCAGAAATAAAGATTGGGAAGCATCCACTCAACCCATTGTGTGGAATCTCTCCAGGATAATTAGTGCTGTCTATAAAAGGCCTCGCAGACAGCATTTTCCAGAACTAATCCATGACTTCCCTCAACTAAACAACTCCTTTCACAAATTGCATGGTAGAGTGCAATGTCATACTCAACAGTGAGCCCTTAGGTATCCAATGGGCAATAATCATGGCTGCATCAGAAGGATCTGACGCATTCGCAAGAAGCTCTCTTCTGAGAAATGGATCACTTTGGTTCTCTAACAATCAAGTTAGCTAATGCTCTCCTCCGATGGATCATATTGCCTTTGGACAACATGATGCCATCTGTGGAGTGAATAACCAGAAAGCGTCACTGGAGGGAGAGGAACCCATAATCCTCTTACACGTTTTTTTGTTGCTCTTTTCCTTCTTTGCAGAGGAGGGTAGGGAGAGAATCCGCTTGTCTCTGTCCCCGGAATGGACGCTAAGGTTGGACTGGCCATCGCCCTCAAGGTGTCAGGTACACTAATTGATGATTCAAAGGTCCTATGGCCCATCAAGAGCCTCACACAAGCTGGTATACCAACCTGCATTGGGAAGCAAAAGGGAGAAGGCATGCCAACTCCCATTAATGCGACAGACCTAGGATAGAGAAGGTGTTTTGGTAAAGCCTAGGGGAAGACACCAGCTTTTACCCCTCTAAGGAAGTTGATGATTTATCTGCCCCCATTGGAGAGGCTGGAAACAGAAGCAGTGTGTCCTTGCCTCAGTGTGTTCTTAGTGGGCACCTGAGAAAGTAAAGGGGGACCTACAGCGAGTGGTGTGCAGCTTGGCATATATTTTTTTTTACTCCTCATTTGGTGACTGTCTACTAGGGCCTAGGTCATTGTAATCATCTTATAGCCTAATGGTAGGCTAAATTAAAAAAAAAATAGAGCAAAAGACACTGAAAAAGCATCCAAAATAAAACAAGCTAAATAGCAAAAATAAGAAGGAAGCATGCTCTAGTGTGACAAACAGAAAGGAAAGTCAAAGAAGTTAAATAGTTCACAAGTTTGTGCACACAAACCCATCCCAAGTACAAATGTTAGGGGCCCTGCTCATCCCAGGAGCAGGATAAGTAATATGCACAAAAATCACCCATACTGGGGGACACTGCAAGTCATTGCATAAGGTGCGGGGAAGCACTTCATTAAATAGTGGTACATCATCCAAGTGCTCCCAATTTTAAGATGATTGCTTGGAGACAACTCTCCAAAGAAAGTAAAGGGGGGGGGGGCAACTTGTGACAATTGGAGAGGATACAGCACTCTCCCCACTAAAAGAATCGGAAGGGGAGGGGTTGCCCTTGAAAAAGCGGGGGTGGGGGCTTGTTACTATACTAGAGTAACCCAAAGGAAGAAGCCCCTGAAACAGCACAAGGAGGGGCCAACTCCCTTAGAAGTAGTGGGGCTACTCGAAAGCAGTTACAAAAGGGATAGAGGCGAAATCCTCTATTGGTCAAATGTGGTGAGAAGGGATCCCCTCTGCTTCGATTGATTGGGGAATTAAGGAGAACCAGTCATTCATGGCTATAAAAATTAAATTCAGTGCTGCAAGACCAAATCCTACAAGTGGAGTGTAGGCAGGTTGGAGGGGCGGATCAGGCTTAGTGAGAGGCCCCAGAGGTCAGGGTCACCCACCCAACATCCATGTGGTACAAAATCTTTTTCATTGTCTGAAATCTCCAGAGAGGAGCCATAACAAAAGAGAGAAATCCATAGGCAGTGCAAGATGGGGCCAATAAAAGGGTATAGAAAGTGAGATAGTAGAAAGGGTGGATGGAAGGCCGAAGGCAGGATGAAAGAGACTTGGTAGAGAAGGATGAGGTAGGGGTTAGCGAAAGAAGTATAAGAGGCTAAGCTTGGGTAAAACCACCTTGCAAGGAACTGAAAGGGCATCTTCACCCTTTTCCTTGGAAAATCCAAATCTAAATACCTGGTAATTTAAAGATTATTGGCAATGTCTCATCAGAATTGGAGGTCTATACTTACTTTGTCACCCTCAGGTTCTCTTCAGTTGAACCCAGCAGGAATGATGCCCTGGCACCTGGTCTTTTCAAGGTCTCCTAGAGAGGTATATTGAAAGTAATTCTGAGATGGTAAAGGCACCGTTTTAAGGTTGTTGGACATGGCACTTTGGACAGTTAGGTGTGTGTGTGTGTGTGTGTGTTGGGGTTTATTCTATTTTTGTATTCATGCAGGGAGGGGTGGTGGCATGATTGCAGGTGAGTGTGATAAACTCAGTTTGGTAATCCAGTGCAACTTCAGAATGGAGAATTTCAGTGTATGTGCATTGCCATTGTTTTTGAAGAGTGATGCAGGTGAAAAGAATATATGCTTTATTGTTGTATTCTGGTTGTGGGGTCGGGGGAAGTTTAATTAATAATTAAGTGTAGTGGGTGGCTGGGGTGGGAATGAAGAAGGTGTGGAGGTTGCAAAGGACATGGCAGCTTGGTGAAGAATTGTATGCCTATCACGTTAATGAGGTCTGGGATTAGAAATTGGATTAAAAATTTGTTTGAGCATTGAGATGATGCATTGGGGTGGTTTATGTGCACTCATTTGCAATGCAGAGGGCACTGTTTTGTACTTTTTGTATCTTGGGTACAAGCAACGAGCGAATGAATTGTCTGTATAGAATGTTTTTTTTGTATTGAGTAAGATAGTTGGCTGTAGAGCAAGATGTTTGGGAGGTGTGATGAGTAGTGATAAATACTCTGAGTAAAAAGAGGACCTTTGATTTTAGGGGGGGAAGGAGATTGTTTAGGATGAACCAGTTTGGGACAAGTTATAGGACCTGTTTAGGTTTATTGAGGTTTGGGAGGGGAAAGGGGCTGTCATACAAATATGGGGGCATTTATCTGCCAGAAATGACAAACTTTAATCATTATTTTTTTAAAATAAAGGTTTTAACCTTTCAATGGACAGGTAACTATATATAAATATATACATATACATACTGAATGCTTGTTTTCCATTCACAAAAATTGCCAAGAAAATTGATAAAAAACAATAATTATTTCTGATGCTTAATTATAGGTGTATTTGCAACATAAATCATTATCCAAAAACCAATTACTCAATCTCCCACTGATATACAGGGTGGGGCAGAGAGGACGACATTTTTGAAGTAATAGAGATTTCAAAAACGTCTGTCCTCTCTGCCCCAACCTGTACTTCATTTGAATTCTCTCATTCTCATATTAGATTACAATAGATCAAAATAAGAAGACTTACTTATGAGTTCAGAAGTTCTTAAAAAGAATGCTCGAGCTTTATGTGTAACTCGCCGGATTTTATCAATGCCTTGCAGCACAGTGAAGTGAAATTCAAAATAAGGGAACAAACCACTGAAAATAGATGCAAAATACATGCACTAACACCAGCATTAGGAATGGCAAGTTCAAGGACTAGCCAATGGAATATATATCAATGGCATAGAATGGGAAAATTCACATGTAGTCACCTTCTACATTGTGCGGATGTGGTACTATTACTCCCCTCTCCCTAATCAAAGGGAGCAAGATAGGTTAAATAATCTAAATTAAAAGTAAAGTTAATTGCAAAGTTCCTACTCATAATATTGACTAGAAATGAACCTTTCACTGATATTTTCTTAAGTTATGCAAACCCAGAAATGATCTATATTTTCTAAGGTGCTTCGCTTGATTTAGACAATACACATGCCTAAAACAATAGTTTGGTAAAAATTATTTTATAAGTTATAAATTAGAAGGCTGCCATATAGAAGCATTGGCCCATAAAAAAACTTATTTTGGATATACCAAAGGGTACAAAGGGCATTTTGAGACATGTTATTTCATCATTAAAGGGATGAAAATGGCACAATCAGTTTGGGGGCTGAATATTAAAGGCCACCATATGCCAGTACTGGAAGGAATTGAACATGCTAAAGCAATATTGATAAACAAAACAACACACATGAAACATAATAAAGAGAGAATATTAATGGATGTAAGATTTTTTTTAATTGACCCATCTGGCAACTAACTGCCTTCAAGAGCATAACTCACAGTAATTAAGATTTCAGCTTAGTTGGCAAGTTACTTGAGAGTGATTTGAGGATTGTTTTATCACACATTCAGTGATCTTACTAGTAAAGTGAGGAAGTTGTCTGAAATAGTGAGAAAGAAGAGGGAGCTGGACAATCATCCAGATAAAAAGTCAGTGTGAATGAGTGTGTAGGTATGTATGTTGGCGTTAATGATGTTTGAGTATGGCAGTGAATCTGTGACTGAAGTTGCCTTCTCCTTTTCAGCTTCTTGGTATTTCTTAGTCTATCGACATCTGCCTTGAGAGGCAGTGGCAGACAGCTGTCACTCACATTCCTGATGACTGAGAAAGGTCCATCCAGAATTGAGGGTTGTTAAGAGCACCTCTCACAGTGGCTCATGGGCTCCAACGCAGCAGTTAGAACTTGCGAGCATTACAGTTCCCTAAGTGTGGAATGCTTCACTGAGCCTCAAAATAGAAGGGATTGTCTTTTTTTCATTGTGGTAGCCAATCTGGCGAGTGCCTACTTGGGCATAAGTCGCCATACACAACAGCCTAGTATTAGGCTATATTAAAAAAACCCATCTAAATAACACATCACAATGATAAAAAAAGGACAAAGGCTAAAAACACCCCCAAAAATTAACAAGAAGGAAGCAGGCTCCAGTGTAGGCACGCCTTCCCCCAGCGCGGGAACATGCAACCTAAAAAAAAAAAAACCACAAAAAAGGCCCAATAAATTGTGAGGAGGCCATCATCCACCAAAAAAGTCAAAGTCAACGAACCTGTCCCAAGTACAAGGGAGAAACAGTAGTGACCTCGCTAATCACAGTACCGGGAGAGGTAACATGCGAGGAGATCACTCAAGCTGGGACATTAAACAAGAATGTGCTGAACAGCCTGGGGGACAACGCAGTCTTCACAGTATGGTGCAAGCAACACTCCATCAAATGCTGGTTCATCCCCCCGAGTGTGTCCAATTTGGAGACGATAGAAAGCAACCTGAAGCCGCCACAGCATTGGGGGGTAAGTACATGGAATAGTTGCAGCGCATTGGCACACAACTTTAAGTTCCCTTCAACCATCTCCCATCATCTTAGCTAAGCAACCCAGAGGGCTGCCTATATTCCTGCCATGTAATTGATGTGAGGAAGAGTGAAACGCTGGTCTGGTCACCCAGTCCTCACAGACTCTTTGGCGCTTACATTCCCTACAATTCCTACATGTCCAGGAAACCAGCAGAAGATAATCTCCACATCCATCCGACTTGCCAAAACTCTGGCGATTCCAATGGCTGGAGAGCACTCAGGGCGCTTTGTGAGTTGCTATAAATCACAATCCGGTCTCTGAACCAGGCACATCGCATTATCTCCCGTACTCAGCGGTGAATTGCAACCAGCTCAGCTGTGAATACAGATTCAGCGCCTGAACCAGGCACATCGCATTATCTCCCGTACTGAGCGGTGAATTGCAACCAGCTCAGCTCTTAATACAGATTCAGCGCCTGACAGAGCCCTGCTAACTTCAAAGACAGGGGATATGGCATAGAAACTGACCCCTTCTTAGGACTTGGAATAATCTGAATACACTGGCACGGTTCCAGCGTGACACAAAGTCTGCTCCAAAAAGGCTGAATGCAATACTCCCCTCCCAGTGCTGTAGTAGAAGCTTTTGGAAGAGGGGTGTGGCGACAAATAGTCAAAGGTAGTACCCTCCAGGGTGGCATCCTGAGCAGAACCAGGGGCGCCACTGGCCTAGATCTTGAAGGAGTTTTCTAGCCCTAAACCCAAAGGTTTAGGCACCGTTGAGATCAGCTGGGGATACAGTGAGAGCTGTTGGCGACTGAAGGAGGCGCTGGGCTTGCGCATACAGGTGAATAATGCACTGTATACGGCGCAAAGCGAGTGGCATCTACCCAGCATCAACAAGTGGGAAAGTGCGGAAGGCACTGGTTGCCAGGCGAAGGCTGGTATGGTGGATCGAGTCCACCTTCCACACTACACACTTGATAAAAAAGTAAGGCAGTAGCCATATCAGCGCTCCAGGCGCTGAATGTCACGGGCAGAAGAATATCCATGGTGCGGGTACAAGAGACTTAAAGTCTGCAAATGTGAGCCTCCCAGGTGAGGCTCCGGTCAAATAAAATACAAAGAAAAGGGTGCAGGTTCACCTCTTCCAGGGCACTGCATTGAGAAACAAGTATGGGTCAGGGTGGAGCTGTGGATGGTGGCAGGAGTGTACCACCTTAGTCTTGGCCAAGGAAAACTGAAGCTTGTGCGCTTCAGCATAGCGAGAGACAGGGTTCAATGCCTGTTGGAATCGATGCTCCAGAGTTGGCATCTGGGTCGCGCCAAAAGAGATCGAAAGGTCATCCATGTAGAGCGTAGAAGGAACATCTTCCGGCAGCACCGAGGTGATGCGATTGATGCTCTGGGCAAAGAGTGCAACACTGAGGACACTTTCCTGCGGGATACCCTCTTCCTGCTCCATTGGGCCGGAGAGGGCTCCCCCCAACCGGTACACGGGATCGACGATCTCGCAAAAATTCAGATATAAACATTGGCAGGCATCCCCTCATCCCCATCGTGTGGAGAGTCTCCATGATACCGTATTGCCATGCAGTATCCTAGGCCTTCTCCAGATCAAAAAACACTGTGGTGGGGCGAATGTGAGTGTGTGTAAAAGGGCCATTCTCCCACCCCTTTTCTCAGTACCCTCTCCCTCCCTCTGTAAGAATGTGTGTGAATGGGAATGGGTTTGTTTTCTTTTTGTTTAATTCATGTATAAAATGATTACCATGTTTTTCTTTCTTTCCAGGCGTTATTCTGGAAAGATAATAGCTAATAATAAGATATTATTTTGTATTAAGAAAATTTAACAAAGCGTTATTCTGGAAAGAGGTAAGCTAGTCAATGTATTTTCGGGTAATGCCCACTTATTAGTTTCGCCATCCATGTAAAAATAAATGGGTCACTGAAGGAGGATATATCTCTTCTTCAGAGAGAGTGGAAGTGTGGACTGGAAGCAAGAGGGGTTCTGTAGAAGAGTGCTCCACCCAGCCCTGAGAGGAGGGCTTTCGTGTCTCTATCCACCTGAACCGCCATACCTGCCTTCATTGACAATACTGCCTCCTTCTAGTTAACCAACTACCACCCACCTCCAGCAAGACATAGCGCGTGTCCCCTTTTCGTTCGGTTGTGGTTGTGTTTTTTTGTTTTGTCTAGAATTTACGTAAATTGTTGTATCCGCCCGTTATAAGATTCTCGTTTGGTATCATTATTTTTATTTGGGAATTTAGCCTCATTTTGAAGTGTGCACACTTCCCTAGTAAAATATAAAATTTTTGTAAATATAAACTGTAGCTATCATTGTATATTTTTTGTAAGTAAAGGGACTGTATATACAATCCGTTTTATTCTCCCTCGATTTCTCACGTCCGGACAGTGTAGGAAGCGGGTTGGATCGATTATCGATTGGGATTAGAGATCTATTTTCGGCCCGCTACAACACCATGTTGTCTACAAAAGAAGGCCTCACAGTCAGCCTTTTCCAGTTGGAGCAGAGCATACAACATGGAGTTGAACTTGCGGAAGCCGCACTGTGCAGAAGACAGATGGCCTCTGCTGTCCAGAAAAAAGGCTAATTTAACATTTACCAATTTCTCCATCAACTTACAAATGCAGGAGGTTAGAGGGTTTGGGCAGAAACCGGCCAGGATAGTGATCTCTCCCGGGTTTGTGAAAAGTGAGCACAGTAGCAATTCGCAGGATTCTGGGAGGATACCCCCTGGTCAAAGGTTGTTCAACGAATCTAACAGAAAGGCCATGCCTCACACCTAAGTGTCGAAGCATGGCATACAGGACATTGAACAGACCAGGGGCAGTGTCCTTGCATGAAGCGAGAATAGAACACAACTCACTCAATGTAAACCTATCATTGAATGGTTCTCCACTTCTGGAGGTAAAGTCCAGTTGGCGGCCTTCAGTGACACCATGAGGTGCTTTGAATACTGGTGGAGCATTTTTTTTTTTTGATTAAGGGGCTATCTGGCGACTGCCGACTTAGGCATAAGTTGCCGTAAACAAACAGCCTAGTTCTAGGCTACTTCAAAAAAAAATTCAACAGGAAACAACAATAACAAAGCAATAACAAAAACGATAACAAAAACAACAACAATAAAACCGGGTTAAATGAAAGGGAGAAGGCCGGCCTCCCCCAAAAAGTCAATAAGTCCACCAGTCATGGTGCACACACTCGTCCCGAGTACAAGGGACAGGCGGTAGCGACCCCGCCCATCCCGGTACCGAGACAGGTATCGTGCGCGAAGATCACCCAGACTGGGACATTCGACAAGAATATGCCGAACAGTCTGGGGGACGACGCAGTCGTTGCAATAGGGCGCATGCGAGCGCTCCATCAAGTAGCGATGCGTCACAAACTGGTGGAGCAGCATCCCGGCTAGAGAATAGGTAAAAGCAGTATTAAAAGAATCCTTCACGGACACAGGATCCGAAATTGCAGCCCCATATGGCCATCCCCTTCAAGGCACCACATATCCCAGGCAATGTATGTTTTGTCGTGTTCTCTCTGGCTGGCAAACCAACATCCATCAGGAGGAGAGTGTAGGGTAGGCACACTGAGCCCAGTGGGCTCTGCTATACATTGACCTCCTGAGGAGGTGACCTTATCAAGCGGCTGACAACAAAAATGGTTATTTTTAGGCTGCCTGCTCCTCTCTTGGCAGTCCCCTGTGATAGTAAAGGAGGGATTGTCACTGTTTAGGAGAGGGAGTCACCCAACGGAGCCTCCAGAGAAGGGGTGAGGGAGATTCCACTGCACCTAGGGAGAGAAAGCACTGAGGGGGCCAGCTCCTTTTCAGAGGTGGAGCAGCCCAAGATCACCTCCAAAGATGGCAAAAGGGAAGCCCTGTTACTACATATGGCTTTTAAGAGGGGAGCCCCTCCATTGGTCAAAGCAGTGTCTCATGTTCAGGGTTGGATCAAATACTGATTTTTATAGGTCAAATACAAATACTTTTATTTCATAATCTAAAAATACCAATACAAGTACTGGTTAAAAAAATACAAATACTCCTATTCCAGATTTCAAAAATACAAATCAAAGTACTCTTGAAATTATACAAAAAAACAGATACTTTTTTTCACTCAAGTTTACATTTTATATATCATCATTAATGCCCGGAAGGTTTCCAGGTCGAGTTTTGCTCGCTCAGGAGTGTAAAAATTTGCCAGCCTTGTTAAACACCCTCTCAGATGGTGCTGACATTGCACAACACCCTAGAATATTCTTGGCGAAATGCTTCAAAATTTTGAAGCTTTTTGTATCACGCCAGTACCTCAGTGGATTGACATCAAAAGGCAGAACACCTCCTTCTAGGTATGTTTCAAGTTCTGCTATCACCACTGTAGTGTCATTTGTTGATACACTTGCCATCATTTGCCCAGCTCGAGGCCTGTAGGCAAAATGATGAGGTCATTTTGCACTCATACTAGCCTCGTTTTGATTCATGCTCATGGAGATGAAAGGTTCACTCTCTTGAATTACTTTATTATTCAAGGTCGATTGAGTTGACTCGGAAAGAATTAAGTCCACAACCCTCAAAGCCTTTTCCTTTTGCATTTCCTTACATAGCATTCATGCCAGGTTAAACCTGGGGTCCATGAGAGCAATGACATCAGTCCTCTCAAGAAATGGATGCAACTTCTTCTTGATAGAAGACTGCAGTGCATTTGCCAAGTTAAATGCACCGAATAGTTTGAGACTGTGCTCAAGGCCAAATACAACTGGTACAATGCAAGAAAGTGTAACCATGCTTTCTCCTTCCATTTGCATCATTGCCTCTTGGAACAGTTCCAAAACTTGTATCACTTCTTTCAGCAAGGCTATTTCCATTCCTTTCAACTCTTCTACAGTTCAGTTCGATCCTAGGAGACGAATAGCTGAGTTGACTCCATTGATTTTCTTGAGAACTGACTTAAGCATTGTCAGTTGAGAGTTCCATCTAGTAGCATTGGCAGACTGCAGTGAAACCCCGATCTTTTCCAAGAATGGTGCTGCCACAGTAGATTGATGTATTGCAGCTACAATACTACAGCACTTATGTATCACAGTTGCAATTGCACTGTTTCTGATACAGGGATCATTGAAGGCATCTCGTATGCATAGTTGTTGTGTGTGTGCGCAAAGTAACTAGACCAACCCGGTGGAAGAAGGGCAAGCACCTTATTCAGATCAAGTTATTCTTCCAAAATATCAAGGTTAGTGGTGTCTTCATTTTCACAGCTACTTTCATTCCTTACTTCATTTCCATACAACCCTGGTAGACATACATCGCATGCTCTCACCATAAACAAGGCATTGTCTGCAACTACCTTCCTCACCTTGCCACGAATTCCGAATTTAATGACTATATCCTTATATGCTGTAGTGATGTTCACAGCTGTATGTCGTTCTATAAAATGATCGCAAGCAATGACATGCCAATTTAGCTCCCATGATGAGTTGATGAAGTGTACAGTGACAGCAAGAAACGATATCATTTTCTGATTCATCCAGAGGTCCAATGTCAGGTACATACAATTGAGATGTTGGAATTCTGATATCAATTGTGACTTGATGTCTTTCGCTCTCTGCGGAAGTAAACTGTTTCTAAGTGTGGTTCTGCTTGGAAACACCAAGCATGGTTCAGCTTCATGCAGAAGAGCTCTAAAAGTCTTACTTTCAAGAATAGTCGAAGGCAGTTGGTCACATGTGATGGAGTCTAAGAGTTTCTTTACAATAGACCATTGTTTGATGTGTTTAGTGTAAAAAATTTCTCTTGTGTAGGTTTGACTTTGAAGAACAAGGTCATTTTGGTCTGGGAATGTGACGCGGAGCTCTCACACTTCTTCTTTTCCTCTGTAGCTCTCATATTCATCATACTGAACTTTGTGAAATCTTCTGAGGTGGACAACTAGGTTAGATGTTACCTTCATTGCTGCCAAATATGACTTTTTGCACTGCAAACAGTCATCTATGAGATTCTTGTCAGTAGACTTGACATGGACAGAATAAAACTTTGGCAGTGCAGCTGATAGTTGAGCTATTTGTACATCCTCCCAGACCTCCCCATCCCTGATTGAAGGGTCATCTGGTGTAACAATGTCTTCATTATCTATCTGCAAAGTGGAAATTGAGAAGTGAGAAGCAATTAAAGTTCATGTAATTATTATTTAGTAGATTCAAATACAGTAAACCCTCGATATAACGAACCAAATTTCCTGGCTGAACTCCATTGGGTTTAACAGGCAAGCGTTACGACCCGCCTGAGTGAGTGTTGGTGTGTCGCATGTCTCCTACAGTGCACGGTTTGTATCAATACTATGTTGTGTAGTCCATTTAACTATTATTAATTACATACGTATTACATATCCATAATGAACTTGGTTTGTTATTTCCATTGCTTTTAATGCCCATTGGTTTTAACAAACGACCCCCCACCCCATATAGTTCGCTATGTCGAGGGTTTACTATATTGTAGATTCAGATTTTATATATTTACTGTGTTTTTTTCATGTACCAATTCAATAGAAGGTTATATAATAAATATGAGCTCTATTTAAGTTATATTTAAATTTGGGTTATATTTTAATTCCTACATTATTATAAATAAACATAGATACTTCTTTTCTTTTAAATTTACCTCATCATAAATCATATATCTGAGTACTAAAACAGAATGTTAAAAATACAAAATAAAATTGAAACATCACAGTAAAGAAACAAAAGTAAAGTGGTTAATAACAAATCTAAAAAAAAAAAATAAGAGCAATTAAAAAAAAACAACCCAAAATAATAATAAAATAAAATCAACCAAAGAAAATAATGATAATAAAGTGGTTAAAACAAACACAAACTTAATAGATTAAAAGTAACTTAAAAATATATACAAATGTGTGTGAAAAAGAAAAAAAAAGATAAATCAATGAGTTAAACCAAGAGAATAGCTCTTTCAATAATTAAACATTCAATTAACACACACAATATTATGATGTGTGTTATTATTATGATAATAAACCCACCAAACAAGAGAGAGAGAGAGAGTATCCTATACACAGCACTATTCAAGTAAAGACAATGAAAATACACACTCATGTGCCTTATAAACTACAGTTTTTGCGCTGAACATTCAAGAATATTCTAGAAAACTCACGCATTCATGCAACGCATACATACCAGATATAACTGGTTTTATAATATCTCATAAATCATGGTTCTCTCTCACTCTCTCTGAATGGAGGGTAAGGTCTTCTAGGGTACTTCTTATCCTTGTAGCTCTGTGAGTTTGCATATCCTCCTCAAATGGCTTAAGACTCAAAATAAAAATACAAATACTTTTTCTTCTGGGTGCCACAATAGAAATACAACATACTTTTTTCTCTGGATGCCAAAATACAAATATAAATACATGAAAATTGTATTTAAATACAATTATATTTGATCCAGCCTTACTCGTGTTACCTCGTTCTCCCTGACACCTAGGAAAGATAAGGCTGCGCTTAAAGCTGGATTCCCATGCATAGTCACACTATCTTTTTTACTTGTCACCATAGTTGAGAAAGAAAAGAACTCATGGAAAATAGATACTATGACCTCCTAATGATTTGGGAGGTTTAGAGAAAAGTCTCCATAGGATCAGAAATTCCAGTGTTATCATTTACACATAATTGGCCCAGGTTCAGCATTGATGGGCTTTCCCAACCATGCCCACTATTTAAGTGACCTTGTCCTGGAGCTTTAACCATAAAGGATGGTGCCAGCATAGCCACCTTATATGTGTACTCAAGGAAGGTGAGCAGAGTCAACAGTCCAACAGAGCCTCATACCTAATACTTGCCCTAGCCAGTGGGCAAGTATACACTGCCACTTGACTAAGGTTCATAAGAGGAGAAAAGTGTGCTGGGCAGCCAGAACCTCTGTGGAAAGAAAAGCAAGTGTGTAAAGGGGTAGGAGGGTATGTAATAAAGAGAGGTAGAGATAGGTGGATCCACTAACAATTAAGGTGGGTGATCCTGAGATGGCATTCAGTCCACCAAGGCACCATGGCTACCGGACCGAACTTTATCTTGGTGGGAACACTCATCCTGGTACAAGTGCAGGTAGAAAAGGTTTAGGGGATAGCTGTAATGATAACATAATGCACAATAATGATAATACCCATTTATTTATTTTTTAAATTTTAGGAGCCTATCTGGCCAAATGCCGGGAGGAAATCTCCTGACCGCACGTGGTGATCATGTGATTTCATAGCTTGACATGGCTGCACCACACTCTATTCTCAGTAGCTGCAGTTCTTTGTCTGACCTTGTGGAGGGTAGGTGTATGTGCGTGAACTCTCCACAGACTCTTCCGCCATGTGGAATGTTTTGCGTGTTCGGGAGAAATTCTCCCAACATTTGTGTTGCTGGGAGACTTTACAACCTGGTGGAAATGTCCTAACATTTGTGTTACTGTATTATTTTGTGAAACCTTATGTGTGTTTTTTCCCTTTTCAGGCAAAATATAGTGATTATTCCAAACTCTAATAAACCATTATAAAGAATAATGGCAAATCCACGCAGGAGTTCACAGACCTTGTGAAACAAACTGGAGCCTTGTCAAGAGATAATACTAGTGATGTAGATTACGTGGATAGTGAAGATTTGACTGACAATTTGGAAATAGAAGAATTGTATGATAGTGATGCTGATGAAGAGTACTTTCCTTGTCCTGGTGATCAAAGTGATGATGAGGAAGAGAGGGATGCTAGTAGGCCCAGGAGGAAGAAAGGAAAGCTTTGTACTTCCAGCCCAAAGAAACATGTTGCCTCCACTTCTGTTGCCCACCATGCCACTTTTCCAGCTGCAGTTGCCTCTACCTCTGCTACACACCCTGCCAATACCTCTGTTGCTGACTCTGCTACTACCTCTCCTGCTCACCCTGCCACTACCTCTGTTGATAACCCTGCTGTAGTAGTGTGTTGGTGTCCGCATCCCCTTCCCCATCTCTAATCCCTTTCTCCTTTTTCAGGGTGTTTGGAATGAGGAGGATGCAGCAAAGTCACTCCGGGTGAGGGGGGGGGGCTCGATAGATTTCTATCGTGTTTCCTCATTTATGTCTTCCTCCACATGCGATATTTAAAAAAAACAGGAATAAGATTAGTCTGAATTTGAAGTGATTGACTAGTGAATGAGTTTAACAGTGAATTTAAATAATATTGTATAAAGTGTCCATTGGAATTTAGAGAGAAACTGAATAGTTATTCAGGTGAGTCTTAGTATGAATAGGTGGGTGCAGTTGAATGTCGGTGTAAGAATGTTTAAGTGAGGCAGTGAATTGTGATTCAAGTGAGTCTTAGTATGAATGGGTGGGTGCATTTGAATGTCAGTGTAAGAATGTTTAAGTGTGAACAGTGAATTGGTGATTTAAAATGCCTTCTCCTTTCCAGCTTCTTGGTGCCGGCTTGCCCAATTTTGACCCTCGTGTGTCAGTAAGGGAAATGTTTTTGAAGCGGGGCCGCCTCCCTTTCCCCCCCCCCCCCAATTTATGCTGGTAATATCACTCCCAGATCCAGTAAAAGTTGGACAGACTCGCATCTTTGCGTTGGGCAATCTGTTGGTGAAGCCCTAGACATTTCTTTTTGTAATTGCGGTTGTTGGCCAATAAAATTGTAAGGCCACCTAGAGTGTGTATAGTCATTTTTGAGTAGGTTATAAGGTATATTTATTTTAAAGGTTTTGGGGCTGTGATTTTGGTTTAGCTTGGAATATTTATTGGCTTTTAATAAATTTAGAAAATACTCTCACCACCAAGCGGACCTTGGTGGGGTGGTGGGAAGAATTGATGAGGAAGTTGCAACCCTGCCACGACACTGCCACTACCTCTGCTGCTGACCCTGCCACTACCTCTGTTACTGACCCTTCTACTACCTGTGCTGCTGACCCTGCCAGTACAACTCCTGCTGACCCTGCCAGTACAACTCCTGCTAACCCTGCCATTACCACTACCTCTGCTACTAATAATGGACGAAGACGACAAGGCCACCTTGGTAAAATGTGAAAAAAATGGGGGGGGGACTACTGAAAATATACCCATTTTTGTATGTCTCCCATACAGCTCCCAGTGGCAGTAAAGGGCTGGGACTCACCCAGGGCATGCTTCTATGACCTCTTTGCCAGCACAAAAAAGAAGTCCTTGAGCCAAGAATTTTTTTTAGGAACATTTAGGTTTAGTCATATTGCAAAATTTGCATTTTTTTAAACTTTTTTTTAAACATCAAAAACATTATTACTTTAAAGTTCAAATTAACTTTATTGGTGCTTAAACTAAAAAAAAGGAGTCATATTTTCATTGTATTTTTTGTAATAAACAGGAATTGAAAGAAAGTATTTTATTTAAATTTTCCAAAACTGGGAGAAATTCTCCCAGGGTTGTGTTTGTGTGACAAAAAACAAGCGTTTGTGTTTCAGGGTTAAAATAACAATAAACACAAAAACAATAACAATAAAAAAAGGAAAAGGGCAACAAGTAGGTAGCATGCTCCAGCAGGAACAGGCAACCTACAAAGAACAAAACCCAGTTAAATAAAGTGGAGTAGGCCAACTTCCTCCAAAAAGTCAAAGTACACAAGTCAGTGTGCACAAACCCATCCAAAGTACATGATAATACCCAGTAATAACAATATAAAATAATCTATATCTATAAATCCCTAATCTGTTCAACCAGGGATTTGTGAGCTGGGTTTAGATTCTCGCGAGACAGGTTAGTTTTAACCTACATTGTTCACATATGGGAAGCAGCAACCTGTTTGTCCATAGACAAGGAAAGATGAAGAATATTGATTACCAAGAGGTGTTGTAATGCAGTATTGGTTCAAGAATAATTTGTGATAAATATAAGAATTTCAACCTGTATCTTGCTTATATTTTTTTTTTTTACCTGGGCAATGCTGTGATCCTCATTCAAATCAGTATATTATATGATAAGGAGAGTGCGTAACTCTCCTAAATCTGCCTCCACCGCATAAATAATAATAATCATCAGTAAGTATACATATTTTTTTGCCACAATATAAGAATTTCAAACAATGGTCATCTGTATTTATTTGCAACAGGACTTTTTATCCCCGGCAACGGCAGGCATCTATACTAGTACTACTAATAAAAAATAATAAGAATGATAATAACAATAATAATGTTAATAATAATAAATTGGTAAAGTAGTACTGAGTGGGGGTGAGGGGAAAGTGCATCAACACTTTCCCAGGGTCTATCATAGAGTTCAAGTCAATCCAATGATGGGGCTTCCTTGATTGTCTTCAATTATGTA
Organism: Ceratothoa steindachneri; assembly: GCA_963969495.1. Lineage (NCBI taxonomy): Eukaryota > Metazoa > Arthropoda > Malacostraca > Isopoda > Cymothoidae > Ceratothoa > Ceratothoa steindachneri. The sequence goes on from OZ018318.1 coordinate 171,714,791, forward strand.
TTTAATTGAATGGTGTTTTGCATTCTGGAGAGGTGTCTGCGAAGGGATACATTTAACATCTTCTGATAGCTCAGGAGGGGTGGGTGATCTCCACACCCTAGCTAGGCTGAGTGGATTTTCTTCTTGAGGGAGCAAGGATTCAAGGGAGCTATGCATGCAACAGGTATTGTGTAAAAGTGAGTGTAGAGAAGATTGAGTGATGTGGGTACGGATATATTTCTGGAAGCTGGTTTTGGGTGGGTGAGGTAGAAGCTGATCATCTCTGATATAGTATATATTATGTGTTGCTTTGTTTCTTAGTGAGAGTGGATGCTTTGGATTTGTGAAGGCTGCAGCTAGTATGTGCATGCCTCTCACTTTGGTTTTCATAGTGTAAGTAGCCTGTGGGTATTATACATGGTGTCTACTTGTTTGGTGATTTTGAATTCAAGGACTTTTTTTAAAAATCAAGGACAGGTTTTAGCCATTGTTTTTTTTTTCTTTAAATTAAAGTGCAATAAACATTATGGGACATTGATGAAGGTGGGGTATTTAAGGGAAAAATGGATTATAAGCAAAGCATAACCAAAATCAACTCACCAGTGCAAAAAAACAAGAACAAGGTATCCAAGTGACAGTCACAGAAGTATAGCGAGCATCCATTATAAAATATAATGCATCCAAAGCATACATATGTTCACTCCCATTAGTAAGTAGATTAACTTAAATATTACTATTTTCTTAATAGACATTAAAAGGTATATAAATAATGAGATGATAAATCATTTGAACAATCACTCAATGATTTATTTTTTAAATTCACGGACCATCTACCTTTTTCATCAAATTCAAGTACTTTTCAAGGATTCCAAGGGCTTTTCAAGGACTTCAAGTATTTCAAGGGCAGTAGACACCCTGGTATAGTGGCTGTGTTTGTTTTATGGCATTGTTTTGCATAGTCTGTAAGTGCATATTGAGTGCAATGAGCAACAGCCATATAGAGATGCATCTAATAGGGTATTGGGTACTTGAGGGTTCATCAGTGAGGCTTCATCAGGGGTTGTTTGGCTTAAGGATGGATATTATGCAGGCAATTTAAAAACATTTGGAAGAGTTATGCCTGAAAAGAGTGTATGAAGAGTGTGTTAATGCCTCATGGACCAAGATATTTAAGTTGTATATTTGATATGTTGTCAGAGCCAGAAGATTTTACCTTACATAAAACTTGGGATACCATTTCTGAAATGACTTGTGTAGGTATGCTGTGGTACATTCCAATTTAGTATAGGTGTTTGTGGTTCTCTCTGTGAATTCAAGTTTCTGTGGCAAATTTTTGCATAGCATTGTTTGAGGATATTTTTCTGTATATATTCTAAGTAGATTGATGTGTTTGTCATGTTACCTATTTTTAGAGTTGGTGAGTCTTGTGATAGTCTTACAGAATTTAAAATCTTAATAAAAGTGTACTTACCTAATATAATTCCATATTTCACCATATACAAGACATTTGCAATTCTTCAAAATAATTATAATTAAATCAAATAAAGTTGTTCCAGGAGGCTTACGATAGTAACATTCCTGAAAAAAAATTAAATTTTATTTAATGTATTATGATTATATTCAAATTTAGGTCATTACTGCTAACCTTATTTTTAAATAGAATCATTTTAGATGGGTATTCCACAATACATATAATGAAAATAGTTTTTGTATATCAGGCAAATCCATAATTTCATGGTCATTTTTAATTTATACAGTGGAACCTCGGTTCACAAACTTAATCTGTTCCAGGCCTTGGTTCGCAAATTAAGACAATTTTTTCAATTGAAATTAATGTAAATACAATTAATCCATTTCAGCCTCAGAAATATGGTATTTTTACATATTTAAGTGGGAGTTTTCTTTGGTGATGAAGAATATATGCAGAATAAAATTGAAATACATGTACACATCCTTAAATAGAGACAAATAACACTAAATTAAATAAAACAATACTCTAATTTACCTTTGTAAATTACAGTATAAAGGTAGAGATGAACAATTACTGAATGACCAAGAATAGGGATGAGGTAGAAAATGCTTTCACTTAAACCATTCAAGGAAAGAAAACACAGTGATGAGGATAAGTCCTGCGTGAACTGCAGACAAGATACTACAATAAAAATATAAATATAAAAGATTTTTAGTGTCTATCTAGCACAGCCGACAAGGGCACAAATCACAATATCTTACAGCTAAAAGCTAGGCTAGATTAAGATTAAATTTTAATTTTTTCTTTTAAGAACTCATTTGGCGACTGCCTACTAGGGCAAAAGTCGCTGTAGTTATGCTAAGGCCTAATATTAGGCTAGATTAAAAAAACAAGTAACAGATTATGAATAACAAAGATTAAAAAAACAAAGGCAAAGACAAAGTTAAAAACAACAAAAATAAAAAACAAGATAAGCAAAAAGGCAACAAGAAGGAAGCGAGATCAGTCATGAGGGGTAGGCTGGCCTCCATCCAGTGCAGGAACATGCGATCTATAACAAAGAGCCAAATAAACTGAAGGAGACCAGCATCCTCCAAAAAGTCATAGTTCACAAGTATGTGTGCATGAACCAGTCCTGAGTGCAGGGGACAAGTGGCAGCGGCTCCACTCATCCTGGTACTGGGACAGATACGTGCACGAAGATCACCCAGACTGGGACATTAAACAAGAATGTGCCAAATAGTCTGGGGGACAACACAGTCATCACAATAAGGCTCCGGCGAGCGATCCATCAAATGGTGGTGCATTCCGCGAGTGTCCATGATTCAGAGACAACAGAAAGCAGCCTGAAGCTATCACTGCATTGGCGGGTAGATCCATGGCAACAGATGCAGCAAAATGCAACGTAACTTCAAATTCCCTTGACTGTCTCTCATCTTCTTTGCCAAGCGACCTGGAGGGCAGCCCACATTCCTGCCGTGTAATAGGTGTGAGGAAGAGTGAAACGCTAGTCTGATCGCCCAGTCTTCGCAGACTCTTTGGCATCCTCATTCCCAACAATTCCTACATGTCCAGGAACCCAGCTGAAGAAAATCTCGACATCTGCCCAGCTCATCCAAACCATGGCATCATGGATATCGCAAACCAGGGAATGCAGATTTTCCAATGCCTCAAGAGCACTCAGGGCACTTTGTGAGTAGCTATAGATCACAATCTCATCTCTGAACTGGGCATGTCGCATTATCTTCCATATAGAGCATTGTATTGCAACAAGCTTGGCCGTGAAGACATGCAGCACATGGTAGAGCCACACTGACTTCAAACAGAGAGGATACAGAGTGGAAACCACCCCCTCTTTGGACTTGGAGGCATCCTTATATACTGGTACAGTTCCAGCGTGACACAAAGTGTGCTCCAAAAAAAGACAACGAAATACTCACAGCGATGTAGAAGCTTTGGGAGCAGAGTCGTGGTGACAAATAGTCAAAGGTGGTGAGCTCCAAGATGGCATCCTGGACAGAAACACGGGTACCACTGACTTGAGAGCTACACCAAGCTCTCAAAGGAGTTTCCTAGCCCTAAACCTAAGGTGCTTAGGGTATGACTGGCATCTCTCAGTGGCATAGACACTGTTGAGATCGGCAGCAGATGCAATGAGAGCTGTTGGTGACTGAGGAAGGCGCTCAGCTCGCACATACAGGCGAATAGTGCACTGTACATGGAACAGATTGAGTGGCATTTCCCCAACATCAAAGGTAGGCTCTCAATGGAAGATGCTGAAGGGACCTGTACATAGATTGCTCAGGGCAAAGAGAGTGACATTGAGACGGCCTCTTCCTGCTCCACTGGGCCACAGAGTGCTCCTCCCCACCCATATGCAGAATCAACGATCTTGCAAAAACTCAAAATAAAGATTGGGAGGTGTCCCCTCCCCCATAGTGTGGAGTGTGTCCATGAAACTGTATTTGCCATGTGGTATCATATGCCTTCTCCAGATCTAAAAACACTGTGGCATAGTACTATCTATGAAGGAAAACCTTGCAGAAGAAAGGGGGCTTCCACTCATATCTATAGACTGTCAACAAGGGCATAATTCACTAAAATCAACTTTAGTAGACTAAACTTAGCAAAGGGTGGAAAAAGAAAAAAATGTGATCAGCTGCTGGGAGAGAGTCCTACTCGCTCAGGGGGCTGAGCATGGATATCATAGAAATGAGAAAAAAAATGGAATTTATCCCTTCACCCCTAGGCTGCAGAGACTCTCCACGAAGTATCATCGTAGGCCTCATCCAGATAAAAAAAAAAACAGGCAGAAAAAAATGTCTATGAAGGAAGGCCTTACAGACAATATTCTTCAGCAGAAACAGAGCATTAGATGTGGAGTGGAACTTGCAAAAACTGCCTGTGCAGGATATGAGTGCCTCCACTGTCCCCTGTCCCCAAAATAAGCTAAACTAATATTAAGCAATTTCTCCATCAAATTGTACACTAAGTAAGGTAGAAAAATTTTGTCAGAAATGAGCTAGAGTAAAATACACTCTCCCTGGCTTGTGAAATGCAAGTGTAGTAGCCATTTGCCAGGAATTTGGTAGGATGCACTCTAGGGTGGTTGTTAGCTATAGTGGTGACATTTTTATGCTCCATACCTGGAATCCTGTTCGTATTGATAAGAAAACACCCTGGGTAAAGTTTCATTTAATTTGGGTAAGATTTACCCAGTGCTCAATGATGTTAAACTTTACCCCTGGAGCTCAAGCACTGGAAACTGGGTCCCTCTCCCTTCTAGGGAGTATTAGCCATTCATGGATTTCAACCACTCATTGTTTCCGTGCATCAAGGTACAGACGGCAATGGTCTGCAACAACTTTCAAGAGGAACTGGAGCTTCGTCTCTTGTCAGCAAGTGGAAGTACACCGGAATAATGGTGATGCCCCGCTTGGCATGGCCATTTGTGACACAGAGGCCATGCACTGCTGCCAATGCAAACCTAGTAAGCAGGATGTTCCAGCCACTCAGCAGGGTCTGCATCCAGAAAGTCATTGTCCAGGTGCATTTTCTTGAAGAAGCTGGTGGTGTGGGCAGTCGCAAAATCTTTGAGTCAGTGCCCAGCGATTGCAAGTACAGCAATTGTGGGTCTCTTTGATGGAGATTTGTAACCATCCTCTTCCTCTTTTTTGATGTTCGCCTGCATCCGTTGCTTGTCATTGATTGTTTTGTCCTTATCAAACAGGGCCAAAGCAACAAGCTCTTGAGATAAGTACTAAAGGTGACTCAACATCTTCAGTGCTGCCTCTGCCACAGGCTTGTTGATGCTCGAATAGGAGTCCAAGGCTTGGAGCAGCGCAAGATCATGGCGGGAAGCTGCAAATGCCAATGGTGCCTCCGTCTATGCATGGCTATAAATTTTTGCAATGAATATGGAGACCTTGCTAATCCTTTGTTATCAGGTAAACTGGGCCTGGTGCAAGGAACCACACCCCGATCAGGGGTATACCACCGCTAAAGATAAGGATCAGGTCCAGTAGCTACCTCTAGTTATGTCAGAGTCCTGTGCGTTCATCCAGCACCTTTCTGAACCACTCGGCATCAACTTCCAACAGAATAATGAATGAATAGTGCCAAAAATAAATGCTGCAAAGCCCAAATGGACTAGCCCACAGCCAAATTCAAGGATAGGTAATTTGCATGAGTGTTCTCAATAAAAATATAGATATCTGGAGAGTATACAAAAATATAGCTATGAAATTAAGATCAATAGAATGGAAGTACATGAATTTAAAACCATTAAGGGGTGTAAAAGGATATAAAAAATAAACTATTGAAAACTTGACAAAGGATAAAAACATAGACTATAGATAGATCAACAATGGATACAAGAACAGGGAATATAAAATCATGAAACAATATATTAAATTTTGGCTAAAAGATTAGATTCTTCTAAAAATTTAAAAATTCTATTCACATTAAAAGAGACACAAGTCTCAGACAAGATGCCCTGCAGAACCTGTTGGGAGCCCATCTGCTCAGTAATGAAAGGGAAGACCCTCCTCCCAAGATTTCTCAAAAGGGGACACTCGGAAAAGATGTGAAGGATGGACAGCTGCACCCCGCACAGGATGCAGAAAGGTGGGGGCTGCCCATTCATCAAGTGCCCATGAGTGAGGTGGCAATGGCCTATCCTCAGTCGACACAAATAACCTCCAGTCTACGTGCTCTCATGGTACGTGGCCATGGGAGGACTGAAGGTTTTATGGAATGGAGCTTGGTGGGAGGAAGCTCATCCCACATTTTCTGCCATAAGTCAACTATATATTCAGTAATGAGGGAATAGACATCGTGAAGTGGGACTGGGGCTGATAGGGGTGTCCCAATGATGCCGCCTCCTTGGCTGCAGCATCCGCCCTTTCATTACTTGGGATGCCCACGTGACTGGGCACCCAGCAAAAAAAATCTTATGAATAGGAGAAAGATAAAAAAGCCACTGCTGGATTTTGGAAACAAGTGGATGGCTAGAACCAAAAACACACAGTGCCTCCAGAGAACTACGGGAGTCAGAGAAAATCGTAAGACAACCAGATGGCATAGGAGCAATAACAAAGAGTGCAGCAAGAATGGCAATAAGTTCTGCTGTGAAAACAGAAGCTACACTTGGTAGGTGAACCAATGCTGTCTGAGATGGGAAGACAGCAGCAGCTCCAACTCCATCCGATGACTTGGACCCATCAGTGAACACAAAGGTGTTAGGCCGATGGTGGGGGGGAGTGTTGATCATACATGGTTCTCAAGGCTACAGGCAAGAACTGATCCTTGGCCTACCAATATGCTCCTTGCATACCAATAGGGGTGGTATGAGCCATGGGGGAATCTTTGGTAATGAAAATGGAATAACAGAAAACTCCCTTAGATGTCCTGTGTGCTCGGCCATGCGCAGAGCAAAGGGGCGAGCCAGGGATGGAAATCTATCATATGAGGCCACTGTTCGCAAATTGAACGTGCACTCATATACTGGCAACCATGGTAATTGCTCAAGTCTAAAAAGATATTTGAGGTTAGACTTGAGCCTGTGAAAAGGATGAGGAAGAGCCCCGTTCTCTGCATAGAGACTCCACACAGGGGAGGACTTGAAGGCTCCAGAAGCCAGGCACACACCCTGGTTATGCACAGTATTTAATTTTTCAAGAATGAACGGCGAGGCAGAGGAGTACACCAGTGACCCATAGTCCAGCTTTGACTGGACCAATGCTGAATACAGAAGCCACAGGGTGCGTTGATCACTACCCCAAGAAGTGTGTGACAGTAATTTCATTATGTCCATTCTCTTCAAACAAGACCTTTCAAAGCATCCAAATGAGGCCCCCAAGAAAGCCTTGAATCAAAGATCACCCCTAGAAATCTGAAATGGGACTCAAAGGTGACAGGGACACCATAGAGTGACAAATGGGAAAGGGCCCATGTCACCGATCTATGATTGTAAAAGTGGACAGCCTTGGTCTTTACTGCGGAAAAGTGGAAGCCCTTGGAAGAAGCATTATCAGCTACAGTATTTATAACGCGCTGTAGCTTACGGATGACAAATGGAAGTCTTGGCGATGAACAGATAAGCGCTAAGTCATCCACATATAGAGTTGAGGAAATCTCAGCTGGGAGATTTGCGATAATGCTATTGATGGCCACAGAGAAGCAGGTGACACTGAAGACACTTCCCTGTGGCACACCCTCAACTTGCTCTATGGGCATTTTCAACTTTTACACGTAGTGTGCGCCACATGAGGAATTGCTTGACAAACCTGGGGAGAAAGACTCTGCAGGCCCCAATCATGAAGTTGCTTAAGGATACCATGCCTCCAAGTGGTATCATATGCTTTCTCAATATAAAAAAAAACAGCAACAGAATGCTGCCTCTTTGAAAAAGCATCTCTTATATAAGACTCTATTCTAACAAGCAGGTCAATGGTACTCTGTTTTTTTCTGAACGCTGATTGGGGGGGGAGGGAGATATAAGATGGTTCATCTCCAAAAACCAGACAAGTCTTGTATTTATCATCCTTTCAAACTTCAAACAACTTACACAGACAACTAGTAAGGGCAATGGAGCGGTAATGGGTGGGTTCCATCCCATTCTTTCCTGGTTTTCGGAGGGGTAAAACCACAGCCTCCCTCCACATAGAAGGCAAGCAGCCCCTAATCCAGATGAAGTTATAGATGTCCAGCAAATGTGAGAGGAGGGATGGATGCATATTCCTAATCATATCATGGAAAATGCCATCCGATCCGGGTGCAGTGGATCCACAGTGCTTCAGTGCATTATGGAGCTCATGGATAGAAAAGAGCCGGTTATAAGGCTCATTCATTATCCATGTTAGGCTCCATAAAGTTGATAGGATGCTGCTCCTGTTCGAGCCTAAAGCACTAGAATTGGATGGAATAGTTGTCTGGGCTTGAAGTATTAGCAAACGATCCGGCCAAAACATCGGAAATATGGGACAAGTCTCCCAACAGTTCGCTGGCCTGAACAATGTTGGGAGCTGTAAAGCCATTGGATTTCCCCATTAGCTTTTTGACCCTCTTCCAGATTTTGTCTACAGGGGTCTACCAACATATCAATGCGATGTAACCATCCAACGAGGTCTTTCAAGCTCATCGAAGGGTGCGTCGCTGGGCTGCCCTTGCTCAGTTACAAGCAAGTTTCTTTACCATCGTGGGGCACCAACATCAGCAAGCCTGTTTACATTCAGTGACAACTTTAGAGCATTCAGCAGACCACCAGGGAAATTGTGGTCCACGAACAGTTGAGCCGGAGAGTGGGATGGAGGAATTAGCTCCATGATTGACGTGGGCTAGAAGATGATCAATAGCCACTTCAATATCTTCATGAGGGAAGGACCCATCATGGCTCGAGAGGTGCCTCAACTTAGGCCAGTTTGCTTTTTTGGTATTCCATCTTTTGCAAGGTGGTGGAGGAGGACTACCTGTACATGGTGTTATTACATTGGGGAAGTGATCACTGCCTCGCAAGTCAGGATCCACTGCCCAGTCAAAATCAGCTCTACAGCTTGGTGAACAGAGAGACAATTCCACACATGTAAAGCTGTTCATCTGGATGTGAAATGATGTGTGGCTGCCATCATTAGTAGCCAGAAATCTCTCAATCATATTTCCTCTAGAGTTGTTATCATGGTCCCCCCAAAGCGGGTGTCAAGCATTAAAGTTGCCAATCAATAAAAAGGGAGGAGGGAGTTGAGAAATTAAATTAGCTAACTTTGTAGCTAAAACAGCTGTCTCTCTTTCCTCACCAGGAAGATACAGCGAACAGACTGAATAATGGTGACTGGAAAACAGGCGGACAGCAACCACCTGCAGGTCTGTGCTAAGAGAGAGCTGGTTGTGGGGAACCCTGTTGTTAACAAAAACAGCAAAACCATAAATTGGTTCTCCGAGGTTCTTATAATATCCCACAAAACCCAAAATGTTGGGTACTCTGCGAGTACCCAAGCAAATCTCCTGTAAAGCAATACAATTGGGATTGTAATGCTTAAGCATGAGCTTGAACTCTTCCCATTTAGGAAAATGACCTTGGAGGTTCCAATGAATAATTGGAAACATTGTTACCGCTTAAGCATAACGGTATATTTCTTCCTACCCTAAGGGGTAGGAGATTTTGGATTTGAACTACCAGTGGAACTAGTTCGTGTCAACCTAGCCTTAAGCTTGGAGTATGACAAAGGAGGCATCGGAAGCTTGAGTTTTGCCTTTAGTTTTTCCTTAAGAGGTGGCGCATCAGATTTTGATAAGTGGCTGTAAGAGAGAACTGTCTTCACTGGAGAAGCAGAGATGGAAGCAACTCCAGGGGAAAGTTCAGGTGTTGAGGGAACAGACGATATTGACACAGCTGGTGGTATTGGTTGAGATGTTAGAGGCGATGGTGGTGGTGAGGACATCGGCAAAAGTCGTGAATTCAATGTAGATAAAGAAGGATGTGGAGTCAGTTTTTGAGATCCTCCTCAGATGAGGGGGTAACCTCCATAACAGCTGGCTCCTGGGAAGGAGCAAAAGTTGGTTCTTGCACGCACTCGTACCGAGTACAAGGGACAGGCGGTTGCGACCCCGCCCATCCCGGTACCGGGACAGGTGTCGTGCGCGAAGATCACCCAGACTGGGAAATTCAACAAGAATGTGCCGAACAGTCTGGGGGACGATGCAGTCGTCGCAATAGGGCGCTCCATCAAATAGCGATGCGTCACACGAGTGTGCCCGATTCAGAGACGACAGAAAGCAACCTGAAGCCGCTGTGGCATTGAGGGATAGGTCCATGGGAACAGTCGCGGCGCAATGGCACGCAACTTTAAGTTCCCTTCGATCGTCTCCCATCTTCTTTGCCAAGCAGTCTAAAGAGCTGCCCGTATTCCTGCCATGTAGTCGGTGTGAGGAAGAGCGAAACGCTGGTCTGGTCGCAGAGTCCTCGCGGACTCTTTGGCACCCTCATCGGCGCGCTCATTCGCCGCAATTCCTACATGTCCAGGAACCCAGCAGAAGATAATCTCGACATCTGCCCGGCTCGCCAAAACCGTGGCCTCACAGATATCGCGAACCAGGGGATGCAGAGATTCCAATGCCCCGAGAGCACTCAGGGCGCTTTGTGAGTCGCTATAGATCACAATCCAGTCTCCGAACCGGGCACATCGCGTAATCTCCCGTACCAAGTGGTGTATTGCCACCAGCTCAGCCGTGAAAACAGACGCAGCGCCTGGTAGAGCCCCGCTGACTTCAAACAGAGGGGATACGGTGTGGAAGCCGACCCCCTCTTGGGACTTGGAGCCATCCGTATACACTGAAACGGTTCCAGCATGACACGATGTGTGCTCCAAAAAGGTGGAACGCAATACTCCCGGCGCAGTACAAGCTTTGGGAGCAGAGGCGTGGCGACAAATAGCCAAATGTGGTACCCTCCAGGGTGGCGTCCTGGGCAGAACCAGGGGCGCCACCAGCCCGAGAGCTAAATCTACCTCTCGAAGTTGTTTCCTGGCCCTAAACCAAAACGGCTTAAGGTATGACTGGCATCTCTCGGCGGCATAGGCACTATCGAGATCAGCTGCGGATGCAGTGAGAGCTGTTGACGACTGAGGGAGACTCCGGGCTCGCGCGTACAGGCAAGTGATGCACTGCACGCGGCGCAGAGCGAGTGGCATCTCCCCAGCATCGACCAACAGGCTCTCAATGGGGGAAGTGCGGAAGGCACCGGTCGCAAGGCGAAGGCCGGTGTGGTGGATCAAATCCACCTTCCGCAATAAACGCTCGGCTGCGGATGCATAAAACTCGCATCCGTAGTCGAGCTTCGAGCGAACAAAGGATTGATAAAAAAGTAAGGCAGTAGCCCTATCAGCGCCCAAGCGCTGAACATCACGGAACGGAGAATGTCCATGGCACGGGTACAAGAGACCCTAAGGCTGCGAATATGAGCCTCCCAGGTGAGGCGTCGGTCGAATACAAGACCAAGGAAACGGTGCGACTCAACCCCATCCAGGCGCACCCCATTAAGAAACAAATCTGGGTCGGGGTGAAGCCGTGGATGGTGGCAGAAGTGCACCACGTTAGTCTTGGCCAAAGAAAACCGAAACCTGTGCGCTTCGGCATAGCGAGAGACGCAGTTCAATGCCTGTTGGAGTCGACGCTCCAGAGTTGGCCTCTGGGCCGCGCCAAAAGAGGTCAATAGGTCGTCCACGTGGAGCGTAGCGAGAACATCTTCCGGCAGCACCAAGGTGATGCCGTTGATGCTCAGGGCAAAGAGTGTGACACTGAGGACACTTCCCTGCGGGACACCCTCTTCCTGCTCCTTTGGGCCGGAGAGGGCTTCCCCCACCCGTACGCGGAATCGACGATCTCGCAAAAATTCAGATATAAACATTGGGAGGCGTCCCCTCGCCCCCATGACACCGTATCACCATGCGGTATCATAGGGGTCATTCCATATGAAATCAACCAATTTGGGGGGAAATTTTAAGTCACCATCACCGATTTTGATGAAAATTGGTATACAGGTTGATTTTCATTAGAGAAAAACAATGAGACACTTCCCAGCCCTCAATTTTGAATAGCTCAAAAGTTATAACCTGTCAAAGTTGAGAAAAATTGTCAAATTTCTTGATACCAGCATTTGAAAAAAATTATTTCTCCCTTATTATAGCACATAAAACAATGAATTATGTATATTTTTAAAGCTTAAGGGTTGCTCTAAACATTTTTAACAGCAAAATTAATTTTTTATAAAAAGTTTTTTTGACTTTAAAGGTCAACTTTTGACCTTTAAAAAAATATATTGGTATCAATAAATTTTTGTGTAATTTTTTTTAGAAATATATATGCCTTTAGACTACAATATAAGATAAATTTCATTCTGGGTTTTTCATTATATCAGGAGTTATCAATTTTTTAACCATTGGTATGCCAATTTTTACCTATTTTTATGTTATAAATTTTACCTATTAGGTGTTACTTTATAAACTATGAAAGCTAATTTAAAATTTTTTCTTTTTTTCAGAAAGTTTAATATTTAGATAAAAAAGTAATTAATAATTTGCATTACCAATTATTTGTATTTTAACAAATTATTATGGATGAGAAGAGAAAGCATTTTTTAAATATTAAGCATTGCTGCGATCCTTACAAAGGTCACAAAAAATTAATAAAGAAAAATCTGAGACTAATTTCAGAAGACTTAATAAGAGAATATCCAAAATTAAAAAATTTTAAGGACCAAAAAATCTGTGATAACTGCAGAAAAAAGATAGCTGATGATGATAGTTCTTCATCTCAAAATACGAATCCAAGCCTTTCAGAAGAAAGAATGGAAATTGAGCCAATTACTGAACAGGAAGAATCACAAGAAGCATTAACTGAATTAAATAAATCATTAATAGCTATTGGAGAGTCACCAGTCAAGAAATTTAAAATGGATGTAGTAAAAAAATATAGTTCAGATAAAATGAATAAAATTCAAAAATCCATTTCAAGTAAACTCAGAACTGTAGGCTCTGCAACAAAATATCCATTACCCTTGGATCAAGACCCAGAGTCTTCTAGAACAGAATCAAGTAAAGATGGTGAAGAAATGATAAATCAACTGAAGGAGAAATTTCAAACTACTAGTAAAAGGTCTGAGCAGCTGCAAATCTTAACTGTTTTGCCAAAAAGCTGGAGCTTATCCAAAATTAAATCTGAATTTATGTTACTAATTACATGGCCAGACAAGCTAAAAAACTAGCAATGGAAGAAGGAATAATGTCATTGCCAAGCAAAAGAAAAGGTACATTTCCATCAGAAACAATTAAAGTAGTAGAAGACTTTTATAAAAATGAAGAAGTAAGCAGAATTATGCCAGGGAAAAAAGATTTCAAGAGTGTTAGAAAAGATGGACAGAAAACTCATGAACAAAAATACTTAATTTTGGGAAATTTAAAAGAAATTTATCATTTATTTAAAACAAAATACCCAGACCTAAGATTGGCTTTTCAAAATTTGCTGAGCTGAGACCCAATGAGTGTGTATTAGCTGGTGGTGCAGGAACTCACAGTGTGTGTGTTTGCACACATCATCAAAATGTTAAACTAATGATTATTGGTACAAGGCTACCACAGTTGACAAAAGACAGTGACCTGCATTTAGATGATTACAAAACATGTCTATCATTCATTACATGCGACCCTCCAACTTATGAGTGCTATTTTGATGAATGCTCAGAATGTTTTTCTAAAATAGACGAACTAAAACTATATGTTACTAAAATTTTGGATGACAATATGATTGATGAGGTAAATTACAAGCAGTGGCTCTCAACTGATCGCTCAACTTTAGAGCTTGTTTCAAGAACAACTGAAGAATTAATAGACAGTTTTACCTTGAGTCTTCTCAATTTAAAAAAACATGATTTCATAGCAAAAAAGCAGGCACAATTTTGTTCAACTAAAAAAGAAGAACTAAAAGATGGTGAAATCTTAGTAGTATGCAATTTTGCTGAAAATTACTCATTCCTTCTTCAGGATGCAGCACAAGGTTACCACTGGAATAACTCCCAAGCTACATTACATCCCTTTCTTTCCTACTACAAAGAAGCTGGGGAAACACAACACATAAGTTTTGTTGTGATTTCAAACTGCTTGAAGCATGACACTGTTGCAGTCCATTTATTTAAAAAAAAAAACTTATTGAATTTTTTAAAAAAGAACTCAAATTCCCAATAACAAAAATTATATATTTTTCTGATGGAGCAGCGTCACAATATAAAAATTTTAAAAACTTTATTAATTTATGTCACCATAAATCAGATTTTGGATTGGAAGCAGAATGGCATTTCTTTGCTACATCTCATGGAAAAGGACCATGCGATGGTGTAGGGGGCACAGTAAAAAGACTAGCAGCAAAAGCTAGCCTGCAAAGAGCCTATAATGATCAGATAATGACTCCTCAACAGCTCTTTGATTTTGCTGAAAGACACATTAAGGACATCAAATTTTCATATGTCCCAAATAGTGAATACATTGAAGAAAAAAATTATTTGCAAGAAAGATTTGACCAGGCCTCTGCAATAATTGGTACCCAAAAATTACACAGTTTTGAGCCAGTTAATGAAAATGAACTAAGAGTGAAAACAATATCATCTGCATCAGAATTCAAGAAAGTGAAAATATCCTATACAGAGGCAATATTATTGGAGGATGTAAAAGGATTTGTCACTGCTAAGTATGATGACAAATGGTACTTAGGGTGTGTATTGGATACCAATGTTGAGAAAATGACTGTTAAAATAACATTCCTAGAACCAGAAGGACCATCAAATTCATTTAAATATCCAAGAAAACCAGATGTATTAGTATTGCCATTAGATGACATATTGAGCATTGTTGAGTCTGTAACAGCAACAGGAAAAACTTACAAACTATCTAAAAATGAACAATTAAAATCAACAGAAATAATGCAGAAAAAAATTGATTCCTAAATTATTATAAAAAGAATAAATTCATTTTGGGAGGTTGGGTGGGACCTGTGGCTTTTGTGCTGAGCTATCAGGAGTGGCCCCTTAGGCGATGGGGATACCAGCAGTTATGCAGGTATCTTAACTGTTGGTAGTGGCTCTGCCACCATTGACCATAGCAAATTATAAATTAAATACATAGGTAGGTAGCTTTAAAAATATTCATAATTTTAAATAAAAAATTACTGAAAGTTCATTTTTTCTTGTAGGTAGGATTTAACACATATCTATAGAATTAATGATTCTAATACACGAGTATATATTAAAAGCATTCAAATATAATACTTAGGCATCTAATAATTGATAACTAACTCTGTGAATATGACGTAACTCTGTTAATATGACAAAGATGCATATAAAAAAAATTTATTTGTGAAGATAGCAAAAAATGGCCATACCAGTGGTTACAAAATTGATCATAACTCCTGATATAATGAAAAACCCAGAATGAAATTTATCTTATATTGTAGTCTAAAGGCATATATATATTGAAAAAAAAAATTACACAAAAATTTATTGATACCAATATATTTTTCTTAAAGGTCAAAAGTTGACCTTTAAGGTAAAAAAATTTTTTTTACCAAAAATTAATTTTATTGTTAAAAATGTTTAGAGCAACCCTTAAGCTTAAAAAAAATACATAATTCATTGTTTTATGTGCTATAATAAGGGAGAAATAATTTTTTTAATCAATGCTGGTATCAAGAAATTTGACAATTTTTCTCAACTTTGACAGGTTATAACTTTTGAGCTATTCAAAATTGAGGGCTGGGAAGTGTCTCATTGTTTTTCTCTAATGAAAATCAACCTGTATACCAATTTTCATCAAAATCGGTGATGGTGACTAAATGTCCCTTGTTGAATTCGGATGGAATGACCCATAGGCCTTCTCCAGATCGAAAAAAAACGTGGCGTAGTGCTGTCTATGAAGGAAAGTCTCGCAGACGGCAGTTTCCAGTCGGAGCAGAGCATCCGACGTGGAGTAGGACTTGCGGAAGCCGCACTGTGCAGAAGACAGATGGCCTCCGCTGTCCAGGAAATAGGCGAATCTAACATTTACCAATTTCTCCATCAACTTGCACACGCAAGAGGTTAGAGAGATTGGGCGGAAACCGGTCGGAGTAGAGTGATCTCTCCCCGGCTTGCGAAAGGCGAGCACAGTAGCGATTCACCAGGAGTCTGGGAGAAGACCTTCCACCCAGATCCTGTTGAACAAATCTAACAGAAAGGCCATGCCTCGCTCACCCAGGTGTCGAAGCATGGCGTACGGGACATCGTCCGGACCATGGGCGGTGTCCGCGCACGAAGCGAGAGCGGAACGCAACTCACTCACAGTAAACTTGTCGTTGAAGGGTTCTCCGCCTCTGGAGGTAAAGTCCAGCCGGCGGCCTTCCGCATCATCACGACGTGCATTGAATGCTGGCGGAGCAGCATCACGGCTAGAGAATGCGGAAAAAGCGGTCGCTAAGGATTCCGCCACGGACGCGGGGTCCGAGATTGCGGTCCCATTCTCCTGGAGAACGGGAGGGGGGTCCTGCGAGAACTTGCCCCGAATCCTTTTGACTCGCTTCCACACCTCAGCTAAAGGGGTCTTCCCGTTAAGTGAAGACACGTATGCCCTCCAAGAAGAGCGGCGGGCGTGCTTCGAAATATACCGGAACCTAGCCACAGCCCGACGAAATTCAGCGACAGTGAAATCGTTCGGGCGGCGCTTATAGTGCATGTAGGCATAACTCTTCTGTTTGAGGGCCGTCTCACACTCGGCCGACCACCATGGGAGTGGTCGGCCTCCAAAACGGCCAGACGTCCTAGGAATAGTAGTCAGGCCCACGGCGATGAGGTTGCCGGAGAAGAACTCAACGGCCTCATCTACCGACCTAAACTCCTCGACTGAGAGAGAGAATTCAGTCATTTCCTGAAATGCGGCCACCGCGCCAAGCACCACCGAGGTGGTCTCTCAGGCGGCAGTTGCCCTGAAAATGATATTTGAATGGGAAAGTGATCCGAAGAGCACAAAGATAGGTCAAGGCAAGAAAATGAAGCGGTTGTCGGACAGTGATGCGTAAACTCATCCACGTTTAGGACACCCATCTCAAGCTCTTCGATCAGATCGGCAAGGACTTTTTCCCTGGGATTTATGGAGTAATCACCCCAAAGAGGATGCCTGCCGTTCAGATCTCCAAGCAAGAGATATGGCCTCGGCAACCGTGCCACGACGCGGCGGAAGTCCCCCGACGGTGGAATGTACGCAGAAATGATAGTATACCTCCGATCCAGGTGCAGCTGCACAGCCAATGCCTGAAAGGAGGTATTTAAAGAGAAAGGAATAACGGAGACATCATGCCGGGTGTAAACCGCGCATCCCCCAGCCCGGCCATCCCGCGGTGGTGGGGTCGCAAGGCCCTTATACCCTGGAAGGGCGGGCAGGGGGCATGCGCCTAGCATGGTCTCCTGCAAAACGATAGCTAACGGAGAACGGGATGAGACGAGCCTCCGCAACTCCTCCCAGTTGGCCCAGAGTCCACAGCAATTCCATTGAAGGAATATGCCGTCCAGGCCTAGCTCGGAGGAGACGCGGGGGCCCTCCTCGAACTGAAGACCCTCACGGGAATGGCCGTACGCTTCCCGGGGGCAGAACCCCGGGCGCTATTGGCCGGACAAAGCGCTGTCGCCTTCAAGGACTTATTGCCGTTCAGATCTCCAAGCAAGAGATATGGCCTCGGCAACCGTGCCACGACGCGGCGGAAGTCCCCCGACGGTGGAATGTACGCAGAAATGATAGTATACCTCCGATCCAGGTGCAGCTGCACAGCCAATGCCTGAAAGGAGGTATTTAAAGAGAAAGGAATAACGGAGACATCATGCCGGGTGTAAACCGCGCATCCCCCAGCCCGGCCATCCCGCGGTGGTGGGGTCGCAAGGCCCTTATACCCTGGAAGGGCGGGCAGGGGGCATGCGCCTAGCATGGTCTCCTGCAAAACGATAGCTAACGGAGAACGGGATGAGACGAGCCTCCGCAACTCCTCCCAGTTGGCCCAGAGTCCACAGCAATTCCATTGAAGGAATATGCCGTCCAGGCCTAGCTCGGAGGAGACGCGGGGGCCCTCCTCGAACTGAAGACCCTCACGGGAATGGCCGTACGCTTCCCGGGGGCAGAACCCCGGGCGCTATTGGCCGGACAAAGCGCTGTCGCCTTCAAGGACTTATTGGGGAAGGTTGGGCTCGCCATGAGGGTCTTTTCCTCCCTCCGTCTCGAAACCTTAGGCGGGCTATGCGGCTTCGGAGGCGGGGGGGCCTCTTTTCGAGGAACCACCGTCTCCGAGCCACTCGCTCCACCTCGGGGCGTGGGCGAAGGGGCCGAAGCTCCTTAGTTGCTGTCCTCCTTTCGGGGAACAGCTTTAGGAACCCCGGAAGATGGCCTAGAGACCATCTTCAGGGGTGTTGCCTCCTATGAGTCTAACGACTCGGTGGAGGCGCGTGGCCGTTTCGCCTTACGGGAAACGGTCACGCTGGGGGAAGAGGGGCGAGCCCTGGTTTTAGCCAGGGCAGGGTATGAATCCTTTTTGCCGCCAGCTTTACCAGGGGAGCGCCCGCAGAAGGGCTCCAAATGGGCGCAGAAACAATCATGCTTGTTGGCCTGGATGGGCCAGGAGCAGAGGGTGCCTTTCTAACTATTGAGGCATATGACGTCCCAGGTAGAGCCGGGTGCGCCAGGACCATGTCCTTTGCCTCGCGGAATGAGAGTCAATCCTGGGCCTGAACAGCTAGGATTTCTTTCTCAAGGAGATATGCACCACATTGCTTCGAAGAAGCAGGGTGCGGCTCTTCACAATTGACCACACACGATTTGGACTTATCATGTGCGACCTTGGAGCAATTTGCACAGACTTCGGGTGACCCCGACTTTGCACAATGACAGGAGCGATTCGTATGGCCAAAGCGGTGACAGTAATAGCACCTCCGCGGCAGTGGCACGAATGCCTTCACGCCGTAGCGGTACCAACCGGCACGCACCATCTCAGGAAGTTTGTCACAGTCGAATGTGACAAAGAATGTAGGGGTGGGTCTCGAGGCCCCTCCCTGTTTTGTCATCACACGTTCAACCTTGACCGCCCCATGGTCGGCCAGCTCTAGGGTGATGTCCTCAATGGAGTAGTCAGAGTTACCTCGCATAAAGGACTCCTTTCACAAAGTTCATGGTGGAGTGCGGCGTCACACTCACCGGGGTGCCATGAAGTGTCCGAAGAGCACTTATCTTGGCCGCCTCGGAGGGATTCACCCCATTCGCCAGAAGGCTCCCATCCGAGAAACGGGTCACCTTCGGCTCTCTACCAATTGCACTAGCTAATCCTCTCCTCTGATGGATCATGTTGCCCTTGGACAACATGGTACCATCAGTGGAGTGAATAACGAGGAAGCGTTTGAAGCCAGCAGGCTCGAAAACGCCAGGTAACCTCTGAATCAGGGGCCCTGATGTCATCGAGGCTCCGCCCTGTGCACTTTTCGTCTTTGTCATAGTCAGGAGCTCCGTACCCAGGGGATGCAGAGGGGCCGTATGTGCCGGTTTTGGCTTGGTCGCTTGCCAAAGTGGCAGCAGACCCATCCGTCCCCACAGCCCCCACGGATGGAGAGGAGCCCCGAGTCTTCTTAGTCTTTCTTGTCTTTTTCTTCTTTTTAGGAGAGGAGGGCGGGAAATGAACCCGCTTCTCTCCTCCACTGACATAAGCCCCAGGGCCAGATGGACCGGCCTCAGCCAGGTCCTTCTCTGAAATGGTTCAAGGTCCTGGTGGTCGCAGGGCCACCGGTCAGAGGAGATCTTTTCCCTCCTTGTGCTGCCTCGGAGGCCCCAGCTGTTTGAGGAGGACCTTGCATAGGGGCGGATTCAGGTTCGGTGCTTGGCGCCGAGCCCGGATTCACCCCCATGGAAGGCCCTACCGTCTGAGGCTGGTTTTCCTCAAGGACCATGTCTATCACAGGAGGGGCCTCCAGTTGGCCATCCCCTCCCAGGACATCGCAGGTCCCCTTGGCAGTGTCATAAGTCTTTAGTGGGGAGGCACAGGCCTTGACCCCGGCAAGGTTTAATATTCTTGCCAGCAGGTCTTTTGAGGGAAGCGACCGAAGGGGCCTGGCTTGCCTCTCCCCCCCTAAGGGGGTTTGCCCTACCGAACTGCTTGCACGAGGGGCCGTCGGCAATGGGCTGCCTGCTGGCTTTCTTGGCAGTCCCCTTAGAAAGCCAAGGAGGGACTGCCGGTGGAGATAGGGAGGTGCCTGAAAGCACCTCCAGAGAAGGGGGTGAGGGGGAGCCCCCTACACCCGTAGGTGTAGGAGAGGAGTAAGCCTCCTCTCCGGTTAAAGAGGTATATAGGGTCCCCTGCGCAAGCACAGCGGGGGGGGGGACCTCCATCTTTTCTGTGGAGCTGCACGAGGGCAGCTCCATTGTTTTAGGGGGAATTAAGGGGAGATGTAGCACCGCCGCAGCAGTGGCACACGAATGCCTTCACGCGGTAGCAGTACCAACCAGCACGCACCGACTCAGGCAGCTTGTCACAATCGAACGTGCTGAAGAGTGTAGGGGTGGGTCTTGAGGCCCCTCCCTGTTTTCTCATCACACACTCCACCTCAACTGCCCCATGGTCGACCAGCTCTAAGGTGATGTCCTCTATGGAGTAGTTAACGAATTCACTCACATAAACTACTCCTTTGACAAAGTTCATGGAAAAGTGTGGCATCACACTCACCAGGGTGCCATGAAGTGTATGAAGTGCACTTATCTTGGCCGCCTCGGAGGGATTCACCGCATTTGCCACAAGGCTCCCATTCAAGAAACGGGTCACATTTAGCTCTCTACCAATCACACTAGCTAAAGCTCTCCTCTGATGGATCATGTTGCCCTTAGCCAACATGGTGCCATCAGTGGAGTGAATTATGAGGAAGCATTTGAAGCCAGCAGGCTCAAAAATGCTGGGTAATCTCTAAATGAGAGGCCCTGATGTTATCGAGGCTCCGCCCTGCGCACTTTCGGTCATAGTCAGGGGCTCTGCACTCATGAGTGCAGAGGGGCCGGATGTGCCGATCTTCGCTTGGTTGCTTACCAAAATCGCAGCAGAACCATCCATCCCCACAGCCCCCGCATATGAAGAGGAGCCCCCGTCTTTTTTTCTTTTTTTTTAGGAGAGGATGGTGGGGAATGAACCCTCCTCTCCCCTAGGCTGGCAAGAGCTCCCAGGCCAAATGGACCAGCCTCACCAAGGTCCTTCTCGGTGATGGATAAGGTCCTGGCCATCGTAGGGGCCCTGGTCGGTGGTGGAGATCCCTCCCCTCCTTGTACTGCCTTGGAAACCCTAGCTGTTTGAGGAGGACCTTGCATAGGAGCGGACTCGAGTTCGGTGCTTGGCGCCGAGTCCAGATTCGCTCCCATGGAAGGCCCTACCATCTGAGGCTGGGTTGCCTCAAGAAACATGTCTATCTCAGGTGGGGGCTCCATTTGGCCACCCCCCTCCCCCAGGACATCACAGGTCCTATTGGCATCAGTGTCATTAGTCTCATTTTGGGAGGAACGGGCATTGACCCCCGCTAGGTTTAATATTCTAGCAAGCAGGTCTTTTGAGGGAAGCGACTGAAGGGGCCTGGCTTCCCTCTCCCCCCTAAGGGGGTATGCCCTACCGAGACGCTTTAATGGGGAGCGGTCGGCTATGGGCTGCCTGCTGACTTTCTTGGCAGTCCCCTTGGAAAGTAAAGGGCAGACTGCCGCTGGAAAGAGCGAGGTGCCTGAAAGCTACCTCCAGACAAGAGGGAGTCTCCTACACCCGTAGGCGAAGGAGAGGAGTAAGCCTCTTCTCCGTTTAGAGAATGGAGGAACCTCCATTTTTTCTGTGGAGCTGCCCGGATGCGGCTCCGTTGATTGTGAGGGGGAAAGGGGAAGGAGTTTTTTTTTTTTATTTGCATCATTGGTCATGGTGACCCTAAATTTTTCACAGGATGCACACGCTCATCACCTCTCGCAGTAGCCCGCCCTGCAAGGGGTGCATATAGGCCTGGCAGAGCCAGGTGCCACCATTCAAGACCACCACTCCCGCCTGGCAGTCCATTAGCATGCCGGCTCCACCTTGGATGCGGGGAAAAATTGATAGTGTGAAGAGAAAAGGAAAAGGCATGTGAGGAAGGTATGGGTGGTGATGAAGCAGGTTGTTAAAAACCCACATCCCAAACCAGAGCTCAGGGGTCAGGGAACATTGTCCCCTCCCCGCTCAGTCCCAATCCGGGATAGTTGCTGTGAAGAAGGTCCGCATCTACCCTGTGAAAATACATGCCGACCAGAGAAAGTTGTGGGAGAGGTTATAGGGGAAGTGATGAAGTAGGGGAGAAATACAGGCTGTCTGAAAGAAGGAGAAGAGTCTAAGCTAGGGTGGACGGGGCACTGAGTCCCATCAGCATGGCGGCCAGGAAGGCAAATTACTGCACCCCTTACGGGGACTACATCTGACATAAACTATTCCTTCCTCTTCATATTTATCTCATATAAAAATGCATACCACCAAACATCCACTAACCCTCACTCAACATGGACCCATCCATACAATACTGCAAACAACTAATAGAATACAACCTAACCATTAAACCCCTCCAACAAATACACGTTTCTTTAATAAGAGACTTGTGTTTTGGCCCAAATCACTTGTGGCTTTTCCTGGGTGATGCAGGCTAGCTATGATAACAGCCCAGGTGGGAAAAGTAAAGTGCGACAAACCTTTAATCTTCTTTCAAGTATATTCACTAATTCTCCACTCTTTCCCTCCTCACATTCAATGCAACCACTTGATTTACACTTTGAAGCAGGTAAATTGGATTGACTAAGTGGACTCCACCCTGAATCAATTGCAAGATAATGCATTTCTGAGAGGCAGTTTCCTAGACCAGTGACCTCTAAAAATTATATTAATAATATATTTTTTATATGGCAATATAAGAGTGCAAGTCATCATAGAGCACAAGTTAGGAAGCCTAGAACTACATCAATGACTAGAGGTTTTTTCTATTACCTCAATTATAAGCACACTCTTAAAAATCCTTGAAACTCATCGACTGACCTGATATTTACATAAAATGAAAATAAGGGAAAAATTTTCCAGTCAATAAAATATATTAAAACTCACCAGGGGGTTAATTTCATTATCATCCTTGAGGCCAACTTGGGCTTGTGATGTAGTTTTTAATCTTTTTAAAGGTATTTCACAACCATATATGGAGGAAATTGATGCATTTGCAACTAAAGATGGGTGTGTAGAAGTCTCGTTATTTTGTAATGATAAACTTTTTGAGAGACGAGGTAGGCTACATTTTTTCTTTAACTCCTTAGTAGTACTTTTATGAAATTCCGCACTACCAATAATAGAGGAAGTGGTTGGACTAGGCTGCAAACCATTCATTTTATCATCTCTACCTTGATATAAATTGGGAGGTACAACTAAATTGTCATCAATACATTCTTCATCTGAAGAAAAACAGTTACTCAGATCTGTCACAGAGGATGAAATTTCCATTTGAGTTGATATTTCCGAAAATGGAATTTGATTATGTGAAGCTACAGTAGAAACATTGGATTCATTAGATTTATCAGTAATTTGAGCAGGTATAGGAGTTCCTTGTTTTAAATTGGTTACAGCATCTGGAATCTTTGATGCAGGATTAAAACCTCTATTCAAACAATGAATATCTTTTTCTTCATCAATGGAAGAATGCTGTGATAAATTCATTAGTTTGTCCTCTGAAGTTGTTTGAGGCAGATCATCATCATCATCATCACCAATATCAATTATTTCAATATCTTTGGACATTTTGCAATAGAGTACTTTCTAATTTTAAAAGCTATCAATTCACTAGTGAGGAAATAAAAAAAAGTCTAAGTGGTCGCATCTGAAAAAAGAAATCCTATTAAGTTTGGACAGAATATTAATTGACAAAATTAAAAAAATATCATCTACAACTTCTTGGTTAGACATGAGGTAACTATATTGTCTGTGCTAACCTTTATGTGAACATCACATGAAAAACCAATCCTTCCGCCTCTTAGTCTATATATTTTGGATACTCTGGCAGTCACTGACACATGTAGGGTCAACAAGCACAAGCAATACACAATGGAGTACCACTGGGATCTGTACTCTCCCCCACAATGTTAAACCTCTTCCATTATGACATCCATCTCCAAAATCCCACAATACAGCAGCTACGTTGATGATATCACCTTTCTCACCCAACTCTATACCACAAGACTCCAACACTGGCTGAATTAAAAAAAACAAAAACAATTATGCTCTTACCTTGGTGAATGTATGAAAGATTTGTATGTGGAAACCATTTTTCATAAAATATAACCACATTGCCTGTCTTTTTACTCGCCCTTTGTCCAGTGTAAATAAGCAAATTGAGAGGGTTTGGAAGGTGTTGTGGTTTACGGCCGAGTACGTATGCACGTCTGATTTGTACATGAGAAAATCTGTTCCACTTTTCTCTAAGTGCTCAACTTTAATTCTTTAACCAGGGAAGATTTGTATTATGATATATCTATTGCCATTTGCAGCGTTCAAGGATCTAATTAAACAAGTCAGACAAAAATAGACTTTTTAATTACATAAAAAATGAAATATCAAATACAATTTCGCACAGAATGAGAAATAACAAAAAATGGATAAGTTTGGGATTCTTTTTACCTTTAACTCTGAGGGAGTAGACAGTCGGGTGACCTTGAAAGTGAGTCTACTCGCTTTGGTGATTTGAGGCAAGTTGGACTGGAGACATCCTCGCTGACGTAAAGAGGGTTGGTAAAACAGCTGATGCTTCTCACTGGGTAGGTGGAGGCGCGTGGCGAGGCTATTCGATTTGAAGATATAAGTGATGGGATCTTGGATGAACGAAAGTTATTCTGATCCCTGTGTTACAAATTTGGGCTTCTCGATGATGAGACTTCACCAAAAGATAATCTTCTTTCAAATGAGAATTCACGTTGGTATTCCTCAAAGGTGAGGGGTATCTCTGTTTGTTTGTTTTTTCAGAAAACTGAGATAAGGGATTATCTCTGCATGAGAATGGTATGAGAGTTGGTCTCGATGCCACTGGTCTACTCTTCTGAGCGACCAAATGAACGACCTCGGGAGGGAAAGTCCCGCTCGGTTCCACTTATCTTCTTGATTTCCTGTTTGACTCAGGGACTTTTCTTCTCTCAGTGCTACACAGATTCTCCTTTTAAATTTCTCAAGATCGAACTATATATACATTGATTATCCCCTGGGGAAGGGAAGATGAGGGAGTTTAGGAGGGGCAAACCCTCACTAGCCCACAGTTAAGCATCTTTCCTAGTAGGGTGGGTCATACTTTGGGGCAACCATATATTTTCATTAAATCCTTTAATGAGGGGTGCTTAAATGATAAGATTTTCTGCTGTAGATTTTGAAAAAGAACTTTATTTTGTTATACAATTGCTCCTACCTACATCAATTTCCATTTAAATAAAAGTAAATTTTTCCCTTTCATCACAAGCTTATGTAACCTATTTTTATTTAATCCAAACACAAACACAAAGTAACCTACAATTTACATGTTTATTGAGTGAGAAAAGTATGCAAAGCTCCACATATAGCTGCATGGATCACTTTGGGTCATATTCAAAAGTTAAACTTCACCAGAGCACACAAATCTTGCTTTGACTCATTCCTGGACATCAGACATCTACTTGTCTCTTGTGCCCTGATTCCTCCATCCCTCTTTTCATGTGAGAAATACTTGGAAGCCTCAGTCACCATTCTTACAACCCTCTCAATGCTCTTTGTGTGACAAGGACAGTTAGGTACTTTCAAAAGTACTTAAAGAGCAAGTGAGAGGTGGCTCAGAGACATTCTCTGACCAATTGATCAGATCTCCAATTTCCTCCCCAGACATGTCTTGGAAGGCCATTCCAAGTCTGACTGTTACAGTGAAAATATAGTGGTGAACCATCATACTAAAATAAGACAATGAAATTGTATGCACACATGTACATAGGCAGGTAAAAGGCAGACTTTAACCTTGCCTCGTAAGGCCAAGCAGTCCGGAACACACAACCCAATAAAAAAACAAAAACAAAACATCAACTACAAAAAAAAAGAAAAAGAAACTGACTATTAATCTGCACTTAGGCAGTTAATCCTTAACACAGTAATATATACAAAAAAAATTGGCCTTAAGACTAACTGGAGTTTAATTATCCCTCTGTGGGTTTTCGGCTCAAGTTATCGGCTAAACAATTATTGGAGCCTTTTATATAGTTTATGGTAAATTGGTACTCCATTAACAATAGACTCCATTGCATGAGTCTGTCATTCTGGCTTTTGCTGTTACGCAAATATGACAGAGGCAGGTGATTGGATTTGATGTTAAACTCATGACCTATTAAATAGAACTTGAATTTCTTTATGCCCCAAATTATGGCTAGGATTTCCTGTTCTATAGTTGCATAAGCTCTTTCTTGACTCAATAGTTTTTGGCTCGCATAAGCTATGGGAAAAGGAGTACCATCATCTTCGTAGTGCACCAGGACACAAACAATTTCTTCACCACAGGGATCGGTGCAGATCCCAAACTTCTTTCGGGGGTTAGGTAGTCGAGGGATGGGTGCTGAATTTAATGTTTCCTTCAACAAGTTAAACTGGGAGAATCGCATTTGGATTCCATCTAATGGGGTCAGGGGATTTTTTCTTTAAGAGATCATTAATGGGGGTGGCTATCATGGAAGATTGGGGGTTCAAATCTAACTCATTAGACGGGTTGTCCTGGGGGAAAGATAATGAGGGTAGAGGATATTCGTTATCAGACACTATGCATACCGTGTTTACCACCTGAAGAGGTTCACATGGGTATAAAGCTTCCATGGTTCTTTCTTCATCCTGCATCACAATATTATTAATACATGCTTGGCAGTGATACTTCTTGAGCATGTTTATGTGATACATTTTGTGGCCTGAGGGAGTTTTAATGAAGTAATCAATGGGGCCACAAGCTTCTATGACCAGGAATGGACCCTTCCAATGGGAGAGCAAATTATTTGTCTCTGTAGGCAGTAATAACAACACTTCGTCACTAGGTTTTAATTTTTGAGCTTTTGCTTTTAAGTCAAAATAACTTTGGTATTTTTCTAGGTTGCACTCCACATTTGAGCGGGGCAACTCTGCACATTTCTCCAAGCATTTACGCAGCTCGATCACCTTAGGCGGGCGTTGCAGAGGCGGGAGGCCCTCTTTTCAAGGATCTACCATCTCCGAGCCACTCAGCCTACCACTAAGCATGGGCGAAGGAAACAGTCATGCTGGGGGAAGGGGTGAGCCCTGGTTTTAGCCGGGGCTGGGTGTGAACCCTTTGTACCACCAGCTTTACCAGGGGAGCGCCCGGGTTGAATAGAATCTGCAGAAGGGCTCCGAATGGGCATGGAAACAACTGTGCTACTTGGCCTGGATGGGCCAGGAGCAGAGGGTGTCTTTCTAACCATTGAGGCATGAGACATCCCAGGCAGAGCCAGGCGCACCAGGACCAAGTCCTTAGCTTCGCGGAATGAGAGTCGATCCTTTGCCCGAACGGCCAGGATTTCTTTCTCAAGGAGATATGCACCACATTGCTTCGAAGAAGCAGGGTGCGGCTCTCAACAATTGACACACTTGGCCGCATGATTTGGACTTATGTGCGGCCTTGGAGAATTTACACATACTTCAGGTGACTTTGCACGTTTACATGAGCGATTCATATGGCCAAAGCGGTGACAGTAATAGCACCCCCGCGGCAGTGGCACGAATGCCTTCACACGGTAGCAGTACCAACCAGGACACACTGACTCAGGGAGCTTGTCACAGTTGAATGTGCTGAAGAGTGTAGGGGTGGGTCTTGAGGCCCCTCCCTGTTTTCTGATCACACATTCGACCTTGACTGCCCCATGGTCGGCCAACTCTAGAGTGATGTCATCTATGGAGTAGTCAACAAGTTCTCTCGCATAAACTACTCCTTTGACAAAGTTCATGGAAAAGTGCGGCGTCACACTCACCAGGGTGCCATCAAGTGTCCGAAGAGCACTTATCTTGGCCGCCTCGGAGGGATTCACCGCATTTGCCATAAGGCTCCCATCCAAGAAACGGGTCACCATCGGCTCTCCACCAATTACACTAGCTAAAGCTCTCTTCTGATGGATCATGTTGCCCTTGGCCAACATGGTGCCATCAGTGGAGCGAATAACGAGGAAGTGTGTTTACTGGTATTGAGGTGACTGCTATGGAGAATGTAAGGCTTGTGAAGGGTGAAAGGGTGTCTGTTAGAGTGAGTTGGAGTAAGGATGTTAGTTTGAATGTGGGTGAGAACACTGTGATATTGGGTGGAAAGGATGCGTGTTATAAGGTAAAGCATGTTGCTTGTGTGTTTGATGGCTTGATGAGAATGAATGATCCTTTTGTATGTGTGCAGGCGGACCCCAGGGTGAAAGGACAGATGAGAGGGATCCAAGTTGGAGATGTACTGGGTCACCTCTCCACTGTCAATGAGGTAGGTATGGATGATACCACAGATGTCAGAGTGAATGTTGCAAATGAAAAGACATGTGAATGGATGTATAATGAAGTGAAGGGCATGGTGGAATTGGATGGATGTTTGACTGAGTATGAAAGGTAGGATGTGTATCAAATGATATTTGAACGAAAGGGAGCCCTCAGTAAGGGTGATCTGGATTTTGGGGTTGCAAAGCTCCCGGAATTCAAGATTGTCCTGAAGGAGGACTCTCCAATCTATCAGCGGCCAAGGCATTTCCCACGTCCGGTTGCTGATGAGATTGAGGAGCACTGTTTGGAATTAGAGCAATTGGGGGTGATTGAAGAAAGCAAGAGTGCATGGAATAGTCCAATTGTGCCTGTACATAAGCCAGATGGAAGATTGCGTCTGTGTGTGGATTATCGAAAGGTGAATGAAAGGACTGTGAAAGAAAGGTTTCCGATGTGTGTGGTAACAGTGTGTGTATAGTATGCATGGGATGGAGTGGTTTAAAAAGCTGGATCTGGTACGTGGCTATTACCAGATGCCCATTGCTGAGGAGAGCCGGCCGGTAACTGCCTTCTCTTCCACAAAGAGGCATTATCAGTTCCGGAACCTCAGTTTTGGGTCGGCTAATGCTCCCAGAGCCTTCCAGCGGGCAATGAATGTTGTGTTAAGTAAGTTTGCAAGTAAGAATGTGATTGCATTTATAGATGATATTTTGATTATGACAGACTTTTGAGGAGCATATGAGATTGGTGAATGATGTGTTGAGAAAGTTGGAGAGTGTTGGTGTGAATGGTTTGCGAAAGAAATGGAATTCCTTGGGCATATGGTGAGTGAGAATGGGTTACAAAAGTCGCCAAAGTATGTTGAGAAGGTGCAAATGTTTCTGAAACCGGTGACTGTGAAGCAACTGAAGTTGTTTTGATTGAGTTCCAGCGAAAGTTTATACATGATTGTTCTGGTGAGAGTAAGCCTCTGACTGAGTTGATGGGCAAGAAAGCTAGTACGGTTGTCAGGTGGAATGATAAGATGAATGAGGCATATGAAAAACTGAAAGAGGCAGCAGCTGAAGATGTTGAATTGGCGTATCCAGATTATAGTGTGAATGCTAAAATTCTTGAATTGTATACAGATCCGAGTGGGTATTGTATGGGAGGTTTTCTGATGCAAGAGCAGCATTTGAATGGAGAGAATGTCAGGCAAATAATTGGGTATGTATCCAAGGCTATGAATGCGGCAGAGCGAAAGTATTCGACTGTGGAGCGAGAGTTGGCTGCGATAAGGTATTGTTTGAAAGTGTTGCATCCATTTTTGTATGGTGTGAGGTTTGTGATCAAAACAGATCAACAACTTCTTGTATATCTGCAGCGTATGAAGTGGACTGATAGTAGGATTGCAAGGACTTTGGAAGATTTGAGTGACTTTGACTATGTGATTGAGTATGTGCCTGGTGAATGGAATGGAGTGGCTGATTTGATGCCAAGGCATCCTGGTACGAATGATGAAAATGTGGGTGGAGTAAGTGATCCTGAGTATTTGCCAAAAGGGATTATGAATGGAAAGGAGAGAAAGGGTGGTGGTGATTCCTCGTTTGAGAGTGTATGGAATGGTTTGCAAGATTTGAAGAGTGATGGAGTAGATGTGAGAGTGCCCGATAGTGTGGATGACTTAAGGAAGGAGGTAATGAGTGAAGTATGTAGGAAGCCTGAAAGCATTGGTATGGCAAGGGTGCGGAAATTCATGAAAGAATTGAGAGCGATGTGTATGCAAGGGGTCCTGCTATTTCAGGAAGTGTTGATTGTAGTGATTGTTTATGTGCACTTTGGTGGTGAGAGGTCGATTGTGTACAAAGATGAGAAGATGAAGGGTTTGAATCCTAATGTGGTACATCTGCAATGTTTGAGCGGTGTGCACTACAATTAGGTGATTGAAAAGTGTTCATATATGAGAGAGAAGAATGATTGCCTGGATAAAGATGAGTGTGTGGTGAGTGATGATATGGGAGTTGATGACAATGTGGATATCAGTGCTGATGTTGGTGTGCTTGTTCCTTCTGTGTAGATTAGATCTGACGAACTCCTGTAAAGGGTGACAATGTTGATGACTTTTCTCTGATAAGAAAGCTTTTGTCTGTTGACTGGAACAGGAGCTGCCAAGTGTAGGCCATGAATGGTCTTTTGCAGTCTCCTTTTCTTATGTTCTTATGTAAAAAGAAACTATATCCACAAGAATGAGTCAAGAAACATATCCACATACCGAAAGTAAGAAATTAACCCTCTAATCTGCACTTGAAAACATTCAAGTTTGGGTAAATATGTAGACGAGCGGCCCAGCCGATAAGATGTACTATTTCATCTGTGTTCCAAAATGTTTCACGTTTTTGGAGTACATTTAAGAACATAAGAACATAAGAAAAGGAGACTGCAAAAGACCATTCATGGCCTACACTTGGCAGCTCCTGTTCCAGTCAACACACAAAAGATTTCTTACCAGAGAAAAGTCATCAACATTGTCACCCTTTACAGGAGTTCGTCAGATCTAATCTACAATATACATAAAATGCATCCAGAGGATTATGTCCATTCATGCAACCGCAAAATAATCTCCCCACTCCTTAGAAAAATATATACATAAAAAAGTCAGTCCCATCTAGCAGCTTCATTCATATATTTATCTAATCTATTCTTAAAACTACCCAGAGAGGAGGCTTCTATCACATATCTAGTGAGCCTATTCCATTCATCTACCACACGATTTGTAAACCAATTCCTCCCAATCTCCTTCCTAAACCTATACTTATCAAGCTTAAACCCATTGCTACGTGTCCTGTCATGTTCACTAAGTATAAGAACCTTACCCAGATCCCCTTTATTATATCCTTTTACCCATTTGAAGACTTCAATCAATTCCCCTCTGACTCTTCTCCTTTCCAATGTAAGTAGATTTAGTTTTCTGAGCCTTTCACCATAAGGTAAGTTCCTTAGCCCACCAATCATCTTTGTCATCCTTCTCTGCACAGACTCAAGCAAATCAATATCCTTCCTATAATATGGTGACCAAAATTGTACTGCATAGTCTAGATGAGGCCTAACTAGCGCCAGATACAGTTTTAGAATGACTTCAGCACTCTTATTGCTTACACTCCTCCTAATGAATCCCAATATCCTATTAGCTTTATTCTTAGCATTTAGGCATTGCTTTCTAGGACGAAGGTCTGAACTTACCAAAATACCCAAGTCCCTCTCACAATCGGTCCTCCCTAAATTTCTCCCATTTAATTTATAACTATTCAGTGGATTATTTCTACCTATACTAAGTACACTACATTTGTCTATGTTAAACTTCATTTGCCATTTCTCAGCCCAATTGGACAGAATGGTCAATTCCTCCTGCATTACAACAGCATCAGAATCAGCCCTAATGGCCCTACCTAGCTTAGTATCATCAGCAAATTTACTCAGGTCACTACTTATACCTATGTCAAGATCATTAATATAAATTAAGAATAGCAAGGGACCCAAAACAGATCCTTGCGGAACTCCACTGCTAACACACCCCCACTCAGATTTAACTCCATCTATACTAACTCTTTGCTGTCTGTCACCAAGCCATGACTGAATCCACCTAAATATACTGCCATCGATCCCATGTGCTTTAACTTTGCTCAGAAGCCGTAAGTGTGGCACTCGATCAAAAGCCTTACTAAAGTCCAAGTATAAAATATCATAGTTTTCATCATTATCTGCTGCTTCATACACCTTACTATAAAAAGACAGCAAATTAGTCAGGCAGGATTTACCCTTACTAAAGCCATGCTGTGATTCTTTTATCAACTTATGCTTATCCAAGTGATCCCTAATATTCCTTGCTATAATAGATTCCATTATTTTCCCTACCACTGATGTCAAACTTACTGGTCTGTAATTAGACATATTTGTTTTATCCCCTTTCTTAAATATAGGTATCACATTGGCTTTCTTCCATGCCACTGGCACAATGCCACTCTCCAATGATTTTCTAAAGATGCATGCTAGGGGCTCACTTAACACATCCTTACATTCTTTCAAAATTGTAGGAAAGACCTCATCAGGACCGGGTGCTTTACTACTTTCAAAATTCTAGGAAAGACCTCATCAGGACCGGGTGCTTTACTACTTTAGGACCGGGTGCTTTATTTATAGGGGACGGCTCGTGGGGGGGTAAACACGATGCGTGGACCGCACTACTATGATCCTGAGTTTCATTAAATTATGGGGGGGGTCTGGGGGGCACAACCCCCAGTATATAATCCTAATTTTTATAATGTTCTGACATTTACAGAGGTGAATGCTTTAACTACATCATGTCAGCGCCTTTAATCGTTTTGTGAATTATAATAGGGGTTGGGGGTGGGGTATGACTCAGACGACTCAACGTGCATGAATATTCAGACACAGATGAACGATAATAATTACACAAAATATTTTTTCCAGCCGGGCCACTCGTCTACATGTTTAGCCAAGTTTGGGCTGTCTACAGTCTCAGGTGGCTAACTATTCCAATAATCCACCACTCTGTTAGTGAAAAAATATTTTCTAACATCCAGTCTGCTCCTCTGTTTTTTAATCTTTAAGTGGTGGCCTCTAGTTCTATTACTACCTTCTAACTCAAATAACTTGCTGAAATCCAATTTAACCATCCCAGAAAAGATTTTAAAAAGCTCAATCATATCTCACCTCACACACCTTTTTTCAAATGAAAACATGGTAACACTTCAGATTCGGGGCGCACGGTAAATGGCGCTGGTAGTCGGCTACAATTTTGGGCTACAGCATATCTCTTATGACATCAGACGGTAGCGTCAGATGTGAACAATATCGGCGTAATATTTTTTGTATGAGTATATACTGGGGGGCTGCGCCCCCCAGATCCCCCCCATTGATTGAAACTCAGGATCATCGCAGAGTGGTCCCCCTGCAGTGATATCACCCCCATGAGCAGTCCCCTTGAATTTACTGGGGGGTTTTTCTCCTCAACAGCTTTTTACTTGCAGAAAAACCTAACCTAATAACAAACAATTCTTATTTTTATAGGTTTCTTGATTAGTTTATGCGCCTCTAAATAATCTAAAAGTTTTTCGCGATCATACAAAGTAAAGACGAATTCGAATAACAAAGAAGCACATGGAGAGCACGAAAACATAACATAACATAACATAATTACACGGATGACAAAAGCCACAAGGGCCTATCAAAGGTCATCCGCCAAACACAATAACACAATAACGAAAGAAAAATATTTGCAAAACGGGTCCTATTTATAAACTACGATGTTGCCAGTAAGAAGCTGTTATCGTTCGCAGTAAACAAAAAATATGAAAACAAAAACAAAAAACAATAAAAGACATCAAGAAACCTTACCTAACTTAGAAAAAAAACTATAAACGAGCAGAGCGCAGATATTTAGTAAATAATAGACTAAAAGTTACAAATCCACAAAATAACAAAAAAATATAACGCAGTGATTGTCACATCTGACGTCATAAGAGATATGCTGTAGCCCAAAATTGTAGCCGACTAACAGCGCCATCTACCCTGCGCCTTGAATCTGAAGTATTACCGAAAACATATTTAATTCTATAGCTGCATGATTTAGTTCTTGACAAGCCTTGATTGGTGATACCCTTGTTTCTGATGCAATCCTCTGGATGTAGTTTTCCTGGGAGTTTGGGTGCCTTAAAAAAGATGCAGTTTGACTCGGATGACCTATGATGAGCCCTTGTGGCTCTTGTCATCTGTTATATTATATTGTGGGGGACTTTTATTTTGTCTTCCCCTGGTGATGGTGCTTTTTGTGGGTGGTTTTTGACGGAGGCGGATGACCTTTGATAGGCCCTTGTGGCTTTTGTCATCCATGTAATTATGTTATTTTATGTTAATACCCTCAGTCTATCTTCATATTTAAGGTGCTTCAGGGATGGTATTATTTTTGTTGCCCTCCTTTGTACTGACTCTAATAAGAAAAGG
Organism: Ceratothoa steindachneri; assembly: GCA_963969495.1. Lineage (NCBI taxonomy): Eukaryota > Metazoa > Arthropoda > Malacostraca > Isopoda > Cymothoidae > Ceratothoa > Ceratothoa steindachneri. The sequence continues at coordinate 171,749,313 of OZ018318.1, forward strand.
AGACTGCAAAAGACCATTCATGGCCTACACAACCATTCATAGCCTAATAAGTTTATATCATGTCTAAAATGTGGTGACCATGCCTGTATACAGTACTCTAAATGTGGCCTGACATAAGAGTTGTATAGTTTAAGGATGACCTCCTTACTCTTGTAGCTAACATTTCTTTTAATGTAACCTAGCACCCTATTTGCTCCATTTTTTGCCTCAATACACTGCTTTGAAAATTTCAGTGACCTATCTACTACTACTCCCAAGTCCTTCTCATCTTCAACTGAATTAAGCCAATACCCATGCATCTCATAGCTATATTCCCTATTATCTCCCCCCCCCATGACTTGACTTGACCTGAATGCTGTTCGGGGATTGCTTTTGTAACAGCTCCCCTTTTGGTGTTTCTTATCTTCTAGCTGTAAGTATTTTCCTTTTCATTATCATTTTTTCCAAAATTTCCTTGTTTCTCTCCATTTTCACTTCATCTCTTTCAAATAAAAATTTCCCCAACATTTGCTCTTCATCCTCCTCATGTGGTCTCTGCAATACTCTTACCCCCTGCCTCTCCAGTTCATAACCTTCACAATTCACAATGAAGTGCTGCAGATTTTCCATGTCCCATCCACACACTTCACACCCTACTTCCCCACCACTAAATCTTCTTCTATCATTTAATTTCAATGTGTTCGTCCTTGCCTTATACATAAGAATTGCCCCGTATGTATTATCATACCATCTCTCTTCCTCAATATCCTTCTTATTCATACGATATATCCTTACACTGTTTTTCCTTTGCAGTGCTCTTCTCCACTCTTCTGTATCCCATTTATTCACTTCCCTCTTCATCTCATCTTCGCTCATTTTTACTATCTGTGAATCCCTCAGTTTTAATTCCTTTTTATATTTTTCCACTTCATTCATAAAATCAAAATATCCTTTTTCTCTCATGTCCTCAAGTATTCTTCTCATCAATTCATTTCTAACTTGTTCTTTCTCTGTTACTATGCTTCTGTAATATGTAAGCTTTCCCTTCATCACCCTTGCTACCATTGATGTTGCCCCTATCTCTCCTCTTAAAACCTCAACCACGTCTCCTTGCCCTGCCCCTAAAATCACTCTGTATGCTCTGTTCTCAAGTTTCTGGAGCTCTTCTATTTCTTGTTTGCTAAATCCAACCACCTTTCCTCCATATAATATTCCTGGCAATGCCACTGCCTTCCAGAAGGTCTTCCCTACCATCAATTTATTACAGCTCTTTTTTATTACTGAGTATGCATTATTTGCCATCCTAATTGCCTTTTCTTTCATTACTTCCCTTTGTCTCCTGAAAAAGTTTCTTCCTTTATTAATTACCACTCCCAGGTATTTTATTTCTGTTACTACCCCTACCCCTCCAATTTCTTCTGGTTGTTCATTTCCTTTTATGTTAAATAGTATATTTTTGCTTTTGCTTAAGTTTATCTTTAGCCCATATTTTCCACTTATTCTTATAAAATTTTTGATGTTCTGTTTTGCCTCCTCTATGTTCCTGCTCAAAATTAGTCCATCATCTGCATAGTAAAGCATTCTCAGCTTGAACTTCTCATTTTCAAAACCTACATTACATTCTTCCACTTCTTCAAATATTAAATATGTTATTAGTTTAAATAGTACAGTAGAGGCCGTGCATCCCTGTTTTATGCCACTTGAGACTTCAAATTCGATCCTATCTTCATCACTTATTTCCATAATTGTTTTGTCTCCTGTGTATACTTTGCTTATGATATCTATTATCCTTTCATTTACTTTATATTTCATTAATGCTTCTATTACCTTTTCCCTTTTTATTGAGTCATATGCTTTACTAAAATCTATTGATGTTACTATCAGGCTTTCCTTTTTCTTGTATGTTTCCTCTATACAATATTGCAGAATTACTAAGTTGTCCTCTACTCTGCCCCCTCTGGTAAATCCTGCCTGGACCTCCTTCCTCTCCTCATTTATCATGATGTGCTCTTCAATCTTCTCCTTTAAAATATTCATAAATATTTTGCCTGAACAATTTCCAAGTGCAATAGGCCTCAACTCTTCCTCCGTTGGCTTATTCGCTTTAGGTATCATTTTTGTTCTCGTCACCTTCCATTTCTCCACATCTATCCTCTTCTCCAGTATGTCATTGTATATCTCCGTTAATTTTGTTATCACTACTTTGCTCTTCTCCAAGTTTTTATACAGGTTGGATTTCAGTCCATCTGGTCCCCCCGCTTTATTCCTTCTCATCCTATTCAATGCCTTTTGTACTTCCTCACCTGTTATTCTGTACTCTTTCATCGGTCTTATATATCTCTTTACATTCATTACCATTTCCATGTGCTCCTCTATTCTATAATTATAGATTATTTCCTCATTTACCATCATCCCTGCATCCATGTGCTCTCTTAAGTACCATGGGAATCTATACTCTCCTCTCATATCTTTCTTAACATTTTGATTTTCCATTTCCTGTTCATACTCTCTCTTTCTTACTTCTGTCCATACGGTTCCTATTTGGTTCTCTTGATTCTTGTATATTCTTCCCCAAAAGCCCTTTATCCTTTCTATTCCTTCCTCCCTACTTAGCTTCACAGGTTTTGCTTTCTCTTCTGTTTCTCTTTTTCTGTATATCTCTATACTTTTTTCTTTTCTCTCCTGTCCCCTTAGTTGGTTTATGTATTCCCAGGTCTTTCTGCTATTTTTTTCCTCTTTAATCTGCTTTGTCAAATTTTTCTCATGATTGGTTATCCTTTCTTTAACCATCTTTTTAACCTTATTCTTCTGCTTTGTATACTCTTGGAATGCTCTTTCCTTATTTTCCCCTTCCTCTGTCCTCCTATGTTTCTTGTTCAGTTGCCTTCTCCTTTTTATCTCCGTCTCTATTTCTCTGGTGAACCATGGTGGTTCTTTGACCTTGCCTCCTCCCTCTACTGTTTTTATCTTAATCTTCCTTTGTAGTTCTTTTTTAGTACAATCCTCTACAATTAAGTCAAAAGTCTCTATATTTTCTACTCTATTTACTCTTATACTTCCTTTAACATATCTTTGTATTTTGTTTGCCTCCTTGGTATAATACAGCCTTTCCTTTGTATCTATCCTTCCTTTTCTCTCTCTCTCTTGGTCTTTATATTGGTCTCACATATAATCAAATTGTGGTCTGAGAAGTCTATAATTTCTCCTTCCTCGTCTACTTTCATTTTCTCTATCACGTTAGAACCTTCTTTGTTTGTCATTACAAAGTCAATCACACTTCTTCTATTTCTTCTTGTCCATGTGTAGGTCCCTTCGCATGCTTCTGTGGCATTAACTAGGATCAGGTCTCCCTTCTCCAGTAATGTCATTACTATTTCCCCATTCTTGTTAATCTCCTGATCCCCCCAAAATCCCAGGTGTGCATTAAAATCCCCTAACATTATCAATGGTCTTGTCTCCTTGCATATAATTCCTAATAATTCCTTTTGTATCCTTTTATTTCGTTCAATATTTCTTGTGAGCATGTATAAGAACATAAGAACATAAGAAAAGAAGGAGACTGCAAAAGACCATTCATGGCCTACACTTGGCAGCTCCTGTTCCATTCAACACACAAAAGATTTCTTACCAGAGAAAAGTCATCAACATTGTCACCCTTTACAGGAGTTCGTCAGATCTAATCTACAATATACATAAAATGCATCCAGAGGATTATGTCCATTCATGCAACCGCAAAATATAATCTTCCCACTCCTTAGAAAAATATATACATATGTACATAAAAAAAAGTCAGTCCCATCTAGCAGCTTCATCCATATATTTATCTAATCTATTCTTAAAACTACCCAGAGAGGAGGCTTCTATCACATGCCTAGTGAGCCTATTCCATCCATCTACCACACGATTTGTAAACCAATTCCTCCCAATCTCCTTCCTAAACCTATACTTATCAAGCTTAAACCCATTGCTACGTGTCCTGTCATGTTCACTAAGTATAAGAACCTTACCCAGATCCCCTTTATTATATCCTTTTACCCATTTGAAGACTTCAATCAATTCCCCTCTGACTCTTCTCCTTTCCAATGTATGTAGATTTAGTTTTCTGAGCCTTTCACCATAAAGTAAGTTCCTTAGCCCACCAATCTTCTTTGTCATCCTTCTCTGCACAGACTCAAGCAAATCAATATCCTTCATAACATAACATAACATAACATAATTACACGGATGACAAAAGCCACAAGGGCCTATCAAAGGTCATCCGCCTCCGTCAAAACCCACCCACAAAAAGCACCATCACCAGGGGAAGACAAAATCAAAGTCCCCCACAATATAATATTATGGATGACAAAAGCCACAAGGGCTCATCATAGGTCATCCGAGTCAAGCGGCCTCTTTTTCAAGGCACCCAAACTCCCAGGAAAACTACATCCAGAGGATTGCATCCAGAAACAAGGGTATCACCAATCAAGGCTTGTCAAGAACTAAATCATGCAGCTATAGATATATACAAACAATATTAATATATACAAAACTTAGGAACCATCACAACCTTCCCTTCCCATAAACTCATCCAACCTACTCTTAAATACATTTAGATTTGGACTACCTACTACCCTCTGCGGCAATTTGTTCCAGAAGTCTACCACTCTATTGGTGAAAAAATACTTTCTTAAATCCAACCTACACCCTTGCTTTTTAATTTTCAAGTGGTGACCTCTAGTCCGATTTCCATCATCTAACTCAAAAAACTTGCTAACATCCAATTTATCTATCCCGGAAAAAATTTTAAAGAGCTCAATCATATCCCCTCTCACACACCTCCTTTCGAACGAGAACATATTTAATACCCTCAGTCTATCTTCATATTCAAGGTGCCTCAGGGAAGGAATAATCTTTGTTGCCCTCCGTTGCACTGACTCAAGAAGGTTAATATCGTGTCTAAAATATGGGGACCATGCCTGTATACAGTACTCTAGATGTGGCCAACATAAGAGTTATAGAGTTTAAGAATAACCTCCTTACTTTTGTAACTGACATTTCTCTTAATAAAACCCAGCACTCTATTTGCCCTATTTCTTGCTTCAATACACTGCTTAGAAAACCTTAATGACTTATCTATTACTACTCCTAGATCTTTCTCATCCTCTACTGAGCTCAGCCAATGCCCATCCATTTCATAGTTAAATTCTCTATTATCTTTTCCCATGTTAATAACTTTGCACTTTTCAAGGTTGAAAGTCATTTGCCACTTATGTGCCCAGGATAACAATTTATTTAAGTCCCCCTGCACTTTAAAATTATCATCAATATCTTTAACTACAGCTGCTAATTTGGTATCATCCGCAAAAATTGACACTTTATTATTAACTGCCTCCCCAAGATCGTTTATATAGATGACAAATAATAATGGACCGAGAACTGATCCCTGAGGAACCCCACTGATAACATCCCTCCACTCTGACTTTACACCATTTAGCACTACCCTTTGCTTCCTGTCTTTCAGCCACTCAGCTATCCAATTTGAAACACCCCCACATATCCCAATCATTTTTAATTTATGAACTAGTCTCCTGTGTGGTACCTTATCAAATGCTTTACTAAAATCTAAGTAAATTATATCTACATTCTCTCCCTTATCTACTTGATCTGTTACAAACTCCAGAAAGTCTAGTAAGTTAGTCAAACATGATCTACCTGATCTAAACCCATGCTGAGCATCGCTGATTAACCCCTCCCTCTCTAGATGTTGGCAAATCCCTTTTTTAACTATTTTCTCAAGAATTTTACAGACTACAGGAGTTAGGCTAACCGGTCTAAAGTTATTTGGATCCTCTTTACTACCCTTCTTGAAAATGGGGACTACATTCGCTCTCTTCCAATCATCGGGTATTTCTCCATATTCCAATGACCTAGTATATAACTTGTCCAGAGCTATTGAGATACTTTCTACCCCTTCCTTAAGTATCCTAGAATGAATATTATCAGGGCCGGAGGCCTTGGTAGTATCTAAATCACCTATTAGTCCTTTTATCATCCTCCGATCCACACAAATGTTAGTAAACACCTCTTTTCCTGACCTATGAGTACTATACATAGGACTATTTAGTTTCTCTTTTGTAAATACTGATGCAAAATGACCATTTAGTACCTCAACTATTTCCTCATCAGTTTCTCTCACAAACCCTTCATATTTGATAGGTCCTATTTTAACTCTGCCACACTTGTTATTAGTTTTATAGTAACTAAAGAACTTTCTAGGATCTTTGTTGCTATCCTGAGCTAATTTAATTTCTGACACCCTTTTGTTCTTCTTTATAATCTTATTTAACTCATTCCTAGCCATTCTATAATCACTTAAATTTTGAATATTATTTTCTACCTGTAATTTTTTATATGCCCTTTTCTTCTCTGAAATTTTTCTAGCTATCTCCTGATTCCACCATAATGGTTTCCTACTTTTGTTCCTAATGGCCTTCATTGGGATACATTGTTCTTGGACTACATTTATTATATGCTTGAAAGTATCCCACATCCCATAAGCATTTTTACCTCTGAATTCTATATCCCAGTCTACCAAATTTAGCAAGCTTCGAAGTTTTACATAATCTCCCTTATGAAAATTTGGAACTTTTTCAGCATTCTCAGTTATTTTACCCTTCTCAATTCCCAAGTTAAAACGAACTATCTGATGGTCACTATTTCCCAATGCTTCCCCAACAGTCAATTCTTGAACTAAATGATCACTGTTAGAAAGTACTAAATCTAATATATTGTCCCCCCTCGTTGGCTCATTAACAAATTGATTCAAAAAATTATCCTCAAAGCATTCTATGAACCTGCCACTTGTTCTATCCCTACCTATCATATTTTCCCAGTCCACAGAGTTTAAGTTGAAGTCCCCAATAATAACTGCATCTGTTTCACATCCCTTACTTATTTCCCTTATCATTAGTTCATCTATATCATCAGTCTGCCCAGGTGGCCTGTAAAAAGCTCCCAAATGCACCATTCTATTTTTACTGAACCTAATATCTATCCAAAGTGACTCAACTCCATCCTGCTTTATTGAAGAATTTAAACTTGAAACAATGTTGTTTTTTATATAGATAATTATTCCTCCACCAATCCTACCTGTCCTTTGACTAATGTACATATTATAGCCCTGAAAATCAAATTCACTTATAGTGTCACTAAATTCTATTTCATTAACCCATGATTCAGTAACGCATAATATATCTATATCCTCATTGCTAATATAACTAAATAGCTCATCCTTCTTGTTTCTAAGACTACGAGCATTTGTATAGAAACAATTTAACCCCCCTATCCCTGAAGCACCTCTTGAAACTTGAATGACCTCACCTCTATTGGTTGATTTAAACCTCTGATGTTTACATATCTTAGTTTTGTCGGTTATTTTACATTGTCTATTGTTTTTCTACCCCATTCATTCCTAATGATGATAGATAAAGAGCTCGACTGACCTTCGAACAGGTAGCACGTGTTTCGTAGAGCTCTCAGAATATTTTGATTATTTGATATACTTTGGTGTGTGACATAAACATAAATATTAATTTATAAGATCATATATTTGGTTAATATAACAAAGTTAAATTGTGGTTATTTTGTATAAATTGTGGTTATTTTGTTTTGGTGAGAAAGTGACTTTTGTTTACTTCGGGGCCATCTTGATTAGCAGGTTTTAAACTTGCGCGCACAAATTGGGGTCAAATTCTTGTTGTTTGTAAGTTTTTGTTTCTATTATTGTTTTTGTTTAAGTATGGCTGACTGTTTGGATGTAGAGAGTATGCCTTTTGAAAGTAGTGTGTATGTAGTGTGCGATGTCTGTGGTGTAGAGAGGAGAGTGAATGTGTCTGAGTGCCGTGTATGTGCTTTGACTGAGGAGGTGAGTCAATTACGTGCGGAATGCTTGAGACTGAACGATTTAGTGTCTGAAGTGAGAAGAGATGCAAGTGTACGTTTGAAGAGTCAGATTGGGACCAGGAGGGAGGAAGTTAGGCCTAGAACAGGGACTGGAGAGAAAGCAGTAAGTGAAGTAAGTGATGATGAGTGGTGGGTGAAAGTGAACAGAATAGATAAGTTAGGACAGGTTAGGTGTGTGAATGAGAGGGACATGGAACCTGTTAGGCTAACTAACAGATTTGATGCCCTGAGAGAGAAAGAATTTGAAAGAGATTTGTCTGGTGTGGCCGTGCCTGAAAGTAGAATAGGAGGTCGAATGAGTGAGAGCAGGAGGGAGGGTAATACTAGGCCTAGAGAGAATAGGAGAATGACTGAGGTGATTGTGATGGGTGACTCTCAGATTAGGTATTTAGATAGGAAGTTGAATGAAAGTAAATGGAAGGGAGTGAGAGTTTGTCTGCCGGGTGCTGGTGTAAATGATGTGTGTGAGAGGTATGATAGGTTGGTGTCTGGGTGTGAGAGGGAAGCAGTTGTGATTACACATGTCGGAGTAAACGATGTAAAGAAGGTGGGTACTTGTGAGTTACGACAGCGGTATAAAAGGCTGATTGAAAGGATGTGTGAAAGTAGAGTAAAAGGCGTTGTTTCAGGTGTGCTTCCCAGAATGGATGTGGGGATGGAATGGTTGTCTCGTGCAATGGGGTTGAATGAATATGTGAAAGGTTTGTGCGAGGAGTCAGGATTGGTATTTGTAGATGTTTGGAGTGGGTTTTATGGGAATAAGGGTTTGTATGCGATGGATGGACTCCATCTGAGCCGAGATGGGGTTGAGGTTTTGTGGCGGGAATTAGATAGTGTTATTAGGTCTTTAGAGGCGGGAAACTAGGTTTTGATAGTGGTCAGGGAAATTTAATGGCTCAAAGTGAGGCAGGGAAAGGAAGCAAACACAGATTTGTAGAAGGTAGGCAGGCTAATGGAAGTGCTTTAGGGTTAAACTATTTGAGTAGTGATAGTGGTCAGGGAAATACAAGAGTACAGGGTTGGGGAAAGAGAGAAAGGAGATGCAGAGGAGATAGGCCCTCAGGTGATTCAGGGATAGGTGGGCTGAGTTGTCTTTACACAAATGCTCGTAGTCTTAGAAATAAGAAGGATGAATTATTTAGTTATATCATTCATGAAGATATAGATATAATATGTATAGTTGAATCATGGGTTAATGAAAATATATTTAATGATAATGTCAGTGAATTTGAACTAGAGGGTTATACTATGTACATTAGTCAAAGGAGAGATAGGACTGGTGGTGGGTTGATTATTTATATCAGAAATAGCATTTCTTCAAATCTAAATAACTCTATAAAGCAAGGAGAAGGTGAATCATTATGGATAGATATTAAGGTTGGTAAAAATAGGAAAATACACTTGGGAGCTTTTTATAGACCACCAGGACAGACTGATTGTATCGATGAGTTAATGATTAGGGAAATAAATAAAGGATGCAAAGAAGATACAGTTATTCTTGGTGACTTTAATTTAACTTCTGTAGACTGGGAAAATATGATAGGAAGAGATAGAGCAAGTTGTAAGTTTATGGAGTGTTTTGAGGATAACTTTTTGATCCAATTTGTTAATAAGCCAACAAGGGGTGCCAATATATTAGATCTAATTCTTTCAAATGATGATCACTTAGTTCAAGGATTGAGTGTAGGGGAATCATTGGGAAACAGTGATCATCAGATGGTTCGGTTTAATTTGCAAATAGTTAAGGGTAGAACAACGACAAACTCCACGAAAATTCCAAATTTTTATAGGGGAGATTACGATAAATTACGCAGCATGCTAAATCAGATTAGGTGGGATATAGAATTCCATGGAAAGAATACTTATGAGATGTGGGATATTTTTAAGACTATATTAAACATGGTTCAGGAACAGTGTATTCCGAGGAAGTCTATTAGGAAGAAATGTAGGAAACCATTATGGTGGAACCAAGAAATAGCTAATAAAGTTTCAGAGAAAAAAAGGGCATACCAGAGATTACAAAGTGAGAGTAGTTTAGATAATTTAAACCATTATAGGTCAACCAGAAATGAACTAAATAAGATTATTAAGAAGACCAAAAGGACAGCAGAAATTAATTTAGCTAAAAATAATAATAAAGATCCTAAAAAATTCTTTAGCTATTATAGAATCAATAATCAATCTAACAGTGATAAAATAGGGCCTATTAAATATGAAGGGGTTTTGAAAGAATCTGATGAGGAAATAGTAGAGGTCCTTAATGATCATTTTGCTTCAGTATTCACAGAAGAGAAACCAGTTAGATTAATTGATGATAATTCTAGGTCAAGGGAAGTAGTGATAAATTCTATTAATATAGACAGAGAAGAAATTAAAGGGCTTATAATTCAGTTAAATACTAGTAAGGCATCTGGCCCTGACAACATTCATTCTAGGATACTCAAAGAAGGTGTAGAAAGTATTGCAGTAGCTCTCGAGAAGATATTTATTAGATCACTAGAGTCTGGAGAAATACCAAATGATTGGAAATTGGCAAATGTAGTGCCAATTTTTAAAAAGGGAAGCAAAGAGGACCCAAATAACTTTAGACCAGTAAGCTTAACTTCTATAGTCTGTAAAATTCTTGAGAAGATGGTTAAGAAGGGAATTTCTGATCATCTAGAGAGTAGCAGGTTAATTAATGATGCTCAGCATGGTTTTAGAAAAGATAGATCGTGTTTAACTAATTTACTGGATTTTATGGATTATGTAACTAAAGAATTAGATAGGGGTGAGAAAGTTGATGTGATCTACTTAGATTTCAGCAAAGCTTTTGATAAGGTTCCACATAGAAGACTAGTTCATAAATTAAAGCTGCATGGGATATGTGGGAATGTTTTAAATTGGATAACTGAATGGCTGAAAAATAGGAAACAGAGAGTTGTACTGAATGGAGTGAGGTCAGAGTGGAGGAATGTTATTAGTGGCGTACCTCAGGGATCAGTTTTAGGCCCTTTATTATTTATAATCTATGTAAATGATCTTGGGCAAGGTGTAAATAGCAAAGTGTCAATTTTTGCTGATGACACTAAATTGGCAGCTGTAGTCAAAGAGGTTGAGGGTAGCTTTAAAGTGCAGGGTGACTTAGATAAGCTGTTAGCTTGGGCTCAGAAGTGGCAGATGACTTTTAACCTTAATAAATGCAAAGTTATTAACATGGGGAGAGATAATAGGGAATTTAGCTATGAGATGGATGGATATTGGCTTAATTCAGTTGAAGATGAGAAAGACTTAGGAGTGGTAGTAGATAGGTCACTGAAATTTTCAAAGCAGTGTATTGAGGCAAAAAATAGAGCAAATAGGGTGCTAGGTTACATTAAAAGAAATGTTAGCTACAAGAGTAAGGAGGTCATCCTTAAACTATACAACTCTTATGTCAGGCCACATTTAGAGTACTGTATACAGGCATGGTCACCACATTTTAGACATGATATAAACTTATTAGAGTCAGTACAAAGGAGGGCAACAAAAATAATACCATCCCTGAAGCACCTTCAATATGAAGATAGACTGAGGGTATTAAATATGTTTTCATTTGAAAGAAGGTGTGTGAGGGGAGATATGATTGAGCTTTTTAAAATCTTTTCTGGGATGGATAAATTAGATTTCAGCAAGTTATTTGAGTTAGAAGGTAGTAATAGAACTAGAGGCCACCACTTAAAGATTAAAAAACAGAGGTGCAGACTGGATGTTAGAAAATATTTTTTCACTAACAGAGTGGTGGATTATTGGAATAGTTTGCCACCTGAGACTGTAGACAGCCCAAACTTGAATGTTTTCAAGCGCAGATTGGATGATTATATGGGGATGGAGGGTTAATTTCTTACTTTTTGGTATGTGGATATGTCTCTTGACTCATTCCTGTGGATGCAGTTTCTTTTTATTGTATATTTTGGAGGATTTTGATTTTGTTTTTGACAGACTCCTATGGAGGCTTTAAATTATATATTGTAGATGCATGGTTGGACATTCCTATGGATTGTTAAATTGTATATTGTAGCTGCATGATCTGACAAAATCCTATGGATGCATTATATGGGTGGGACTTGATGGATACGGATGACCTTTGATAGGCCCTTGTGGCTTTTGTCATCCGTTAAATTATGTTATGTTATGTTATGAACCTATTTCTGTTATGTGCCAAGTCCATTCTACTTTCAGTACTATAATGTCCTCTCATAATTCCCTGACCACTATTAGTATCTAGTTTCCCGCCCGCAAAGACCTAATAACACGATCATACTCCTCCCACAACACATCTACCCCCCTCCTACTCAAATGCAGTCCATCCATCGCATACATTTCTTTCATTCCAACAAACCTATCCCACACATCCACAAACATGACACCTTCCATCTCACACATCCTCCTCACATAATCATTCAGACCAATTGCACGAGACATCCATTCTACCCCAACATCCATTCTTGGAAGCACACCTGTCACAACACCTTTCATTCTACTTTCTTTCACCTTTTCAATCAACCTCTTGTACCTCTCACGTAACTCACATGCACCCACTTTCTTCACATCATTCACTCCTACATGTGTAATCACAACCGCATCCCTTGCACAGCCAGACACCAGTTCCTCATACCTATCAGACAGATCTCTCACTCCAGCACCCGGCAAACACACCCTCAAACCATTCAATCTACTTGCATTCAACTTCCTATCTAAATATCTAACTCGCGAATCACCCATCACAAGCACTTCAGTCAGACTCCTATTCCTAACCCCCACAGACCTAACTCCATCCCCACTCCTATTCTCATTCAAACTACCAGTCACTCGAACTCCACCCCCACCCCCATCAGTCATATCACTTCCAGTTACTTCCTCTCTTAGGGCACTGAATCTATTAGTCAAGCTAATAGGTTCTGTGTCCCTCTGACTCACACACCTATTCTCCCCCTGGCTAACCACCTCAACAGAGGCAACCCTATTCTCACAAAGAACAGGAGAAGCCTCCCTAGCTTCATGTTTCCTAACCACTCTCCACTGTCCCCCATCCTCACTAGGCCTATTTCTAACTAATCTAAGGGGGCTAACTTCACTAGAACTATCATATCCTACCTCCTCCACCGGCCCTCTACCTTCACCTGAAACATCTAACTGGCCTACCTCACCACCTAACCTATTCCCAAATCTAGGCCTAACACTAAGTTCCCTCCTGAGCTCAGCAACTAACCCCTCCAGCCTACATATCCTGTCTAAATCCTGCCTTCTCATCCCCTCTAAATCTACAATGCATTCACGCAGCCCACATACAACACATGTATACCCCTCACCTAATACACCACAACCAATGCATACATTCCGACACTCATGCTCACTTTCATCCCCAAACTCCATCACTTATTCAAACAAAGAAAGAATTTAAGTAGCAATAAGAAAAAAAAGAAGAGCAACTTAGCTTTGGCTGATTGTGGTGAGAAAAAAAACAAAAAACAAACAAACTATAGAAAAATCTGAAAAATAGATCAACAGACTGAGAGCTCTATAAAACACGTGCTACCTGTTTGAAGGTCTAGATACTAAGATCAGTCTCACCTCTTCCTCTCTCACCTTTATTACTACATCTAATATATTCCTATCTGTTGTTGCTTGTTTGCAGTATGTAATATTATCAGTCTTCTTACTTATAATAGCCAGTCCTCCTCCCTTTTTATCCTCCTCCTTTATAACTTGTAACTCTTTCTATTCCCTTATCGTATTGTACATTTTCTCCTCTTTGGTTTGTCTCCGTTAGGCACATTATTATATTCTCTTCCAATCCACTATTCAATTCTGCCAACATGTTAATAACTGCATTTATTAAGGTTAAAAGTCATCCTCCATTTCAAAAGACCTACCGGAAATAAGTAGGCCTGTATAAGCTCCCAATTATAAATAGGTGAAGCAAACCTTAATTACTACAAATATATATAGAAAGACTTAGTTAATGAAATATTAGTTATCCGGAACTAATCCCAGATGTCCAGACCATCTTGTATTCAAAAGACCATCTCCAAAAACCATAATAGGTAATATACTTTAAATATAATGGTGGGACCTAGCCTTCGTAACGGCATACCTTAAGTTGGTTGTTTTGTTATTTCTTTCATTGATAAAAATGAAATTGGAAAGAATCTAAAACGGTGTTAATACCCAAAATGCATAAACCAAAGGTCAAAGATTTTAGACCCATAACCTTAACAAACAAGGGTTATAAATTATACATGAGTCTGTTAAAATAAAAAAATATTGAGCATTCAATAATGAAGTAAGTGAATTACAAGCAGGATTTACAAAAGGAAGAAGTCTGGAAGATAATTTATTTTTGCTAAATTACTGTATCAAAGATGCTAAAAGAAGAAAAGTTAAGTTAGTGTTGACAGTTATTGACTTCCAAAGGCTTTTGGGTTGATCAATAGGAGGAAACTCGTATAAGCACTAATTAAATATAAATGTGAACCGAATGTAATAACAAGCATATCAAAATTACATAGTGGTGATGAAACATCTTATATTTAAAAAACAATAAGATCTATCAAATAACAGTTACTAGTGGTATACGTAATGTCCAGCGCTGTAGAAAAAGCTATACCGGACACTTTCATCTGATCTGCATAATATAGTTTTTGATTCGAATCCGTAATAATCCCCTCTTTCTGCGCATGAGTGAAATTAAATAATAAATCTTGTTTACATAAAGTTGGAATATCTTAGGATTTGAAGATTAATAATACTGTTCAAAGTTATAAATCTGTGGTCGCAACAAATAAACAAAAACAACAACAAACAAAAAAATACCCAAGATATTCACTCCGTGAATGGTCCTTTAACCGGCTTGCTCAGAAAAAATATTACAATTAATAAAGTGAATAACATAATTGATCTTGGAGAAGCTATAAATGGCAAAGATTCAAATTTGCTGATAACTCTAAATTAGCAGCTGTAGTCAAAAATGTTGAGGGTAGCTTTAAATTAAAGTGCAGAGGGACCTAAATAAGTTACTTGTTGCCAAATTGCAACAAAAAATATTGGATTTAGTTAGTTTTTTTGCCGTTGTATTTGAAGGGTGATGTTATAGCGCACGAGAAGTGCAGGCGAGCGGCTTAAAAGCTTAGTTTGAATAGAGTCTTTTTTTTAGACTCAGGATGGCCAAGTGGATTCGCCGCTGCCTAACAGTGGTCCAGCGACGCGGGAAGCTGTTCGCAACTCGCCTACGCTATTATTTTTTCTTTTCCCCTTTTCTTACTCTCCTCTATCTGCAATGGTGCCCAGACCCGGGAGGGGGGGGGGTGTTAGCCCTTCGATGACATTTCCAAACGAGCTCTTTTCATTTCTTCAAAATACGCTTCGCTTCTAGAATAGGGGTTGTATAGCGTACGAGAAGTGCAGGCGAGCGGTTAAAAGCTTCGTTTGAATAAGTCTTTTTTGAGACTTAGGATGGCCGAGTGGATTCGCCGCTGGCTAACAGTGGTCCAGCGACGCGAGAAGCTGTTCGCAACTCGCCTACGCTATTATTTTTTTTTCTTTTCCCCTTTTCTTACTCTCCTCTATCTACAATGCGCTTGCATTGTATTTGGAATTGAACGAGGAATCACAAGCTGATGCTGAAAATTATGATCAGGGCTAAGTTGAAAGAAGCTTTTACCGATGGTACTTTTTCTGTTTATGCGAAATTGGTTAATATTAAGTGTACGGGACAGCAGGTGAATATTTATGCCAATGAAATAAGGTGGCTGGCTGGTTTAGCAGGTTTTGACAGTGCTGTTTTAGATCTGATTATAAAATTGATGCTGATATGATCAATGCTAAGTTGAAAGAAGTTTTTACCGATGGTGCTTTTTCTGCTTATGCAAAATTGGTTAATATTAAGTGGTCGGGATAACAGATGGATGTTTATGCCAATGAAATAAGACGGCTGGCTAGTTTAGCAGGTTTTGATAGTGCTGGTTTAGATCTGATTATAAAATTGACATTTGTAAATGGGTTTCCAGATAATATAAGTGCATCATTACAGCAGATGACAGGTGTAATAAAAGTGTCTATGTCAGATATCATTGCCTATGCTAGAATACTAGAGTGCTGGTTTAGATCTGATTATAAAATTGACATTTGTAAATGGGTTTCCAGATAATATAAGTGCATCATTACAGCAGATGACAGGTGTAATAAAAGTGTCTATGTCAGATATCATTGCCTATGCTAGAATACTGTGTTCTAATAATTCAGATTCGGCTGTTGTAGCAGATGGTGTAATTGGTGTTCAGCGAGGTGCAGCAGTTGACAAAAGAGGTAATAAGATAAAGTGTTACAGATGTGGTGGACCCCATTTAATAAAATATTGCAATGAGCAGCGGATGAAATGTTTTAACTGTAATAAATATTGTGTTCTAATAATTCAGATTCGGCTGTTGTAGCAGCTGGTATAATTTATGTTCAGCGAGGTGCAGCAGTTGACAAAAGAGGTAATAAGATAAAGTGTTACAGATGTGGTGGACCCCATTTAATAAAATATTGCATTGAGCAGCGGATGAAATGTTTTAACTGTAATAAATATTGTGTTCTAATAATTCAGATTCGGCTGTTGTAGCAGATGGTGTAATTGGTGTTCAGCGAGGTGCAGCAGTTGACAAAAGAGGTAATAAGATAAAGTGTTACAGATGTGGTGGACCCCATTTAATTAAATATTGCAATGAGCAGCGGATGAAATGTTTTAACTGTAATAAATATGGCCATATTTATGTCAACTATGAGCAGTCTAATCAGGGAAACGAATAAGTGGTGACTGGGGCGCCAACAGTTACCCGAGAGAAATTGAGGCGCAATTGTGTTCTTTCCCAGTGATCGAGATTATCGTCAATTCTAAAACGGTAAAATGTCTGGTTTACACGGGTTGTACCTCTACATTGGTATGGTTGAGATTGGTGTCAAAGTGTACAGGTGCACGTGTTCTGAGCGCATTTAATGGACATCATGTCAGGTGTAAGGGTGACAGCCTTGTTAATATGTATGTGTCAGAGAGAGCTCTTACAGTAAAGGCGATTGTCTCTGATGATCTGATTGAGGGTGTAGATGTGCTGATGAGAATGGATATACTAAGAGCACTGTGTGTGGGGGGGGGAGTGGTAATGCAGTGCAGTTTGATGTATCTAATTATCCCATCAAATCGGCATAAAGTAATTGTGCGTCGAATGTAGAACCTGAAGATGGGAAAGAACAGGTGCGTTGCATAACATAGAAGGATTTTTCTGCTACTTTTTATGGGAAGAATTGGACTGTCAGGTGGGTATGGAAAAATAGTCAGCCAGCCCAACTTAAAAATAAGACCAGTTTTTATAATACTAACTTGACTGGGAAACTGAAGAAAGCGTTCGAAAGGGAAGTTGAAAGATAGATTCATGAGGGAATTTTGATGCAATGGGAAGATAAAGTTGATGAAAGAATAATTCCACTGTTGGCAGTAGAGCAACCAACAAAAAATAAAGTTAGGCCTGTGCTAGATTTTCGAGAATTAAATAAATATATAGAATGTCATACAGGCGATAATGTAAATGGTGTATGTTAAGAGACTCTTCGTGAATGGAGACGAATGAATCCTGATGTTTCTATAATTGATCTAAAATCTGCCTATGTATTTACAAATTATAATAGATAGGAGTCTCTGGCAATATCAGTTAGTAAAATATAAAAATAAAACTTACTGCTTGACCAGACTTGGGTTTGGTCTGAATTGTGCTCCTTGTATCATGTCTAAGATTCTTAAAACTGTGCTAGCTAAGCGAGAAGATATTCGAGAGGCAACCAGTTCATTGATTGGTGATATTTCGGAGGATAACTAAGCCTCCTGAAATGTTGAACGGTAGTGCAGCATTTGGGTTAAAGTTGCTACCTGATGGTGGTGAGTTGTGTATAGCAATGCCCTGTGGGCATTCCTATAATAAAATAAAATCTTCCGGGCTTCGCACTATTTTATGCAAATGTGTGAGAGGCAGCAATATTTTCAAACTTCTTCCAACTATTCGCACCATCGTCCACACCATCCGAGCCTATGCTGGTACTATCAAAGGTGCGGTCACAACGCTGTACGCTGTACACAGTCTTGTAACCACCATTATGCTTTTTCACACACTGTGCCTAGTAGTTTCTCAAAGCATAATGGGACTATCACCCAATCTATTTAAAGGTGTTGGTATCACTTCAAATATAGCACACAGGCTGTAAAATGCCTACAACACTGCACATATTTGCAACCAGTACCTCCACCTTCACCTAATCTCACCTCTCCACTCCTCGCACATCACTCTTCATCACCAAACTCTCTAAATCTTCCTTCTCCAACTTCTACCTCAAATTCTCATTCTTTAAACTAGAAAGGCAGGGGACAAAAGGGTCTACATCCTCTGCCTACACCTCATTTCCTCAGGTAGGTCCTCCATTTCATATTTTTTACCCACTTTCTGGTTTTTCATTCCTGGTGGACACTGGTGCTGAATGCAGTGTCATACCAATTTCTAAGGCCGACAAAGCTTCTGCCCTTTCGAATTTAGTCCTGGAAGCCTCCAATTCAACCAATATTAGGACCTATGGAAGGCGTAACCTTCAAGTCTCACTCGGTCTCCGTCGAGTTTTTCGATGGACTTTCATCATGGCCGAGGTAGATTGTCCAATATTGGGCATCGACTTTCTTTCGGCTCACGACCTCTTGGTCGATTCTCGTCAACGCAAGCTTGTCGACCGCAAAACTCTCCTTACTGTCTCAGATTCGTACTCACCTTCTCAGAGTTGCCTCCTCTCTATTCGTCTCCTATCCATCGAGCCACCGTTTCAGCGCCTTCAACAGGAGTTTCCTGAGCTCACCCTTCCACTTTCAAAGGACAGGCCCATTAAACATTGTGTGGTGCATCGATTGAGACAACAGGAGGTCCGGTATTCTCACGGCCAGCCGTCTAGCCCCTAATAAACTCTCTGCTATGCATGATAAATTCCAATTCATGATTGATTCAGGCATTTGTAGGCCTTCCTCTTCTCCGTGGGCCTCTCCACTTCACATTGTGCCCAAACCCACGCCGGGGGAATTCAGAGCAGTTGGAGATTACAGAGCTCTTAACGCTGTAACAATTCCTGATCGCTATTCTTTGCCGTACCTATCCTATTTCACCTCGTCTCTCCATGGCAGTAATATTTTTTCTCTCGCTTTGATCTGGTTCGTGCTTTCAACCAGATCCCTATTCACCCAGATGATGTCGCAAAGACTAACATCACCACTCCGTTTGGTGCTTTTGAAATGGTCAAAATGCCATATGGATTGCGTACCTCTGGTCAAACCTTAAAGCGCTTTATGGATCAAGTCCTTAGGGGTCTTCCTTTCGTATTTTGCTACATCGATGACGTCCTAATATCATCTTCCTCACTGGAGGAACACCTTTCTCACCTTCGTCAAGTTTTTTCTCATCTTCAGGAGTACGGTATCGTACTAAACACCTCCAAGCGCCTCTTTGGTGCCCCGCAACTCATTCTTGGTCACCGTGTCTCGAGTGCAGGACTTGTCCACTCGAAGATAAAGTTACCGTGATGCGAAACTTTTCTCGTCCTACATCACGCAAACAACTCAGGAGTTTCTGTGACATGGTCAATTTCTACCACAGATTAATCCCTAAATGCGCCCAGGTCATGCAACTTATCAACTCTATGCTCATTAGGACCAAAAAGAACTCTCCTCGTGAATGGTCTGCTGGGGCGTGTGATTCGTTCTCTCGCACCAAAGGGGCTATTGCCCGCGCTGTGGAATTGGCTCATCCTTCTCCAGGAGCCCCCATCAGCGTCACCTGCGATGCATCCTCAACCCACGTAGGTACAACTTTGCAGCAGAAAGTTGACCAATGGCAACCTCTTGCTTTCTTCTCTCGCGCTCTTACAGACCGTCAAAAGAGATATTCAAAGTTCTCTAGAGAACTCCTCGAAATATATCTCCCTGTCCGCCACTTCCGCCATCATTTGGAAGGGCATGAATTTACCATTTTTACCTACCATAAGCCCTTGGTCGGTGCATGTTCGTCTCGTAGTACTTCGTCAGTACACACTGCAGTTGACATTCGTCATCTTGACTTCATCCTGCAGATGACGAACGATATTCGCTACGTTCCTGGTTCTTCAAACGTCGTACTGGACGCGATCTCTCGCATTTCATCGGTTTCGGGCACGACTCTCCTGCACTGCGTCCATCGATCATGGAAAAATAGAGCTTGCCCAGGAATAATATGAATATACGCAAACACTGCGTCACTCTTCTCAACTCGTCGTTCGCGAGATCGACTTGCCGGATAGTCCTCCAGGCGCATCCTGATTGACTATACAATTCCTGACTGTCCTCGTCCTCTCATACCTCTCCTTACCGTCGGCACATTATCGACCAAATTCATGCTCTCTCTCATCCTGGCGTCAATGCCACACGCAAGCTCGTTGCACAACGCTTCGTTTTGCCAGGTATGAATGCCGACGTGGCCAAATGGACTCGGTCATGCCTGCCATACCAGCGTGCTAAGGTCCTCCGCCACACAAAAGCTCCTCTGGACACTTTTCCTTTTCCTTCGTCACGTTTTGACGCCGTTCAATTTGAGCTAGTTGGTCATCTTCCTTATTCCCGTGGTTGCAATTATCTTCTCACCATGATCGATTGTTTTACTCGCTGGCCACAAGGGGTTCCTATCTCGGACATTAGAGCTTTCACTGTCACTCGAGCCTTCGTCTCAGCATGGGTTGCTCGTTTTGGTGTTCCCTCAATGATCATGACTGATCGTGGCAACCAGTTTAAATCCGACCAATGGGATGCATCATGTCAGTGCTTGCCTCCTTTCATCTTCATAATACAAGGTATCACCCCCAGAGTAACTATAAGGTAGAACATCTGCATCGGACGATCAAAGCAAGCTTACGCTCCACCGATCCAAACATCACTTGTGTGGACAAGCTAACTTTGATTCTCCTTGGCATTTGCTCGTCATTGAAAGAGGATCTGGCTTGCTCTGCAGCGGGATTAGTTTACGGTACTCAATTTCTTCTACCCGGTCAATTCTTTTCTTCCTCTGACCGAGCTCTACCTTCTCACCTAGATCCTTCTTTATACGTACATAATCTTGTATGGGTTATGGCTGAAGTTAAGCCAACTGCCCCTCAAGTGCCTGCTAATTATAAAACGTTCATGCCGAAGGAGATGACATCATGCTCCCATGTTTTCGTCTGTCGCGATTCAACTCGCACTTGATTGCAACCAGTCTATGACGGACCCTTTCTCGTCATCTCCAAAAAGCCGAAATTCTTCGTCCTAAAGCTTGGCACCAGGCAAAATACTGTCTCTATCGACCACCTGAAACACGCTTATACCGAAATGTTCAGCTTGAACCACTATCACTAAATTCTCCTCCTATTATACACCTTTATGGTACAGTAATCCCCCAAAACAACCTCAACCCCATTCTTTTACCATCCCTACTACTACAACTCATCCTTCCGTTTTTCTGCCTCTTCCTCTTATGTTGCAGGAGACTTTGTCGGCAGGAGTGGTTAGTCAGTAGAAAATATTTCCCCCACTGGTCTCTCCGTCAGCGGAGAACAGGACTCAAGACTCCCACATCCCACTTGACGCCATCTTGGAAGGAACCAACAAGCGGATCACCTTCGCCCCACCGACCTTCTCTCGTGGCGGTGCCTCATCTAACGCTACTGGCATTGCAACAACGAATCTGTGTCCCCGTACCCGCAGCCAAACCAATGGCACTGTCATCAAGCGCTCCAACCGCGTCGTCAGGAGGCCTCGTCAGTACTGGGGCTTGTAATCTCAAAATAGAAAAGGGGGGTAACCTTCTTAGGGGAGGGAGAGTTATAGCAATGACCTCTGGGCATTCCTATAACAATTTCAACAAAAGAATATATATATATATATATATATATATATATATATATATATATATATATAAAATATATATATATATATATATATATATATATATATATATATATATATATATATATATATATAAATATATATATATATATATATATATATATATATATATATATATATATATATATATATATATATTATGTATATAAAATTCAAATCATTTATTTATTTTATTAACTTTTGTCAATTAAATCATTTATGTAATTATGTATAACTGAATAATTTATTCATTTATTTTACTTAACTTTTGTCAATTCAATCATTCAATTATTTTATGCATAACTTTTTGCAATTCATTTATTTTATGTAACCTTTAATAATTCAAGCATTCCGTGACGAGAAACTGATTTCATTTAACGCGCAGATACACACAACATCTCTTAGAATTTCACTCACATGCAAAGACACGCATTTCACCACTTGTGAAATAACGCGAAATGACTCTCTCACTGGTATTCTCGTCGCCGTCATAGGAAGGTCAGTTAAAAATTTCCCTTTTCACTTATTCTCTAAAATCACCCCCATGCTAGTGAGAGATCCTAATTCCCATTCACACTTTCATTACAGCCCCAATTCACTAATTATAGTCGCTACATCAAAATGATTACATTCGTTCCATCAAAATCATTTCCACATTCAACATCCATTTACGAAATTGATACGGCACACTTTATCTCGTCACGTGAAGTTATTTTCAACTCAAGTTTAACCCTGCGTAATTTAACGTAATTCAACTTATAATCTGTTTTGTTAATCTCTAATATATATATATATATATATATATATATATATATATATATATATATATATATATATATATATATATATATATATATATATATATATTATTTCCTTTAAAAACTCGTTACATTTATTTTCCATCCCACGTGAGAAGTGTTTCCTTGGCCCATATTGTTCATAATTCAAAATCCCTACAATCAATCCAAATTTATGCGTGAAGAATATTGTATCATATACGCTATCTAGGTCAACGATATAGTGTTCAATATTCGCATAATTAGAGTTCAAGAGAAGTAACAAAGTACCGGAAGTTGGAGAAAATATAATTAGAAGAGAATTGTTTTCAATTTAAGGACCACTCGTTGGTCATTACCCAGTGGTTGGGTGAGAATTGCTTCCAGCTATGTAAAGAGAAGGTCAGAATGGGCACACTGGGATGATTAGGTAAGTGATAAAGTAGTCAGAATGTTGAAAGAGATAGTAGAGAAAATAAAAAATAATAATCTGATCCGAGGATTGTATATATATATATATATATGTAACAAATATATATATATATATATATATATATATATATATATATATATATATATATATATATATATATATATACGAGGGGCGGTCAATAAATTTTGCGAATGGGGGTGTTAGGACAAGTTATGAGAAGTCAGGACCTGCAGCCTCACGCTTCTGCCTCGTCTATTTAAGAAGCAGTAGCTGATCGCAGATCGTCAGTCACAATTTTTTCAACAATGGAGAAGGTTGAGGACCGCGCAGTGATCAAATTTTGGACAAGGAAAGCAAGAATGCAAAAGAGATCCATGAATGCATGGTTACAGTGTACACCGACACCGCCCCTTTCTATACAACCATTGATCGCTGGAATAGAGAGGTCCGCCATGCTCGTGAGTCCCTTGAAGATGACTTTCGTCCAGGACGCCCGTCAGACGTGACTAACGAGGACAATGTGGCCCGTGTGGAGAGGATGACCCTCGAAAATCGACCGGTGAAGGTCGAAGAAATCGAGTGAGAACTTGGAATATCACATGGAAGTGTTATCAACATCATCCACAACACTTTGGCCATGACCAAGGTCTCTGCCCGTTGGGTCCCTAGAAACCTCTAGAAACCCCACGCCCCATGATCGACTTCAACAGCATCAAAGTTCATAAGGCCAGAGTTGCACAAGTTGCCCTGCGCGAGTGCGGATTCGAGGAGCTCAACTATCCCCCCTACAGTCCAGATCTGGCCCCTAGCGACTACTTTTTATTCCGCCAGCTCAAGGCTGCACTGCGTTGACGCCGGTTTTGGGACGATGAAGATGTCCAGCTCGCCGTCCAGGAGTGGATTGAACCGCAGTCAAGGGATTTCTGGTTGTCGGGAATTCGAAGCCTCATGGACAAATGGCGCAAGTGCATTGAATCGAGGGTAATTATCTTGAAAAATAATAAAACACTTTTCCTCATATCTCGTTTTCTTATATCCGAATTGCAAAACTTATTGACCGCCCCTCGTATATATACAATTTCAAGAAGGGTTGGTAACCATGACTTAAATCGGAAGATTGGTACACCCGATCTCTCAAGCGTCATAAAATTAAGCTTTAAGCCATGAGCTAGATTCGCTTTGCTGTCCTACATCGGTGAAATAGACCTATTCAACTCCGTTATAATCACTTTACCCAATCTTATTATCCATCTTCAATTGTTACACTCAATTTACCACTTGCTATTTAGAATTTACCAATCAAATTGCCAATCTATTTCCCAATCAATTTATCAATTTATTCATCCAATTACTCACAATCCAATTTACTTACAATTTACCAATTTACTTATTACTTTACCCAATCTAATTATCAATCATCAATTGTTATACTCAATTTACCAATTAATATTTGCCAATCAATTTACCAATTATTACTTGCCAATCAATTTACCAATCTATTTACCAAACCATATTTATCAATTGTAAATCCATTCCCGTTAACTCATTCAAATTTAATTCACGTGTAATTCTCAATCCAATCATAAACTGTTACTGTATAAATTCACCCTTAGCTAATCTAACTGTTTATTCAATAATATATATTTTTCTTAACTCCTTGTTTTTAATTCGCGTTTTTCCAACGTCGCCCCAATTTAGGCCTAAGGAATTCGTCTGCAAAATTTAAACTTGCATTAGCATTCAACAATTCATTCCTTTGAATAACGAAATATAGGTTTTTATGTTTACTGTGATCTAAGAGCTATCTGGGATATTACCGCAATATTAATTTAAAACCTATAGGATGTTGGAATGTTCCTAATGGGAACAGCGATGTTATATGGTGTGACGCAAACAGCATCGCTATTGTTGTTGTTGATGTTGATATAGGTGAGAAGATCGTTGAGGAAGCTGCATGACTGCTTAAGAAGGATGATGTTAATTATATAAATATTGCAGAACTGGAGGCTGTATTGAAAGGTATTAATCTTGCACTGAAATGTGGTTTACAGTCTATGAAATTGAAAACTGATTCAGTTACAGTGCAGGGGTGGATAAATACTATCATAACCAAATATAAACGAGTGCAAACGAAAGGTGCGGCAGAAATTATTATTAAAAGGCGATTGGGTATTCTAAGAAATATGATAGATGAATATTCTCTGAGAGTGACATTGTCATTTGTCCCAGCAAAAAGAACAAAGCTGATGTGCTAACAAGAGTTACAAAGAGTTGGTTAACAACTGATGTTGCGGAAGACATGAACTATGATGATGTGTGTTGCGCAGGCTCAAGTATGAGTCTTACTGATATGCATAATACGCATCATATGGGAATTGATAGAACTTTGTACTTAGCTCGAAAAGGGGATCCAAATGTAACTAGGCATGCTGTAAAAAGAGTCGTTAGCTGTTGTGAAAAATGCCAATCTGTTGACTCAGTTCCTTGAAACAATCGACGAGGAGAAGTGAGTGTTGCTAATGATTGGTGCAGAATACAACTGATGTGACGCATTATAGGCAATTGCCCTACCTATCATTAGTTGATTGTGGACCAAGTAGATTTGCTATATGGAGAAAGCTCAGAAGGGAAGGTACGTCGGATATAGGGCAGATACTAGAAGAGATATTCCTTCAGAGAGAACCAGTTAATGAATTGTTAATGGATAACAGTATAAAGTTCCTGTCAGGTGGAAATGGAACAGTAGATCGACACCTCATAACAATAAAGGCATTAGCTGAAAGAGGAACATTGTCACCGAAAGAAGCAGTGTTTTGGTATAATATCTACTCACGATCAAGGGACGATGAAAATTCGGTGCCACAACTTTTGATTTATACCTACGAATGGCGTCATCCACTAATTGCATCTGAAACTGCGAAAGGAGAGGTTGATCATATTCAGATTAGGGATAAAGTTGGGGTTAAACCTTCATTAGCTCGTTGCACTACTAAACGGAATAAAGGGTATGTCACTGAGGTCAATTCAAAGAACATTGTTGATGTCAACGGCATGCCTCGTCATGTGTTGGACATTCGACCAGTCATTATTGCTGGTTCTCCATCCTCTGATTATTCAAACGATAAGGGTGATGATGGATTTCAGGGTGAAGTTGTTTATGAGAACGATTCTGGTGATGGAAGGCGACGTTCACAGAGAGTAAGAAGACCACCTAACTGGCAAACTGATTACGCCTAAAACTGATGGAATGCTATCAACCGTTTGTAAATATTGTTGTTTAACGATAATTTCTGGGGGGATAGATAATTTATCTAGATGTCGGGGTGTCGTTTGAACGCATTATTGCGTTATTGTTTAATATATATTGTTGTTTTTTGTGATCTTAATGATCGGGAGATCGTGTATTTGGGATGTGGAGGAATTGGTATGTCTAGGGGAATTTGGTGGAATATTCTAGAATGACCGCATTGGTGCGAGTACACTTGATATGCACGGGCAGTCGGTTGGCGAGCATGGTGGGGAAAGGTTCTGTGTTGCTCTCGTTCAAAGGTGTCGATTGCCAGCTGGCGTGCCATGTTGATTCGTATCCTCTAATTGTCTCAGCTCAGTTTGTATAGGTGAGAAGTGCTCTGATATAAATACAGTCTATAACGGGATGGCATTTGCATAAGGTAAGATTATTCATACTACTTGATCACAATCCCTAAGGCTGAGTAGGTTGAAGCCTAGGGACCCAGTAAGAGCAGGGGACCACCAAAAGTATGGGCCCATGCAACCTATATTTTCTTTTGGTGTTAAATGTTAACACTTTAGATACGGCAAACGCAAATAAACACAATTTAAAGCAATTAAGACAATCTAAAGCCGGTATTGGTGGGCCAAACAACAAATAAACGTTGAAAAGGGTACTGTTACTTGCCATAGACGCCACACGTCTCTCTAATGCGCCCCTGCTCCCCCCTCTCTCTCTCTCTCTTTCTCTTTCTCTCCCCCCGCCCTCTCTCTCTGCCACCAAACTGATCCCATCGCTAAGGAACAAGAAAAACCAGCAAAGACTGCAAGAGCTGGGTATACTTTCGCTCGAGACTCGAAGACTGCGCAATCGTCTCATAAAGAATTTCAAAATTTTGAAGTGCTTTGAAAATGTCGACTACACGAAGTACTTTACCCTAACCAGAACGTGACTCGAAATCACGAGGGGAAGGTGAAGTTTCCCCGATTTAATACTCTTCTGGTGGGTAAGTCTTTCACGTACGACAACTGCGACACGTGGAATAGACTGCCAGGGGTAGTTGTTGAACAGTTCAAGAGTCGACTTGACAACATATACTTTAGAACATAATGTGGTGATAGCAATTTCGTAGTGCGTGCCAGTAGGGAGAGTTGAATTGAGATTAGCGTAGGATAGCTAAGTTTCATTTTATAAGGAGTGCCTCCTCGGCATGGGCAGCAAGGCCTTTGATGTACGTCTTTTCCTAGTAACTCCTTGTAACAGACACACATACACTCTATCTATCTATCTATCTATCTCCCGTGTCGTATCTCTCTTCCCTCTCTATGTCTGTCTTTCTGTCATTTTTTTTTTCTCTCTTAATTTATTTTGCAGATGAATGCCTGGGATTCCATCAAAACATAAGTAAGTCAGAATATCAAAAGAGAAAAGAAAATTAAGAGAAACTGCGAAGGGAAAGAAAAGGACTGCAGACTCTGGTCAAATGGGTATCCGTGCAAGTGGGTATGGCAACAGCTCTGCAGCCTCAGCAATGTCTGCTTTCGAATCAACCCCTTAGGTAGGCAGCACCAGTGCTGACGACAAGTAATCATCAGCTAGTTTGAGTACGGATACTACCAACACAAGCTCTGTCCAAAATGATTTACAAACATCAGAACCTAAGCCAAATAAATGCTCAATTAACCGAATCAACTCGACCGAACTCCAATCCAACTTTCCCACCAATTCAAGATTAATTATCAGTTGCTCACCATATTTATGAGTGTGATATTGGTTTGTGGCAAGACTTAACAGATAATAATAATGATATAATAATAGGTATTTATAATGCGCCCTTCAGGGCTGTTAGCCCTCACAGAGCGCAGGTTGTGTAGCGAGTGTAGAGAAAGTTTACAGGGAAGAGAAGGCAATTCCTGAAGAGATGATCTTCAGGAGACGTTTAAGATTAGCAAGGGAGGGAGAGGATCGGACTTCGGCAGGAAGAGCATTGCAGAGTCTAGGAGCACAAACTGAGAACGAACGGTCACCCATCGAACAGAGGACAGAACGAGGAGTGTTCAGGATGGGAGCGAGGTTAGACCGGAGTGCCCGAGGAGTTTGGCGACGGAAGAGGGCAGACGAGAGATAAGGTGGAGCCTCGAGGTTTAGAGCCTTGTAGGCGATGAGAAGAATTTTATAGTGGGTACAAAAGCCAATAGGTAACCAGTGTAGCTCTTGTAATAGAGGCATCGAAGAAGAGAACCGGGGGCAGCGAAGAAGGAACCGGACAGCATAGTTTTGAACTAGTTGTGGGGGGGGGGGCGAAGTGACGAAAAAGTGAGATTCACTAAAAGAGAATTGCAGTAGTCTAATCGTGAGGTGACGAAGGCATGAATAGCAGTCTCAAGGCTTCGTCGATCAAAAGGGATCGAACACGTGAAAAGTTTCAGAAGAAACCGAGGGAAGACTTACAGATACGATGGATGTGCAGTTTAAACGAGAGCTGCTCGCCGAAAATAACCCCAAGATTACTGACGATAACAGAGAAGGCGACATTGGTTTCCCCAAGGATAAGGGAGAGGAAGAGAGCTTTAGATTTCTCCACCATCGAAGCGGTACCAACAAGGAGAACTTCAGTTTTATCGTGGTTAAGTTTGAGAAAGTTGGCAGACAGCCATTCGTTTATGGAGGTGTAGGCTGAAAGGAGCTTGGCAATTGATTGAGAAAATGACACAAGGGATGAGAAAAGGTATATCTAAGTGGCATCAGCATAGAGATGGAAGGACAGGCCCAAATCACGAAAAAGGGAGTCAAGAGGAAGTAAGTAGATGCGAAAGAGGAGGGGACCAAGGACTGAACCCTGAGGCAACCAAAAATAAATGGGCGCGGGCTTGGAGGAGAGGTTATCGAGCGCGACCGACTGAATGCGGAAGGAAAGGTATGAGCGGAACCAAGCAAGTGCAGTGACCGAGATACCAAGGAAAGTTTGAAGACGATCAAGGAGGACAGTGTGGTCGATGGTGTCAAAAGCAGAGGAGAGGTCTAGGAGGACTAGAATGGACGTACATCCCCTATCGGCAGCTCTACGTAAACCGTCTGAAACATTAAGAAGAGGGGTTTCAGCAGAGTGCTTCGCTTTGAACCCGGATTGGTACATTTAGTAACAAGGAGTAACAAGGAAAGAAAGTAACCTAGAAGACCTTACGGTCTATTCAATTAGGGTACCTTTGGACTAGCAGTCGAGTGGGCACATATCTGCTCAAATGTTTTACGTCCTTAAACGGCCATTTTTCAAGACCCTGTCTAGTCTTGATTTGAACTGGTCAACAGATTCACTGTTGACAACTTCCACTGGAAGTGCGTTCCAACTACCGCAGATACTGTACGTGAAAAATTTTCCATACAGATCGTGGTTGTAACGCTTCAGTTCAAGTTTAAAGCCGTGATTTCTTGTTCTGCTCTCAACAAGTGCGAAAATATCTCTGTAGTCAACATTGTCGAACCCTCAAAGTATTTTGAAAACTTCGATGAGCTGACCACGCAGTCTACGGGTTTCCAACGAGAACAGATATAATTCCCTTAATCTATCTTCATAACTTTTATGTCTGATAGAGGGAATCAGTTTGGTTGCCCTGGCTTGCACGCGTTCCAATCTCGCGATGTCCTTTCGAAATGAAGGACTCCAAAATTGTACGGCATACTCCAGGTGCGGTCGGACAAGGGAGCTGTACAAACACAGTACAATCTCCTTGTTCCGATATCAAAACTGGTGCTTTATGTAGCTTAGCATCCTTTGGGCCTTTTTCTCTGCCTCAATGCACTGTTTCGAGAACTTGAGGTCACTAGTGATTGTTACACCCAAGTTCTTCTGTGTCAGTGGATTCAATAGCAGTCAGTGCCCTTACGGATATACTGAGATTGGGGGTTTCGGTGGCCGATATGCATCACTTTGCATTTCCTCACGTTAAAAGGCATTTGCCACGTGTCCGACCACTCCCCAATCTTCCGAAGATCTTCCTGCAGGCGGGCAGTATTTCCATCCTTTGCAACGTTCATACCAAGCTTGGTATCGTCGGCAAATTTGGAAATCTTGGCAAATATGTCACCGTCGATGTAATTGACGTAGATGATGAATAGTAGGGTCCCAGTACAGAACCTTTAGGCACCCCGCTAGTAACGGGCACCCACTCAGAAGCCTGTCCATTCACCACCACCCGTTGCCGTCTGCCACTTAGCCAGTTCTCTATCCAGCTGGCTACTTTTCCGTCTATGCTCAGCACTCGCACTTTCCGGAGAAGGCGGCGATGTGGTACCTTATCAAAGGCTTTCTGAAAGTCTAAGTACACCACATCCACCGCCTTGTCCCGATCGTGCTCACTGAACACGAAGTGGAAGAATTCCACAAGGTTCGTCAGGCATGACTGTTGCCTTCGGAAGCCGTGCTGGGAACTCCTCAGTATCAGGTTTGACTCTAAATGCGACGTCATTTCATCGATATTGCAGTTAAAAATATGGTCATTAAGGCGAGAGAAAACCACTCTCTCGAGGATCTTAGAGAGGAATGGAAGCTGTGAGATAGCGCGATAGCTAGATGGTTCAAAGGGGTTAAGGCGTGTTTTTTTAAGGATAAGACGAATTGAGGCATGTTTGAAGGAAGAGGGAACCACCCCTGTGCCAAGAGAAGTGTCAAAGAGATGAAGAATCAGTGGGAGGTCAGCAGAGAGAATTTGGTGGGGGAGTTTAGGTGGAAAGACGTCCTTAGGAGATCCAGATTTGTTAGAGCACGAGATCAGGGTAGTTACTGCCTCAGAGGACACTCGAGTGAGGACGTTAAGCGGCAATGGAGTATGGTCGGGGAGAACAGCATGGGCTTGTTCAGACGACTAGGGTAGTACGGCGTGAAGGTTAATAACTTTATCAGAGAAAAATTTAGAAAGAGTAGAGGGGTTGGTGGGAGGAGAGGTGGAGGGAATGGGGCTAGGCGTGGAAAGACGACAGAGGAGACGAAAGATAGTCCGAGGGTCATTCTTGCTCTCAGACAAAAGTTTGCGTGAATGAGCTTCACGCTCTGATTTTAATTTGGAAGAATAAGTCAAAGTAGCAAGGCGATTTGCAAGTGAGAGGGAGCTCGTGTCCTGCCCACGGAAGCGTGTTTTACGATAGGTACGTTCATGGGCACGTAAGGACCTCCTTGAACGAAGGAGTTCCATAGTAAACCAAGGGGTGTGGTGAAGCGGTTTGAAGAAGGAGTGATAAGTGGGGCGTGCACCTCAATGCAGGTGAATAATGATTGGTGCAGTCTGTTTAAGGTTTTGTCATATGAAGTATACGTATCAATAGGAGGTAGGGCAGAAACAACATCGTTAAAGAGAGAAGTAGCCTCAATTGACGATAGTCGTCGGAAAGGAGTAGGATCTCGGGACGAGGTAGGTGGTAGGGAATATAGAATTTAAAATTGAGGTTCGAGATGACTAATGTTATGTAAGAGAGAAGAGGTCGATGATGTCAATTAATGCGCGAAAAGTCTCATTGTCGCTAGGAAGATTGAAGTCACCGAAAATAAGGAGAGAACCAGTAGAAGATAGGTCGGAGAGTAGGTTACTGAACTCCTCGAGAAATAAAGCCGGAGACGAGCTGGGAGGGCGGTAAAGGGCCACAATAGTCAGAGCGGGCACAACACGTCAGACAGCAATGAGAGCCTCGAATAAGGCTAGAAGGGGGGAGGGGAGAAGATTCAGGAATAAGGGTGAGTTGGAAATCAGTACAACTCCCCCTCCACGGTGGTTCCGAGGAACATGTAGGAAAGAATGACCCGGAGGGGTTGCAAGGGCAGTGCATGAACCAGAATCAGACTTGAGCCAGGTTTCTGTTAGGCCAAGGAAGGAAAGCCCAGTGCAAACAACGAGGTCATGGACATATTACGACTTATTGGTCAGGCTCCTAATGTTCAGAAGAAACGCCGACAGCGCCTGCTGATGAGCACAGGAGGAAGGGGGAGATTTAGAGGTATTGGGTAAAGGAAGAAGGGTAGGGCGAAAGAGGTTCATAACGGACGCCAAAAGTCTCGGTCCCCTCCTAGTTGGGCTAGTTCGAAGGATACCAGCCCCCTTTATCTTCGCGTATGTGGCTGGAGAAAGACGATAATTTAAAGTGTTGAGTCCCATTCATAAAAAGGAAGGGGGGAAAGGAAGGAGCAAAGGCGATAATTATGAAGAGTGCAGAAGACGGGAAAACTTGACCATAACTTGACTCGCAGAAAGTAGGGAAGGGCTCACCCAGGCGAGGCGTGGGTATGGGGGAGGGTTCACGGACGCAAGGCGTGGGAGTGGGGGCGGGTTAGCCAGGAAGGAAGAAACAGAGCAGCATGTGGCAACAAATGAATCAATGGAGTGAGAAGGAAGCTAATATTGAAGCCGAAATGAGCAATGAGTTACAAGTAAAATTTGGTACTTGCAAGCGAGACTACCAGGGAATGCGGAGCACAGCACTAACTAGTTGAAAAGCATTAAACACAATGCAGTAATTATAGTTCACACAATGAAATTAATTAAAAAAAACACTAAGATCACAACGCAACAACACTGATTAAAGAGCACTAAATAACAGAAGTACGATGAATCAGGAGACGGATGATAAGAATGCCGATCAAGAGCTTTGAGAATGAAATTGATCGTCGTGGCAATTGAAGACGCTCACACAACAATCTTTCGGGAAGCGCATTGATTAATTTGCAGGAAGGGAAACGGTGGCTGCCTCAATGAAATTGCTAGCATTGTTAACGACATTCAAATAGATTGAAAAAACAAATAAAGATATTTTTTCAAGTCCATGTTTTACTGTTCCCTACCAAATGAAGAGAAGAAGAAGAGAAACTGGCTCTCTTATTCCCCAAATAAAGGCAAAACATTTTGCTTCCAATGCAAGCTGTTTTCACCAGAATATAGTACTTTCTGCATAAGGGGCTTCTGCGACTAGAAAATAATGTCACACAGCGAATGGTGGCTCATGAGAGCAGTAAAGCCCACAAGGATGCTATCATGACCTTGTCCCGAAGAGCAAAAACATCTGGCCGTGTGAATTCATTGTTGATAGAGCAGCGTCAAGCTCAGCGCGTTTATGCTAAAGCTGTCCTGGACAGAGTAGTTACTACAATAAAATTCTTAGCTGGTGGAGGTCTAGCCTTTAGAGATAATGACCGGGGATGGGGTCACCAAGCAATAGCAACTTCTTGGACACACTGGAATTGTTTTCTCAGTTTGATCCCTTTTTAGCTGCTCACTTAGAAAAGTACGGCAACAAGGGAAAGGGGTCAGTTTCTTGCTTGTCTTCTACTACATGTAACCATTGACCACTATTATTGAGAAAATCAAGACAACTAAATATTATTCCATTTCTGTCGACTGCATCCTTGATATAAGTCCCTCTGACAAGCTGTGTTGCATTTTCCGATATGTCCTTGACAGTCAGCCTGTTGAAGGGTTTGTGCCCTTTATTGAGATGAAAGGTCACGGTGCTGCAGAGCTCGAGCACAGCATTTGTATTTTTTTTAAATAAAAACGTCATGCTAAGTTAAGTGACTGTAGAGACCAATCATATGATAATGCATAAAAAAATGAGTGGCAAATATTCGGAATTGCAAGCAAGAATTGGAAAAAAGAATCATTTTGCCAACTTCACACCTTGCTTTGCACATTTCCTCAACCTGGTCGGCCATTCTGCTGTAGACAACATTTCTGCTGCTTCAATGTTCCTTGAATTGGTAGAGAACATCTACTGCTTTTTCGGTTCATCAACTCATCGGTGGGAGCTTTTAGTCAGTGCATTTGGTGGCCTGCATGTTGCCAAACGCCTGAGTGACACTAGATGGGGTGTCCACTCATTTGCTTCAAAGGAACTCAACTGTAGATATGAAAAAATAAGGTTGGTTTAAAGCAATTTACAAAAAAACCTGGAGGGCGAAAAGGCCAAAGCACAGCATGAGACAAGGGGTATTTTATCCAAGTTGAATGCCTTGGAAAATTGCATCTTATGGGTGTTCTAGTCTGTCATCATGGAAAGGTTTCACCGGACAAGCATAAAACTACAGAGCACATATATGGATCTGAACGAATCCGTAAATCTCTTAAGGTCATTGAATAATTATGCATGTCACCAGTTTAAGAGATGCTTTTGAGGACTTTGAAAAAATGGAATATAAAAATTGGGTTTGAAAATGAGCTGGTATACAGAGCAGAGAAGACACCTAATGAAAGAAACAAAAAAGTGTGAAGCTCAGTCGAAATGATGACAATTCTGAAGATAGTGCTTTTCAGGGAGGGATAATTTTACTGTCCCGTTGTTTCTTCCCACGATCCATGGCTTGTTAACAGCACTTCGGAAGAAGCTGGAATCAAATTCGGTTTCCTTTCAAAAATGCTCTCTGTAATTGGTGAGCATTTGAGGGATCCGGCAGGGAGACTGATGAAAACCTACCAAGTAGATCTCAATACCAGTTTTCTCGAGGATATTCTTCATTTCCAAGAGTACATGAACCTAAATATGATATGTAGCTAAGTCAAAAAGGTGAAAATAAAGGGACCTTTATTTAATTGAAAATGCTTCAAACCATTGCTAACAATGAAATGCCGGATACTTTTCAAACATGTACATACATTTTTTAATGCATTTACTTGTCACTTCTCGTCACAAATTGTTCTGGAGAGAGGTCTTTTTCTGTTCTGAAACGTAATAAGAATTACCTGCGATTGATTCTAAAAGATGAAAATGTTTAAGTAGCTATAAACATAAGTAAGCCTATATATGTTTAACTTTCCAGTACAGTAGTGGTACTTTAGTATTGCTTTGCCTTATGCTAAATTGCCATTTAAAGGTTGTCTACTAGGATATTATTTTTTGTTACTGTATTAATTAATTCATTTATAATATAATTGTAATAAATTGTACGAAATGAGAGCAGGAAATTCGCGAGGAGGGAGAGGGATATCGAGGGGCCCAAAGAATCTCGAAGCCAAGAAGCCCTGCCATACGTTAATATGGCACTGGGTGGGCATTAGCTGAATTCAGTTGAGGATGAGAAGGACTTAGAAATAGTAGAAGATAGGTTGCTGAAGCTTTCGAAACGGTGTATTGAGGCAAAAAATAAAGCAAATTGGGCGCTAGGATACACTAAGAGGAATGTTAGCTACAAAGGCAAAGAGGTTATCCTTAAACTCTACAACTCATATGTCAAGCCGCATTTAGAATACTATATACAAGCATAGTCACCATATTTTAGACATCATATCAACCTGCTAGAGTAACTACAGAGGTGGGAAACAGAAATAATACCTTCCCTGAAGCACCTTGAATGTTGAGATAGACTGAGGGTACTAAATATGTTCCCATTTGAAAGAAGGTGTGTGAGGGGAGATATGATTGAGCTTTTTAAAATCTTTTCTGGGATGGATTTTAGCCAGTTATTTGAGTTGGAAGGTCGTAATAGGACTAGGGGTCACCACTTAAAAAAAAAAAAAACAGAGGTGTAGGCTGGATGTTAGAAAATATTATTTTCACCAACAGACTGGTAGATTATTGGAATAGCTATCCACCTAAGACAGTATGTTATTTTTATTACTGTATATTATGGCTGATTGGGATTTTGTCGAGCCTTGATGGAGATACTTTTTGTTTTCGATGGATCCCTCTAGATGGTTTAAATTGTATATTGTAGATACATGATCAGACACAATACTATGGATGCAGTTTGTGAGAGGGTTTTGACAGATGTGGATAACCTTTGATAGGCCCTTACGACTTTTGTCATCCGTTAAATTGTTATGTCATGTTAAGATATACGACATAGCCAAACTGAACAACACGGTATAATAACTAAAACTGAACAACACAATGTAATAACTAAATATACAAACCGATATTATATCCGCGCAAAGATCAACACCATTGCTTGATACAACTAAAAACCTCTCCTCACGACGTTCTGTCAATGACTCTCAACCCGCAAAAAAAACTACCTATCTGTCCCAAAACAAAACACTCATTATGTGAACCACACCACATCGCTCAATAATCTCATTGTCAACCAACATAAGCCTGCATCCATGCTGGTGGCCGCCGTTGTCGAACAGGGCGAACCGGAAATGATATAGCTGCATCCACCTCATTAGTCTCCCCCTCAGCATCAGACTCTACTAGAGAATGACGACTCGTCATGTATAGTCGTCAAAAAAATATGTCCAATGACCAAGACTTACCTTGGCCCTCCATTTATTTCAACATTATTACTATAATTGACATATGTATCCTTTCCGGCTCCCCATCGCTCAGTACACACAAACATTGACGCCCCTAACAAAATTTGAATTTACACAAGTACTTAAATTCTTATGCCGAAACATGTCTCCATGAATGATTGTGTAGTCCCCTGGAAAGAGTCGTTTTTTCATTTACCCTCCCTTCTTGCAGACAAATTGTACTAATACACCATCCTCAAAGAGCTACCGCCACTTCTTGCTGCCAGACACTTGATGGTTCTTTGATGACGCGCAACTATGTCATTCTCTGATGGTCTGTATGAAGCTCGGAACTGTCGAATAACATTACACTCCTTACACAAGAACGACAATTGTTCCGACCAAAATGTGGTGCCTTTGTCCGCAAGCCCCTCATTCAGAGGTCCTCTCTGGTATAAATGTATGTTCCAAATTATGATAGACATCAGTGGCATTTTCCGATCTCACCTCCCGCCATATAGCAAATCTACTAGGGCCACAATCAACCAACAGCAAAAAAACTTCACTGTGTAATATGTACCATCCAGCGTAAGTCTGCTTCAACTCTTCTCCGCACTCAACCAACCAGACTCATATGTTTCTGGAGCAAGATCTATTGAACGACACTGAACACAGGAGCGTACACACGTCTCTACTACATCTTCTCATCGTATTGCAGGCTCAACCAATCGTGCAAGATACAAATTACGATCTACTCTGAAACGATGTTGAGTATGCATATCATCAACATTAACTGCGCAGACGGAAATTCGACTCGACTTGCAGGTAAGATTGCTGACCCTTGTAAAAATATCTGTTCTTTTCTTGCACGATTCAACTAGTGTAACGGCAATGAACAACTCAAGTTCCTGTATCATTGTCGTTCTTATATTAATAAGCATTTCAAACATTCACGACGCCTTAACCTTATTGTCCCCAATCAAGATACTTCTGAGCCACTTTTCGACAGCAGCAGAATCAGTCATGATATCTATCTTCTTCAAACTCCACTTTAATGCCCAACTTAACTCTTTCGATACCACTTCAATTTCTTCAACATTGATATGGGTAACATCATCTGCTTTGCTCAACCAAGCACCGTCTTAACAATCTCCTGCCCTATCTCTAAACATACAGCAGGAACAAGACTGCTGGCATCACACCAAACTCTACTAGCATCATTCTGCTCCACAGGGAAATGACCTCGTACAAGATCATTATCCCTCACTCTACTTCCTACTTCCTCAATCAGTAAACGTGCAAATTTTCCTTTCACCCCCTTCACAAAGTTAAAAGCAACACGAAGTCAGCTTCAAACAGGATAATGCCCAATTAATTGTCCGCAGACAGAAAATAATTGCCGACGTGTAAAGATACTGCCCAATCCAAGCTATGGAATTTCATTTCTCCTTCAAAAATTAAACCGCCGTCCTAACAACGAGTCAGCGTCAGTCTCAATACACGACCACTACCCAAATTTTCAGGTACTTTGGCTTCCAAACCATATCTCTTAAAGTGAGCTACGATATCCTCTGCTGAGATAATTTTTTATCATTGACAATAATATCATATATGTAACTGTCAATCCCTTCCTGAACTAATTTTGTCCTGGGCCATTACCTCTTTTTAAAATCTTTGTCATAATCTTAGGGGCACAATTTAAACCAAAACCCAAGCGAGTGAGACAATATAATTTTGCTTTATATCTGACCCTTTAAAAGTGCCATAAACTCTTGTCCACATGAATTTAGAGACACTGTAGCCTTAAAATCAACAAGCCTTAGGAGCCCAGACATGTATTGTCACCTCCGCAATATCTCATTACACACAGTAGCATCTGAACCAGGATAGCATTCTCGAAAGTTAAGAACCACCAGCATCTTGTCCTTATTGCGTTGGATTGTCGCGATTAAAGGTGATGGACACATGGCTTCAAACATCCCTTATCAATATAACTTTCAACTTCCTGATCAAACCTGTCTTTTCCCTGGGGTAATTCTGTACCATTCTAACAGTCAATCGTATTATATAGAATAGGTGGTTGACCATCTTTCCACCGCCACTGAACGAACCACGAGAAAACATCAAACCCTGCAATAAAATCTACATTCTCTATGACTAATTCTGCCGATAAGACAGTATCCACTTGTTTGTCACTTCGCCAATGTTGACTTCGCTTCAAATCAGTGTAGTGTTATTCCTTTTCATAAAAGTCATCTTACCACCCACTAATGTAATTAGGGCCATTTCATTAATAAAGTCCATTCCAAGGCCTCCT
This sequence comes from Ceratothoa steindachneri, assembly GCA_963969495.1. Classification (NCBI taxonomy): domain Eukaryota; kingdom Metazoa; phylum Arthropoda; class Malacostraca; order Isopoda; family Cymothoidae; genus Ceratothoa; species Ceratothoa steindachneri. The sequence goes on from OZ018318.1 coordinate 171,788,174, forward strand.
CGAGATCATCCAGAAGTTTTTCGACAACGATGAATTCCTACCTCACTGAAACAACCTCAACTTGCATAGTTGGGACAGCTTCACATTTACATGCCATTAGAGTAATTAATGCATAACATTTTTCACCTCCACTACATGGCTTCAACTATCCCTTATCAATCCATCTTTCAACTTCCGGATCAAACCTGTCCTTTGTATGGTGTAATTCTGTACTCTGGTAACAGTCCATCGTGTTATATAGAAAAGGTGGCAGATCATCGTTTCACTTCCACTGAACAAACCAAGAGAAACCACCAAACCGGGCAATAATATCTACATCGTCTACGACTAATTCTTCGATGAGACAGCAGCCACTTGTTTATCTTTCGCTAATGTTGACTTCACTCCAAATCAGTGTTATTCCTCTTCATAAAAGTCATCTTACTACCTACCAGTGTAATTCCGCCCATTTCATTAATCAAGTCCATGCCAAGAGCGCATCCACACCACCAAGAAGTTTTTCGACAACAATGAATTACAACCTCACTGAACCCCCCTCAACTTGCACAGTTGCAACAGCTTCACCTTTACATGCAACCTTTCTTCCATCAACACCAGTTAAAAAAATACATTTTATCTTTTTACTCTTTCACATCAAGCACATATGGAGCTAGAATTTACTTAGAGCACCTTGTATCAACCAACGTTCTTTCCTTCTTCCTTTCCCCTAAAGCCACACTGATAACAGGTATCGCCTTTACTCTGCCTTCGGAAAAACTGCAAGCGCAAATGTTCTTCCTTGCTCGTTTCACTGACAATTTTTGCCATGAGACCCCCCCTTACCAGAACTCCAATACAATAAGGGCTGTTTGGTGGAATATGGAAAAACCATCACTAAATGAGGCCCACCACACCGATGACACCGACGATTAGTTTCGCCACTTTACTCTAAACATTAGAACCACTTCCACTTCTCTCATAAGCAACATCTACTATTGGCCTTTCTATAAGCTCTGCCATAAGCGACCTTGGTCGCAAAACAATTTAGGATAATGCGGTAGTTCAACACTCGGTATGGCTCTAAGTTCACGCCTGCCATACCCCAGATGGTAATCCCACAACAAATGCCATCATCAGCAATTTATTAGATGAGCATCAGCTAAAAGAGCCAATCTACGCAGATCAGTTAAAAAAATATTAACCGGTTCATCACGCCAAACCCCTTTTTTGAACTGCTCATATGCCTAAAAGGGATTGATAGCAAAAGTCTTCAAAAGGTCAGATTTGATCAAAGTAACATCTTTCTTATCACTGTTGTTCATTTCACTATAAACAGAAAACGCACTGCCATTAAGAAAAGGGGGAACTATATTTTCAAAGTCTATTAAATATTTCAACTTAAACAACAAATCGAATTTATTAAACCATTCAACAACATCTTCTTATCCGTCAACTTGCGTCATCACATCAGTTAACCTCAAATTAGGCGCTGCCATCAAGACAGCCTAGATAGCTTGTTATCTCAACAGATAAACCAAGAAAAAATGAAAAAACAATACTGTGAACTCACCTCATGAATTTTCCTTTAACCGACGTACGTGCCCATAAATAAAATATCACAACTAAACTGAATAGCATAAAACAATACAAAATTAAACCAAACGACATAAATACGAATTACATATGCACAGCATGAACAACAGATCCAAACTGAACAACACAGCACTATGATAAAAACTGAACAACAAGGCAATATAATAAAAACTGAACAACACAATATAATAAATAAGCACACAAGCTGATATAATATCCACTTGACGATCGACACCATCGAGTAACACAACCCACGACCTCTCCTCACTCCGTTTTGTCAACGACTCTTAATCCGCAAAAAAACACAAAAAAAACTGACAGCCTACCTGTTCCAAAACAAAACCCTTTCATCATGCGCACCGCACCACCGGTCCAGGCTATAAATTAATTTGCTGTAGTTAAATTAAATAGATACGGTTCTGCTCACTTTTTACCACAATGGCTGGTGCAAATAATTAAAGCATCTGTTAGCAAATCTAAGAGAACATACACAAATAAACTTATTTTAAATTATATTGACTTATTTAGGTTTTATTATAATTATAAAATCATTTGGGGGAGGATGTGGATAAAGGAAATTTGTCTGCACTAGAAAAAGAACTAAGAATAATGTGTGAGGAGATAGATGTCGGTGTTAAAGGCACATTGACAGTTTTATTAAAGTGTTAGGTAAGACACGAGAACAACTAAGGCAAAGAGCAAAGAGACCGAATATATCAAGGTAAAGGAGGAATCAGACGGGTAGGAGAAACTATTAATGTGACATTTGAAAAGGCGGAGGAAAAGAAATAGAGAAAATGTAATGTCAATACATTAGGGTCAATACAGAAGGGTCTCTCTTTCTTGTAGTTTGGTAGGCTGGGTAATTAGGTGATCTTAGCTTCCTCCAAAGGTAAAGGAAATTTAGAGCTGGATTCTATTTCTTTATTCGGCGGGAGCGTGGACTTATCTTCAAGAAGTAATGTATAGGAATTAACTGCCTTGTCGATCTCTCAATTTTACAAAATGCTGCACTATATATAGTTTATATGGTGGGCCATAAGCAATACAAAATTTGGCCAATCACTGTTACGACTCATTTCAAGGGGATATTTACGTTCATATATTCTTTCATGCATAGGCGTTAACAAAATGACCGATCAGCTTTAAGACAAATTTGTACGTTTCCCACATAAACGCTACAAAAATTGGCCAATCAGCGTTAAGCAGATTTTTAAGAAAAGGTTTACGTGCACTGATTTTCAAGTAGAAGCGTTACTGAAATTCTATCAACCCAGGAGGAGTGAACTGGATTGCCATTCATTTAGTCTCTTCCCAACTGTGACCTTCTCTGTGATAGACATGATTGGGAGCGCCAAGGAAAGCAAGGTTGAGGAATAGCCCACTGTGGAACTCGGCGTCTGAGGCACTTGGACAAGGGGTAGAACCGCAACCTCCGGGAGAAACTCTAGGGGCCCCAGCCAGGACCATAGAGGGAAGTACACCAGTCTCTACGGTATGCCAGGATGCAGTTCTGATACCCGAAACCGCGAGGGGTGGCACCCCCGGCTAGCGTTGGTTGATTCCACACTAACCAACAAAAGTTCCGCCATACAACCACACCTCGTGAGCCCCCCCCCCGCTCCCTCCGGGTTCATCCATCATCATCATCTCCCCATCCGGTAATCTATGTTTACTAAGGCTACTATTTGTATGGGGTTAGTCACTGACTCAACCTATTTAATGAGAAATCACAGCCTCAAAGAAGAAGACTCAAGATATTCAACCATCGTCTAAACACCAGACGAAAAAGAGAACAGGCCAAAATCAGAAAGGCCCTGTGGGGCCTCACTGAGTGCAAATGGCCCAATATAATACCGCAAGAATCTCCCTGCGGGTAGTCAACGGACAGAACAAGCCCAACAGGGATAAGGTATTTGAGCTAATGTTAAGTAAACTAAACATCGCTCTTTTAAGGCTCCTAGACGTCCCATCTGGGTACGTCGCGATCTGTGAACGAGAAAAAAACGTAGAAGCTATTACCAAAGAAGAATCTCTGGAAATACTAAGAATCCTTGGACTACAGCCTGATATCCATCCCCAAATACAAGCCCATCGCAGCGTCGTTTGCAAGAGACTTGATCCTTCGATCGGACAACATAATAGGGAAGAAATAAAAGAAGAAATCGAGCTTAGACAAAAATGGGCGAAAGTAGCAGATATCATCAAATTCAAGAACACGTGGGGCAATAGTGACTGCACCCATGTATTTAAGGTTGTTTTCGTAGAAACCTCGATGTCCCAAAAGGCGAAAGAACAAGGCTTGCTTATGTCCAATGCCAAGGTGAGTGGAGACCAGATAAAGAAAGAATTCTTTCCAGTCCAGTTTTGCTTTCGCTGCTATAAAATGAAGCAGTATGCCACCAAAGACTGTAAAGAGCCTGAGGGAACGTGCTACAAGTGCAGCGAGAAGGAACACCACTAGAAGGACTGCCGCAATAACTACGAGAGGTGCACCAACTACGGGCAAGGCCACAGATCAGGCTATGGCATGCCCAGTTAAAAAGAAATAATAAACAGAAAGAAAAATGACAAGAGGTACGTAGATCAAACACTACTTACGCACAGGTAGCTAAAGCCGCGTACAAAGAATCAGAAACAAAGAAAACATATTTGAAGATAGAGAACGAAGAGTCCACAAAAATCCTGACATGCATCCTCTATGCTCACGTTAGGAATCTAACCCAACCTGGTTGCTTCTCAAAAGAGCTTAACCAAATGCCGGCCAAAATGGGAATGAGCAAAATGTGGTTCCCGGACGACCCGCCATCAGGAGACGTCCTCCAGCTACAAATGGTTTATAAAAGTGCAAAGGATTTAGACACCAACAAGGAAGTAATAGAGAATAAAACCTAGGAACTTAAAGCTCCTGCAGGAAAACCCACACAGGTTCAACCTAATAGTAAATTCACGAAGAGAAGCGAAACGGTGGAGCCGGCATCAACGGAATCCACTGACTACTCGGACTCTTCCGAATCAGAAGACCCTAAAAATAAGAAAACCAAAGAACCGCTTGATGTGGACAGGATTAATCTAATCATTTATGCTTCAGAGAAATTCCCCTTCCCTGAAAATATCGATGAAACAAAAATTTTAAACGAAGTAAATAAAAAAAATATATAAATGCATCGATCGATGTTAAAGTGGTTAAGGAGGCCCTACTACGCCATAACGTTACTCGATACGAGGATTCGTGTGAGCAAGTTTCCAACACAGAATTTAAAAAAATAGAGCAACGGAAGAAAAAAAAACTTCACCAAGAAACACTAGTAGAAAAAGACCAGTATGGAGAACGTAAACAATAGATTGAGGATTCTGAGACTCAATATTAATGGATGGGAGGAGAAAGCAACGGCATATGGAAACATATTCCGAGTGCTTGACCCCGACATAATACTGATAATGGAGCACGGTATTGACACCACAAGGGGTCAACTCAAAATACCGGGATACAGAGTGCTCATGAAGAATCATTCAAGAAGGAAAAGTTCGATGGTGCTGCAATAGCTGTTAGAGGTAACCTCACGTTCAAACGTCTCCCACAATTGGACGAATCTTTTGTGGGGAAACAACTTCCTACATGGGTGGAGAACCTCACGATAGCTGCAGCCTATCAACCCCCTCACCGATCCTATCTACCCGTCACAAACTTCTGTGCACTTTTCAGGCACCGGAGAATGGCATTCTTAGGGTGCGACCTCAAGGCCAGATGCCGAATGTCGGACTACTATGGTAGAAGCAACGAAAGAGGCCGAAACTTGGAAATGATAATGGACAGGAAAAACATCCAGAGGATAGGGGGGCCGGATTTCCCGACCTCCATCACTTACAGATCAGCAACCAAACCGGACATTATCATTACAAGCGGAGGCTTCCCCTTCAACTACCATAGCGAGCCGGGCCCAACAATTCCCAGCGACTGGGACTGATACAAAACTCTACTCCGACAATATGCCTCAGCCGACCTGAGCGAGGCTACATTGGAGGAGATAGACGATGAACTCAAAGAGAAACGACTTGTATCATCAAAGCTGACCGCGAGTGTGTCCCCAGAAATGGATACAAAACGCTACCTCAGCCCAGATGGACAGAGGATATGAAGAGGATCGCACATGTGCATAGAGAAGTGTACGAGGAGATTAGGCGGGGAGGTCCAAACCGGGAAAGAAGCGCGCTACTACGCCGGCTAAGCTCCAACTAAAGGATGCAATAAACATCTAACAGGCTGACATCTGGGACAGCCTAGCCTTATAGCCGGAATAGACAGTGAGCTGTGCCCTGTCAAATTCTGGCACAAAATCAGGAAACTGAAAGGTTTACAAAGAAAGGAAAAGGCTCGGATCAAAGAGGATGGGAAATATTAAGAGGACCCGGTGGTTTTGGAGGGAAGATTCAGAACATACTGGGAGAAAGTCTTCTCTATCACCGAAGAAGCCAACGAAGAGTTCGATCAGGAATTTGACGCGACTGAGCAATGAGACAAGAAACAGGAGTTTTTTAGAGGTAAGAGAAAGGGACATTAGAAGAAGACTAGAATCATAGAGAGCAGAGGGCGGCACAATAGAGATACTGGGTTTGATGGGGTAACGCTTTGGGCGAAGGAGAGTCACTGTGCCTGGTAGCTCAGTGGTAGAGCATCTGACCGGCAATCAGCAGACCCGGGTTCGAATCCCGGCCAGAAATTTCAAACTTTTTTCCATGGGCATTATCTCTGTCTTCTCGGTAAAGGATTGCCTTCATTGTGCCGCCCTCTGCTCTCTATGATTCTAGTCTTCTTCAAATGTCCCTTTCTCTTACCTCTAAAAAACTCCTGTTTCTTGTCTCATTGCTCATTCGCGTCAAATTTCTCTTTCTTGTACTATATTGTAATATAGTCTGCAGTGCAAGGTTTATGCACCTTTATTTCTGTCTTCAAAATTGTTTTGAAAGGCAGAAAATAAATATGGCGAAAGCCCTGTGGTGGTTGTTATCACTCGCAAAACTTGCATTTGCTCCTTCTTCTATATATATATATATATATATATATATATATATATATATATATATATATATATATATATATATATATATATATATATTTAAAAGAAAGATTCAGAAGATTCAGTCTAAAATGCCAACAGTGGGAACACTAGAGGCAAAAAATTTTAAAAGACATCAAAAGAGGAAAAATATGGTAGTAAAATGAAGGCGATGCCCTTGCAACCAGGGTAACAAAAACTAATAAACTTCACCCCTATCAGCCTACCACACATTTCACCCCCTAGCTCATCAAAATCAAAATAAAAAAATCAACAAGGATAGAGAGAGTTGTGCAAAGAAAGATTGACTGCTCTCATCGTTGGATAACTGCCCTTGCATAGGAAAAAGGAGGAAAACTGCACGCAAAGTTTATTTTACTCCTAAGTCCCACAACCTAGTCCACAGATACCTGTGCTATACACGTGCGGCGCGCGAACGCACTCTCGAGATCCTCGTTCGAACCACCAGGGAAAGAATTTTATCTTTTTCTGACCACAGCACCACATCACGAGTTCAGATAACTTTTCTGTTAGTTAAGGTCTGTAGAAATGGCCTGTCTCTGGCATGTCCAAATCCCGGAAGGAAGCCCTACAGGGGGCTCGAAGAAGGGGACCCTAGTCTGGGGTGGAGTGGTCAGGACAGGTAGGTGGACTTTGTTAGAGACGAATATAGGTAGAGCAGATAAAGAACTCGGTGAATAGTATTAGGTCAACGCCCAGCAATAATAACCTGTTAGGTTCGCAGAGGTAACCACCGCCTTGGGGCCGTCATAGACGACCCCAATGGCGAAAAGCGCATTCCCCTCAGGGTGATTGAGCACTATCAGAAGCTTACAAAGGCAAAAAGTATTTGAATTCGCCTTTTCGAAGCTTGGAATTGCGCTTTGCCGAGTTAAAGAACACACGTATGGTTACCTAGCCATATGCGACACGACCCAGGACATTGACAAGATACTGAGTACGAAGTCAAAAGAAGAATTCGAGAAGATCGGCCTTGCTCCTAAGGTGCCCCCTCAAGTTGCAGCTCAGCGATCGATCGTCTGTCGACGCATAAACCCTTACGTCAGTTCGCACTTTATTCAAGAAATGCAAGGTGAATTGAGTCCAAGCAAGTTTGAGCCAAAATCGACGAAGTGTACAAATTTAAGAACCACAAAGGAGAGCAGTATAGTCCCTTTTTAAGTGATATCTCAAAGAACCGAGATGGCGAACAAAGCTTGCGAAAATGGATTAGTGATGTTCAATTCAAAAGTCTCTGCGTCCTGCATAGAGCGTGAGGTGTTTGTTTCGGTTCAAGTTTGCTTCTCGTGCTACGCCCTAGAAAGCACCCTACAAAGAAGTGCCCCTTCGAGGTTAAGGTATGTTCTGAACGCACCGGTAAGGATCATACATTTAAAGAGTGTAAGAGCCCTTAGAAGAGATGTATAAATTGTGGAAACCAACACCATACCATATCCATGTCCTGTCCGCTAAAGAAGTCCATAGTTGTCGATAAGAAAAAGCAGACTATAGAGAACATAAACAAGAAGGCTACTACAACATACGCACAAGCAACTAAAACGGATAAATAGAGTAAGACGCTCTTGAACATAGACCTGGAAATGAGACCTGATTTAGTAATAATGTGCATCCTTCACGCGCACTTTGCAAATGTTATCAGTTCAGTAGAATGCTGATTCACAACGGCTCAAGCCTATGTGGTTTCCGGACAATCCTCCCACAAGGGAGTTGTTCCAGGCCCAACTCAAAACAATTAAAGACGCTATCTAAAGATCTCGCTCCTCATCTAGAGACCCCCGCCTCAATAGACCTAAAACGCCGACACCTAGTGTCTCCCAGACGGAATCACGCTTCACTAATGAAGAAGGAATCGCCACTGCTTCAACGCAAATTGAGGATATAGACAAGACCGTCCCAATGGACAATACTGTAACATCCAAAATTTGCAAAACAACTGATGAAATAGGCATGAAGATATACGGTTCGCCGTCTGAACCATTACCTAAAATCTCGAAATCAGCTGACATCATCTCAGGGATCATGAAAGGGAAGTATAAATACGACTATGAAACGGACATAAATGAAGATAACTTGTTAGCGGCTTTGAAACAAAGAATAATCGAGATAACCGAGGAATCCTGCTTTAATCTTGCACATGAGATTTTCAAAAATAAGAAAAACGAGAGGAAAAGATCCCCAGCATGAAAAAACGGGAATAAGCCTAAACAACCAGATAAAAAATAAATATCATGGACAGCCAAATAAGATATATCAGAAAATTGAAAATCTTCTCCCTCAATATTAACGGATGGAAAAATAAAAAAAGAATATACAACGAGATTGTGATAGAACGGGTTGAGGCCGCGTTAATTTCAACCACTATCACATGTTATTTAAAACTACGATGCTCCCCACGTGCATCTTCGCTTTGAAGCTTGGTGCCTTATCGCAGCCACATGAGTCAATGTTTAAACAAGGAGGTTTATCTTACCCCGTTCGCCCCCATACGCCGACCTCGCCAGATTGAGTTAGGCTTATGGGCAGATAAGGCTTGTTCTCAGGCTCGGCTGTGCATTCCCTCGAAGCTCCCACTCCATTGTCCCCCACGCCAAGGGAGTGTCTCGACTATTTAGATGGAAACTTTACCACTAAGATGAGATTGGAGATCCAGATTTTCGTCGCGAAACATCACCACGACCCTCTCTCACCTTGTGCGCCAAAGGACCTCGCCCTTGAGATTCACCATCACTTGTCCAGAAGAAGGACAATATCCCTTGAGTGCCAAGGTTCGAGCCTTCGTGACGCCGATTCCACAAGGCTTCCCCCTTGTTGTTCAGACAGAGAACAACATTAGAACAGCCATTGTCCTTTTGAGCCCGTTGACAAGAAACGGTTCTCACCCCCCCCCCACCTGTTGTTCAGAAGAGAACAACGTAGAACAGCCATTGTTCGTTTGAACCCGTTCGCCAAGAAACGGTTCTCACCCTTCCCCTGTTGTTCAGAAAGAGAACAACGTTAGAACAGCCATTGTTCGTTCGAGCCCGTTGACAAGAAACGGTTCCCCCCCCCCTGTTGTTCAGAAGAGAACAACGTAGAACAGCCATTGTTCGTTTAAGCCCGTTCGCCAAGAAACGGTTCTCACCCTTCCCCCTTGTTGCTCAGAAGAGAACAACATTAGAACAGCAATTGTTCTTGAGTCCGTAGTCAAGAGACGGTTCTCACCCCCCCTGTTGTTCAGATGAGAACAACGTAGAACAGCCATTGTTCTTCAAGTCGTTCGTCAAGAAACGGTTTTCATTCCCAAGACGCCACGTCAGGATCATTTAATTCCCCCCCCCTTCGGCTGGAACTCGCTAGCAGACCGAAAATTCCATCACGTCTCCTTCCTCTGCACAACAAGTATAATTTACGTAAGCCGAACGTTACCTTTGAGTATTTAACCCTTTTGTCAATTCTATCCTGTGCTTTAAATGGTTTAGCGAACCATCTCATCTCTTTAACTTTATATTTGTTTTACCTTTTTAAATCTTTTAATCCTCGGATTAGCTCGAGTCCCCACGACCCTTTCCATTCTCTGTTTATGTCAATATTTTCCGTTTTGTGTGTTGTTAATAGTTATTATTAATAAAACTCTATTTTATTAATGATAGCAATATTATCCTTGAGCTCAGTTCCACTTCTTAAGCATATCGAAGATACATAATATCGGCCAGCCAGACATCCACGCACTCTAAAGATAATTTAAGAAGTTCCCTCAACGAATAGTTATATATGGTATATCGTCGAGAGTCCATTCTGCGACATATATATATATATATATATATATATATATATATATATATATATATATATATATATATATATATATATATATATATATATTATTTAAATTTGGTATCAAGTGTGTAAGGTTTAACGCTATATCTTTGCAAACACTGGTCTCAGTCGAGTAAAGCATAGTGTTATTCGTTATAATAATAGAGTATAGTAGTTCCCTTTTGTTTTAACGATTGCTATCCCCTTTTTTTAAACTTAAGAAGCTGGAGTAGCTCAAGGAACTGTTATAATAATTTGTTTGTGTTTTTTTTGTGATTTTATTCAGTGGTTATTTAGATCGAGAAACCAAGTACGAATAGGTCAGTGCCCATATTTAGGTAGGCTAATTCTCTAGAAGGCATAATTCTTATTGCAAGGAATTTTAGTTGGTTGACTATTGCGCCCCCAAGTGCAAAGATGACACAGTTCGAAATCTTTAAAGCGCAAGGAGAATCCTTGGGACTTTCCGGTAAAGAACTAATTGAGTACGTTCAAGGGGAGCAAAGAACGCAAAGAGAAAAGTTAAGAGAAGAAAGAGAAAGAGAAATCCAACGAGAAGAAAGAGAAAGAGAAATCCAACGAGAAGAAAGAGAAATCCAACGAGAAGAAAGAGAAATCCCACGAGAAGAAAAAGAAAGAGAAAGAGAGGAACGGAAAAGACAAGCTGAGCTTCTTCATCAGATTGAATTAGCTCGTGTTGAAGCAGAGATACAGTCAGCCAGTTCCCGTTCCGAAGCCCCCCCCCCATCTTCCACTAAAGCTCCCCAATTTTAAGGACGGAGAGGATTTCGGAGCATTTTTAGCCCACTTCGAAAAGATCCTCGAAATCAATAACATGGATCTGGAGGCTGAAGGTGTAGCCAGATTACTTCCCTTGTTAAATTGTAAACTGCGCGAAATTTTTATATCTTTACCATCTGAATGTACAATTAATTACAGCACCTTAAAAGTTGAGTTATTGGCCGCTCATAATATGACTTCCGATTTCTACCGCCAAGAATTTCGAGGAGGTCGTATTAAACTCGGACAGACGTTCCGTCAATTCGGATACATTCTTCAGAGGAATTTTAAATTTTGGTTAGAATCCTCAAAGGTTGATCCAAACTACGAGTCCTTAACAGACTTTGTGTTGCGAGATCAATTTTTGGTGCCTCTCCCGACGGAGATCCGCGCGTTTGTCAAGGATCGTCTGTGCCAGACCTTTAAAGAATGTACCGAAGAAGCGGATGTCTATGCCGCCAGCCATAATTTATACCCAAAGGAGAATCGAACTTCTCACCAACCTCCCTACAAGTAAAGAAGGAAGGATTCGCGCTCCTTCACAGGAAAGTCGACGAAGTTTCCGAGCCCCGTAAAACCCCAAAACTTCTTTCCCCAAAACCAACAACGGGACTCCAAACCTCCCGTTAAGATTTCTCCTCCATCTCTCTTCCCGAAGCGACCAATCACATGCTTCACCTGTGGTGTAGAAAACCACATGAGCAGGAATTGCCCCCAAAATTATAAGCTTAAAAGCGGACCAGCCCACCAAGTTCACCAGATTAATGCCACTCCGGCTCCCCTGATGGTGCAGACCCAAGCAGAAACTTCTCCCCCTCCGTCAGGCCACCAGGTAAATTTTATTTTTGATAAAAGTTCATCGGGAACTTTGAAATTTGAGGAGGGCAGCGTGAACGGCTGCCGAGTATCGACTCTCGTCAGGGACACAGGATGTACGTGTTTCATCGTGTCCGACGAACTCCTTCCCCCAGTGGACCCTAACCACGAAAAATTTGCGGTGCTACATGACTACCTTGGGCGGGTGAACCAATTCCCCGTCGTTAGATGTTACCTACAGTGTCAATATTATGATGGCTGGGCTGAAGTTATTTCAGCACCCATACAATTCTGTTCCGTACTTTTCGGACAGAGCCCCCAAGTAAGTTCCGACCCTGAGTCCCAGGCCGCCCTTCCTCGAGGCCGAGCTAAGAAAGAAGCCCAGGAGCCCGTCCTCATCAGAACCCCGATACCGTCCGATTTCTCGGAGACCCTTAACCAGGACTTTAGGACGGCAAAAAAGGAGTGTGAATTACTAACACCCTTAGGCGATAAGGCCCAAGGCAAGGGCACGGAGACTGTCCGTGGACCCATAGAAAAAAAGTACCCCCAACGCGCCCATGGAGATACCTTCGTAGCACTGGACGAAACATTGGCGCTTGAAGAGGATTACCCCGCGGAGTCCCTTAATGTAATCCAGACAGTGTGCATCCAACCTGATGCCGATTACCCTCTTCCTTCCCTACCAGGTGAGCTTTTTGAACCCTCTGACCTGGATATCGACGCGCAGCTGACACCACATCAAAAGAGTCAACTACAAGAACTATTTGAATGGAGTCACCATTTAACCACCCTATTAGCTCTTTTCGAGCGACTGCGCGAAAATGGCCTCACCATTGGCCCCAGCAAATGCCATTTTGCCCACGAAACCATAAAATATTTGGGTTTCAAAATAGGACAAAGCAAGTTAGGTCCCCAAGAGAACAAGATTAAGGCAATCGCCGACATGCCCCTCCCTATTACAAAGAAGCAATTAAGATCGTTCCTAGGATCAGCTTCTCACTATCAGCGATTTATTCCGAAATTCGCTGCAATTCCGGCCTCCCTCAGCTCGCTTCTAAAAAAGAATTCCCCCGATCGTTTACGTTGGAATGATGTCGCAGTTTCCCATTTTAATCAGCTCAAGAGTAAGCTCTTTCTGCCCCCATTTTAAAGTTGCCCAACCCGGAAAGATCCTTTGGGATTAAAACCGACATGAGTAACGAGGGCATTGGAGGTGTACTCCTTCAATATGAGGATGACGGCAGGAGTCATCCAGTTGCATATGCTAGTCGTCAATTATTACCACGCGAAAAGAGATATGCCACTATAGAGAAGGAAGCTCTATCAATTATCTGGGTTATAGACGAATTCAAAAGGTACTTGATAGGAAAAGAATTTCAGATAGGAACCGACCACCATCCGTTAGCCTATGTCGTAGAATGACCCTTGGTTTTGATTACTATACTTTTTGACACCCTTTTAGTATCGGTATGCTTTAAGGGGCGTGAGTTACTTCTATGATGAAGTAGGCTTTGTTCTAAGACTGCTATTTTAGTGGTTTAGTTCTTAAGGAAGAGCTATTTTTAAACACATAAGGATAAGAGGAAACACCAGAATCTACCAAAATAAACATGTATTTTAAATTAAATATTACAAACCAACAGTAAACACATTTCTATCTTTGGCCTCAAAGATCTTTCAATGACAAAACATAAACAAATCGGCTTCTAGTAAACATATCAATTGCCAATTAGTATTTTTATCACGACTCTATTTGATTAGCGTAAAACATTAAATTAACGTACTCTCATCTACAAACACATATGACCTAGGTTCAAGAACAAGGGTTTCTACTCTCCTTTAAAATGTGGGACGTACTAAACTTCTACTATCGCAATAGAGATATAAATGTTATTGTTAACTTACAGGTAGGTATTAGGGATTGCCGGATGTCGCTGGAGGACCTATCTCTCGCTTTGAAGTGGTGTGGCCGCTGGTCGAAATTTCGTCGGAAAGGGAATGCCTGTCGCCTGTGACGGGGGCTGCTTCTTCAACGTAATTAAAGAACGGGAGCTCGTTGGGACTGGGTTCTTCTCCTCTCACTCTTACGGAGCTTGAGATGTGAGAGTCGCTCGAGTGTGAGCGGCTTTGCTTTTCTTCAGTCGGACTTCTTTGCAGACTGAACAGGCTTCTTCGGTATGGCACCGATATAAAGCTTGACTATTTAGGTTAATACGGCCCGGAAAGGTGGGGATCGATTTTCTCAATCTGATCCTATCGTTTCTCACGGAAATAGTCTTGTATGGCTGAAGGATCGATCTTCACGAACTAACCCTTCTTCAGGCGCATCGACTTTAAATCTTCTTGTCTGGCTGAAAGATCGATCTTTACGAACTAATCTTTCTTCTGGCGAATCGACTTCTAATAATCTTCTTGTCTGGCCAATGGATCGATCTTCACGAACTAATCCTATTCTGGCGCATCGACTTCAGATAATCCTCTTCTCTTTCTTTGCGGGGCTTATTTATAGGCGGATTGCCGCCCCATCTAAAGGGGGAAGTGACCAGGCCACAGCGGCAAAGGGGGAGGGGAGCGAATGGTGAATTAGCATCTGGGGAGAGCGAGAATTCCTGAGGTGGCACTGGGGTGCCCAAGTCAGCTCGCAAATTATAGGCTCGCAACCGCACCGCTACTTGGCGTGCCTTCTGACTCGCACCGCTTTTTTTTCCCATAACCACGGGTTTATGGGTCTCGTAGGTAATTCGATCGTTAGAGCGTCGTTTAATGACCTTAGGTGGTTGCCTTTAAACAGATGTTAGCTCCAACTGCCCACAATGGCGGGGAGATCACACATGGTAAGCATTTTCGCCGGCTACCTTTCCCACGCTTCTCCTCATGAGAGGGGGGGGGGGGCTTTAATGTACCTATACTCCTCCAGGATGCTTAATGTAGCCATTTCTCCACAGCCTATATTAGGAAAGTGCGACACTCCAACGGCCGAATCATGCGCTGGAGTTTACTATTGCAAGAGTATCAATTTAAAATAAATTATATAAAAGGTTCCGATAACCAGGTCGCTGACGCACTCAGAAGGAATGCGTTACCGAATAGCGTAGAGTAATTGTATTCATAGGATTAGTATCTCCATGTAGGTATATACCGTCTTTTACGACTTAAATTTGATTCTCTTGCAATATAATTAGTTAATGTATATGTCTGAATTTTGTAACGCTCAATGTCTTTTTTTTGTATGTATATATATTTGTACCCATTAACTTACGTATAATTATTTTGTCCCGTATGTACTAATTTTATATCATTTCATTGTTCCATGCCCCTTTTTTTTATTAAGTTGTATTAAAGGTTTTTTTTCCCCTGTAATCAAAAGATCAAAATAATCATATGTATTGAGGTAATACTAGTTAGGTGCAGGAAGGTACGGTTGGTACACGAAAACGAGTTCCCCACAACGGAGCTCTATCGTTGTCCCTTCTCTCTTTTTTTTCGAAGTGACAACTTCCCCCGGAATGGAGGGGTGTGATAGAACGGGTTGAAGCCGCGTTAATTTCAACCACTATCACATGTTATTTAAAACTACGATGCTCCCCACGTGCATCTTCGCTTTGAAGCTTGGTGCCTTATCGCAGCCACATGAGTCAATGTTTAAACAAGGAGGTTTATCTTACCCCGTTCGCCCCCATACGCCGACCTCGCCAGATTGAGTTAGGCTTATGGGCAGATAAGGCTTGTTCTCAGGCTCGGCTGTGCATTCCCTCGAAGCTCCCACTCCATTGTCCCCCACGCCAAGGGAGTGTCTCGACTATTTAGATGGAAACTTTACCACTAAGATGAGATTGGAGATCCAGATTTTCGTCGCGAAACATCACCACGACCCTCTCTCACCTTGTGCGCCAAGGGACCTCGCCCTCGAGATTCACCATCACTTGTACAGAAGAAGGACAATATCCCTTGAGTGCCAAGGTTCGAGCCTTCGTGACGCCGAGTATACAAGGCTTTCCCCTTGTTGTTCAGACAGAGAACAACATTAGAACAGCCATTGTTCTTTTGAGCCCGTTGACAAGAAACGGTTCTCACCCTTCCCCTGTTGTTCAGAAAGAGAACAACGTTAGAACAGCCATTGTTCGTTCGAGCCCGTTGACAAGAAACGGTTCTCACCCCCCCCCCCCCCCTGTTGTTCAGAAGAGAACAACGTAGATCAGCCATTGTTCGTTTAAGCCCGTTCGCCAAGAAACGGTTCTCACCCTTTCCCCTTGTTGTTCAGAAGAGAACAACACTAGAACAGTCATTGTTCTTGAGTCCGTAGACATGAGACGGTTCTCACCCCCCTGTTGTTCAGAAGAGAACAACGTAGAACAGCCATTGTTCTTCAAGCCGTTCGTCAAGAAACGGTTCTCATTCCCAAGACGCCGCGTCAGGATCATTTAATTCCCCCCCCCTTCGGCTGGAACTCGCCAGCGGACCGAAAATTCCATCACATCTCCTTCCTCTGCACAACAAGTATAAATTACGTAAGCCGAACGTTACCTTCGAGTATTTAACCCTTTTGTCAATTCTATCCTGTGCTTTAAATGGTTTAGCGAACCACCCCATCTCTTTAACTTTATATTTGTTTTACCTTTTTAAATCTTTTAATCCTCGGATTAGCTCGAGTCCCCACGACCCTTTCCATTCTCTGTTTATGTCAATATTTTCCGTTTTGTGTTGTTGATAGTTATTATTAATAAAACTCTATTTTATTAATGATAGCAATATTATCATCCTTGAGCTCAGTTCCACTTCTTAAGCATATCGAAGATACATAATATCGGCCAGCCAGACATCCACGCACTCTAAAGATAATTAAAAAAGTTCCCTCAACGAATAGTTATATATGGTATATCGTCGAGAGTCCATTCTACGACCGAGATTATAAGGAACCTGGACCCATATTTCATCCTCATTTCTGAGCATGGCGTCGATATGCGAACATAATATATTAAAATATACAATCATGAGGTGCTGATGGCCAACCACTCTAATGAGAGATTCGATGGCGTCGCAAATGGAGTCAGGAAAGGCATAAAATTCCAGGAAATTCAAGGTTTAGAAGAGTCTTACCTGGCTGTGAAGATCAAGATAACCTATGATGACGTTGTGGTGGCAGTCAGTTATCAACCACCTAGACGCTCATAATTGCCAGTTCCCCATTTCATCCGCGTATTCCGTAGAAACGCTTTAACAATTTTAATCGGAGACCTCAATGCCCGGTGCAGAGAGGCAGGATATACTACGGCTTTTAATGGAGCGGGGAACTCACTGAGCCTTTTAATTAATAGGAATATAGTGCAGAGAGTAGGTCCATATTTCGACCACATTCTTAAGAGGAAGATCTTCGATAACACCTGGTGTTGTATTGACTAACACCAACTTTGCTCTCAACCAAGTAACAGTGCCAGGCTCTTACATTCCATCGGATCATACCAGCATAGTGACTACGATGTCAACCTCACCAATACAGGTCCAAATACCTAAACGGAGATGCCTGAACCGGGCTAATTGGGAAGCTTATAAAGACCATTTGAGCACCATAAAGGTAAATAGACTGGAAAGCGCCTCGATTGAGGAGATAGACCAGGGGTGGACAGCCTTTTTAAGTGGGTGTGCCAAAATTGGCCAAATCTTTGCTACAAAATTTTCTCACATGCCAATACTTGACTAAAACACAATGAAAGGATATAAAATTAAAGATGTTCTCTTTATTCATTCCCAACCCTTTATGATGCATAAAAATTACAAGGAAAGGATGGTCATTTTACCTAAAAATATACATATTATTATATTAAACACAATTGAATCTTATCATTTCAAGAAGAAAACAACAAATCCATACTAAAGAAATATAAATTGTTGACCTTTTCATTTATTTACCATCAATGAAACTTCTGCTGCTGCCTCTGATAACATAATTTATAACAGGTTGTACACAGTGCGGTTGCTATATAAAATAAATTGGAGATACATTTATTTAGTTTTCTTAAATTAAGCATTTGACTTTGCGTGCCGGTAGAAGTCGTTGAAGTGCCAAAGGTTCCTCACCCCTGAGATAGACCATCACCTTAGCAATCTTGTGGAGAAATTCAAGAAGGCCGACGGCCATGCTATCCCATGGACCAGATTTAAAACTCTCCCGGCCCCGAGGTGGGATAGAGGAATTATCGAAAGAATGGACCGATTAGATCTCCTTATCAATGAGATAAACCTGTACGGTTACACAGCCCAATGCTATAGAGAGCAACGAGAACTGAGAGAAACAATCAAACTTCTCATCATGGAGAAATCTAAGGAGACATGGGACAACATAGTTGGCAACCTAGACACTGAAAGTTATCCAAAGAATTTGGGTGATCAAATTCAAAGATTAATAGGAAGCCCTCCAAGGGAAAGAATAAATATAGCGATCAACGGAGTCGAAATCAACAGAGCTGAGGATGTGGGGCGTCACTTCCAAGACTATTGGAAGCGGAGATTTAGTATCAGCGACGCGGAGAACGCAAAATTCGATGGGGACTACGAAGATAAAGTTGAGAGAGCTGGGTGAAGAACTCACACCTCATCTTCTAGTTGACCGTACGCGCCGTGCTCAAGAAGAGGATAGGTATTTCACCTACGAAGAACACGAAACTGCACTGAAGAGTTTCCAACAAAAGGCTCCGGGGTTGACCGGAATTATGAATATTCACCTAATAAACGCATCCCCCAACGTAAATCAAGCAATTTTAAACTTCTTTAACGCTTACATGAATATTGGCCACTTTCCCGAGTCATTGAAAAAGGCTAAGATGATTTTTTTGTTGAAGCCTGGGAAGCCTAAAAAAGTGATAAGTAGCTATAGACCTATCTCCCTATTGGAGTTCATCGGTAAATTATTTGAAAAGCTCCCGAACACCAGACTTACGAACTATTTGGAGATTAATGGCCTATATAACGACCAACAACATGGTTATAGAAAAAAAAGCTAGGAACCGAAACCTCATTAGCCCTCATAACAGACAAGATCGCTGTTGGAAAGGCCAGGGGCAATAATGTAGATGTCGTAGTTAGAGACGTGGCCTCAGCCTTTGACAAGGTCTGGGTGCCGGGCTTGAAAAATATAATTTACGACCTTGGTATGGAGGAAGGCATGACAAATATCCTGTGCAGCCACCTCAATAATCGTAAGGCATTAACGGCATAGAAGGAGAGCTCTTTAACCTGGAAGCAGGGGTGCGACAGGGTGGATTTTTGAGCCCCACGTTATACGTAATATTTACCAGCTATCTCCCTTATCCTGCCTAGGATTTTGCCCAATACATACAACCATCAGACGATGTCACACAGATCGTGACGAGCGACTACCCCAATCCGAGAGATGTGGCTAACAGGACAGGAGGAGAAATTGCTATAGTCGACAACTAGGAAAGGAAGAATAAAATCAAGACGAACATCGGCAAGTTCAAAATGATGCCGATGGGGCGCAGACGAACGAGGAAAGTTGTGGCGGAGGATGTACGTTACCATTAATCCACAGACGGCAAGGCATTAGACCTAAAAATAACAACGAGTGGTTATTAAACACATATCAAGGTGAATATCGCCAGAGCCAAAAAGGCGCTCCGAACTTTCTTCCGTTCTAGATTAATCTCACTGTCCAACAAAAGGAAACTATATCTAGCGCTCGTGAGACCGCTGCTCCTGTACCCCGTCATCACCAAACACACTTTTAATGATACATCGCTAAGGAAAGCGCCGAAGGTACAGAGCACGGCGCTGAAATTTATGTCGAATGTAACTCTTTGGGACCGTCTACCCTCGGCGTTGCTACATGCAGTAAACGATATAGATCTGATTAACGTGACTTTACACAAGCGTGTAATCACTCCATGGGATAAAATCTATCAAATTATACTAGAAGAACAAGACAAGTATGACTCAAGAAAAGATCAGGAGAGGACATGTATTAAAAAAAAAAAAATCCGAAGTGGACACAAAAATAGAAAAAAATTCTAATACATAATATCGAAGTATGGCCAAATGTACGAGAATATACGCACACAGGCTATAAGGAAGGCCAAGCAAGGCGACAACTGTTATTGTTCTAAGAGTGCGATATGAATAGATAGCGGCAGCTGCGTGACCAAGGAATATAACAATCACAATGACAAGAATAGATTTTTAATATACACTAAATAAAAAGCACAACAATATATATATATATATATATATATATATATATATATATATATATATATATATATATATATATATATATATATATATATATATATATAATATTATTCTAAGGAGATACCTCTACACTCCTCCCTACCCAAAGACATTTTTACAGCGCAGGAAATTTGGAGCGAAAAATATGACTACAATAATTTCATTAAGAGGGTAACTTATGAAGCTACAAATTTAATGTTTACCAACAGAGAAAAAAACATAACACTACAGAGATTTACATATGTGTAACCACAGTTAACTTAATCTATACATACGCAACAAGGCAAAAAAAAAAGAAAAATAATATTTACAAAAATGAATCAAACGCGAATTTTACTATACACTCAGGTTGTTGGAGGGGAATCTTCTATAGGATTCCCGCTCAAGCTATAAGCTAGGTAGTTGTCGGTGCTTTTGACATACAGGATCTAAAATTGGTTCTCCATGAGTAGTAGACTCCAGCGCATTAAACGGCCTTTTGGCTCTTACAGCTTTTTAGGTAGGCCAGGGGTTTTGTCATCACTTTCGATAAAAAACTCTTTACCTATGAGGTACATCTCAAAATAACGAATATACCACACTATGGCTAACGCTTCAAGCTCTATGGTGGCATACGCCTGTTCGCTATGGGACAGCTTCCCGCTAGCATATCCTACAGGATATCCCACTCGATCATCATCGTATTGGACGAGAGCACAACCTAGGCCATCCTGGGAGGCATCGGTACGAACACCGAATGTTTTACTAGGATTCGGTAATTTCAAGATAGGGGCAGAGGTTAGCTTGTCCTTTAACTGGTGGAAGCGATCTTCCGCTGAAGGGGTCCAATTGACTGGATTAAGGCCCGTTTTTTTTAAGCATGTCGTTAAGGGGAGAGGTTATGGCAGCGAAATTTGGCACAAAACAACGATAAAAGAACACGGATCCTAAAATGGAACGAAGCTGTTTCTTCGTTCGGGGGAGCGGCATTTCTGAAATAGCTTTTACCTTGTCGTCCTGGGGAAGCATTTGATTCCTGCCGACCTGGAAGCCAAGGCAATTAATAGTGTTATAGGCGAAGTGAATATTTGTATTGCCTACCGTGAACCCGTGTACGCGTAACCGGGATAGAAGCGCGCACAGAGACTGTAGGTGTTGATCCCAGGTACGAGTAACGATGTACACATTATCGAAGTACGACGTAACATTCGATAGGCCATCTAACAACCGACGCATGATCCGGTTATAGCTTCCGCAAGCAGTTGCCAGCCCAAAAGGAAGGCGTGTAAACTAAAATAACCCCTTTTCAGTAGCGAAAGTCTTTTGATTGCTCTGCAAGCGGCACTTAGTGGTAGGCTTTACAGAGGTCGATATCGGATATGAACTTCACGTCTTCGAAGGCATGAAGACTTTGGTCGATTAGGGGTATAGGTTCCGCGTCAAACTGTGCAACCGCATTTAATTTGCGAAAATCGACTGACATCCTAAACGACTTGTCAGGCTTCCTAACCATGACAATGGGGGAGCAAAGATCGGACGACGAGGGTTCTATTATGCCTAATTTTAATAGGTTCTCTATCTCTGCATCGAAAGTCGACAGTAAGTGGACGGGTATGGAGTAAGGCTTGGTCCTTATCGCTTTTTGGGTAGTGAGATTAATCTCAAGCATAAAGCGGGGAGCAACCTGGGAATTCTGAAATGACGTAGGGAAAGCCTTCCAATAAGGCGAGCAATTGAGCCCGCTCATTAGGAGAGAGATTGGGTTCGCGTCAAAGTCGGAGTGAGGCTCCGGTGGGGGAAAGGAAGAGATGGCAGGTAATACTCGTCGTCAGCTTCTACGCACACCGTTTGGACCAGACACAAGGGTTCAACGGGATAGGCGGCTTTGAGGACGGGTTCTTCGTCTAGGGCGACTATGTTGTTTAGGCCAGCACGGCGGTGGTATTTCTTCAGAAGGTTGATGTGGTAAATTTTATTACCGGACGGGGTTTCGATTAGGTAATCCACCGGGTCACGGGGCTCTAAAACGGAGAAAGGTCCTTTCCAGTGGGGGAGGAGCTTATTTGCTTCGGAGAGAAGCAAGAACAGTACTTCGTCTCCTGGTTTGAATTAACGCGCCTTTGATTTTAGGTCGAAGTATTTGCGGTATTTCTCCAGGTTTACATCGGCATTCCGGAGAGTGATGTCCGCACATTCTTCTAAACGTTACGCAGGTCTAAAACGGACGCGTAAGAGGATTTAATTTCCTCATCCATTCTAGGATTGGACCACAATTCCTTCAAAATGCTCATTGGTCCTCGGACGTTACGTCCATAAGACAGCTCAAAGGGAGCGAACCCCAAAGTCCTATGGGGGACTTCGCGACAAGCGAATAACGCTAAAGGGAGGTAGCGGTGCCACTCTGGGAGCTGGTCATGGCACACCTTCTTGAGTACCATTTTGAGGGGACCGTTTAACTTTTCGCACATCCCGTTAGCGGAAGGGTGCCAGGGCGTCGTGAAGAGGATCTTGATGAGAAGGAGTTTACCGACATACTCTATTAATTCAGAGGTGAATTGACGTCCTCTGTTGGATAAGATCTCCTTCGGGATCCCTACTTGGGAAAAGATTGGGATTAAAGCTTCTGCACAGAAAATGCTGTCAATCTTCTTCATGGGGATAGCCTCTGGAAAACGAGTGGCGCAATCGACAAGTGTTAAAATATAGGAGTGCCCCTCACTCGACGGGGCCGAATGGGGCCTATTAGGTTGATTGAGACCCGGGCGAAGGGATCGGAACTTTCGGGGCCTTTTGAAGGTGGGGTGGGGACTACATGCCCTTTGTAGGTGACCTTATGACAAAGGTCACAGGACTTGCAGAAGTCGATAATTTCTTTGGCCGCTCCTGTCCAAAAGAAATATTTAAAAACTCGCTCTGCCGTTTTGTTATGACCGATATGTGCGGCCATTAGGCCATCATGAGTTATCTTTACAACGGGTCCAATATACGTTTTCGGCACACACAATGCGTTGGTCGTGGGGCTATCCGATCCAACAGAAGAGCGATATAATAACTCATCCTTCACGATGCATTCGATCTTGCGGTTGCCTCGCACCGTTTCAGTCTCCTTCTTCCTTGCTTTTTTTCCACAGGGGTTATAATGTGGGGCATTTCTTCTGTGCCTCAGTAAATTTGACATTGGTGGCGCGGTCGATGTCTGGGGACGATAGGGGTACCGGAAGCGATACATCCTTCTCGGCCTGGGCCCTGGTAACGACCTGCTGAGAAATTGGGTTTTGGGAGAGCTATGCGCTCTGTCCGATAAGGACGGAGCAGAATTTTTATCGGAGCCGTGACTATGTCAGTCCATCCGGTGAAGTACTGGCACTTTATATGGCACCGTACCACTGTGAATCTGGTGGCACGACCTAAAAAGTCATGCACTAACGCGAACCTGTTATGCTGGGGACTTACGGGGGATAGTAGTTTGTCAGGAACTACTATACAGGTGCAACCTGTATCTCTAACCAAGGTTGACACTCGGCCACCATTTGCTGCGCCATTTTCAAACTGGAGCCTACCGGGGGAACTTTTGTTAAACAGGAAATTTTCCTAATGATCCGGGGAAGAGGGAGCAGGGGCCGCTGGCGATGCGGCTGGCGGATCAGGCGAGAGGGTAGCAGAGATTTGGTGGACCTGGTGATTCGACAAGGTCCTAAGTTGAGAATTTGGGGGGCAATTGTAACTTAGGTACCCAGGGGTGCCACACGTAAAGCATACAATTGGTCTACGGGGGTAGTGGCTAGGCGTGGAAGCAAGTAACGGGGGCTTCACGTCCTTTTGTTCTCTTGGCGGGTGAGGCTTGTACTTGTTCGGCGCCTGCACTTTTACGAAGCCGTTGTTGCCCTTGGATTGGCTTCGATTAAACCCAAACTTGTGTTTGGGGGAGGGGGTAATGGTTCTTCTTGACCTGCTTGAGGTAGAAGTCGTGATTGGAAGCGCGAAGGTCGGCTTCTTCCACACACTCCTTGAAAGTCGACGCCCTTCTGTCCACTATGAAGGCCCTTAGTTCGCGAGGGAGGGTCGATATCAGTTGATCCCTTAGAATGAAGTCCATTAGCGACTCATAATCATTTGATAGTTGGGCAGAATCCAGCCTGAATTGGAAATTACGCCCAAGCTTGAATCCAAATTGCCGGTAGGTTTGGCCTGGCTGTATTCACGCGGAGCAGAACCTAACCCTATAAAATTCTGGATTCATGTTAATGGCAGAAAGAAGTTCTGCCTTTAAAGTTGAATAATCAAGGGTGGCCTCAGAAGGGAGCGAAATGAATATTACGCGAAGACTAGAATTCAAGAGTGGAAGTAACCGGGCGACGCCATCTGATTATAAGTCCCAATTGTTAATTTCGAGGATCTTCTTGAAGTGCGTTAAATAAGAGCAAAAATCTTCTCCATCCTTGTATGCGGGGAGTTTTAGTGAGGGCACTTGAGCCTGTTCATTTCGAGATGCTACGGAGTTTATCTCAACTTGTTCACGGCTTATCTCGCTATCATGCTGCCTAATTCTGTTATTCTCTTCTGCTCCTCTCTGCGCTTTTCTTCTCTCTCTCTCTCTCTCTCTCTCTCTCTCTCTCTCTCTCTCTTCTGCTTCTCTCTGTGCTTTTCTTTCCGCACGTTCGTTACGTTCCTCTTCCTGGACGTAAGCGATTAAACCTTTCCCAGATAAGCCTAGGATCTGCCCCTTGCTTATGAAAGCGATCGAATGAAGACATCCCGGATATGCTACTTCCAGCCTTTGCACAACGAAAAACTGCCAGAGCTATTGAAGCTTTACCCCAAAACAAATATAAATTCCACTAACGACAAAAATTATTAAAATTCCTATTAAAAATCGGGCAAACTAACACAGAAAAAAGTAAATAACTAACGGGTGAATCTGTCTCACGACACACAAAAAAAGACGGTTAGTATTACCGCTTAGCTAGCAACCTCTTTTAAGGAAATATAAAAACTGTGGACACACCACACAAGAATGGGCTTAAAAACTGGTTGTTACCCGTTAATCAAAATAAAATTGTCTTAATACGAGTATATTGTTGTTCAGATATTCTTGGTAATACAGCTGCCATCAATTGAACTTAGTGATTCAAAATCAGGTGGGGAAGACCTAAAGCCTGACGCCAAATATCTTTATGTCGGAGTATGGCCAAGTGTACGGGAATATGCGTACACAGCCTCTAAGGTACGCCAAGCAAGGCGACAACTGTTATTGTTCTAAGAGGTGCGATTTGAATAGATAGCGGCAGCTGCGTGACCAAGGAATATAACAAACCCAATGACAAAAATAGATTTTTAATACACACTAAATAAAAGGCACAACAATAAATATATATATATATATATATATACATATATATATATATATATATATATATATATATATATATATATATATATATATATATATATATATATATGAGTACATAAATAAAAGGGACTTAAGCTCCGAATACTAATTTGATAACTTGGGTTATTCAATGGTTATAACGGGAGCTTTAGGCTAGTGAGTGATTTAGTTCCTGTGAACCTCGAGAGTAAGGTGGGGCAAACTTGGGGAGGTCTTGGTGACCTTGATTTCTCACGGGCGGTAGCCACAAACCTGCAGCGGGTGGGGCTACTTTCTCGAACTTGTATTTTGCGAGATGCGGGCCTCTTGTTCTCAAGAGGTCACCGAACGAACCTCGAAGGATTGGGGGGGTGGGGGCGACTTCTCCACACTCGGCTTGAGCGAGCCCGTCGGGCCTCTTGTCCTTAAGAGGTTACCAGAAGAACTTCGGAGGACGGCTTCTCCAATCCTTGATCCAAGGCAGATGAGAAAGGCTGACGTTGCATCGCGAGACTCTTCTCCCTGACCTGAGGATACGGGCGTGATATTCAGCACTTCCATGGCTTGCGACCGTCACTCACACTTCTTGGGAGAGAGCTTCGTTGAATTGCACTCCTTTCGGGAAGTCTCGTCTAACCAAATCTGTCTGTAAACCTGGAGCGGGTGCATATATACCCGGAGTTCTCCAAAACAGGGAGAGAGATTGAGACCTTCTGTAACCTTCGTTATCAGCCGTGACAACCCCAGCGTCTCCTTGCGGTGAAGTGTCAAAGGCAGGGCTCAGCGGGCCAGACGGGCGTCCAGCGATGGGAGCCATAAAAGCTGTTCACGACGAATCCTACAAAATAATCTCCCAACCCGAGGGGTGGGGGAGGGAAGATTGAGGCGGCCGGGGGTAGCCCCAATTTCAGCGCCATGCTTCGGCGGGAATTTCGTGGAGTCCTGGCGGCGAGTCCAAAAAGGGTGAGGTGGGAATGAGGGGGGGGGGGGAAGTAACGGCTTGCTTTCTCTCCCGAAGTAATATCTTAGGAGGTAGGGAAATAATATTATTCTAAGGGAATACCTCCACACATAATGAATAATTAAGGAGTAAATTACAAAGTTTGAACAATTAAATATAGTAATATAAAAAGATCCGAAGTGGACACATTAATAAGTTATTTAAATTATCATTAACATAAATATAAAGAAACAATAAGAGTAACTGATTGACAATTATCCAAGATTAATTGAACTGCTAAACCAAAAACGAAAACAAAGGCTTGAACGCTGAAGCATTTTTCATCGCAAGAATCGATATACATATTTAAAATTACTGAGTTTGCCAGACGACCTGGCACATAAAACTCTCTCTTTCTCTCTCTTAATTGCACATACTTCTGTCTCTCTTTTCTCTAACTATCCCCACACCAATTTCTCTCTTTAAACATCATTGATCATTGATCAACACGGATAGAGCTTGTGTCCCCAAAATCCAGCATAAATCCATATTAACCTACAGGTGGACTGAATAGATGAAAGAACTATATCGAGAGTTGAAAGTAATATATGAAATCAACATCAGAAATGAATGGATTGCCTCAATACAACGAAGTAAAGATATGAAAGAAGACCTCAACCAGTTGATCCTCGAACAGCAGTGGAGACGTTGGGACGATGCGATCGAGAGCCTCGATTATGATGCATTTCCCAAAGATTTGGGGAATAAAATCAGGTGTCTCAAAGGATCAACTGGTAAAAAGAAGAAAATAGAAATATTAAAAGGAGACGGAACCATCGAAACAGAAGAAATATTCCGAAGTTATTTGGAAAAAATCTTCAGTACATATATCTGAAGAAGAAAACGAATATTTTGAGAGAGAGAGAGAGAGACAGAGACAGAGAGAGACAGAGTGTGTGTATGTGTATGTGTGTAACAAGGAGTAACAATGAAAAGAGGTACCCTAGTAGACCTTACGATCTATTCAAAGAGCGTACCTTTGAGTGAACACTTGAGCAGGCGCAGTTCTCTAAGGGGTCAGGTTAACGCTCTAGAAGAGCACTCGCGCCACGCTTCAATTCTCCAGACGGCTATTTTTCAAGACTTTGCCTAGTCTCGACTTGAACTGTTCAACAGAGTTGCTGTTGACAACTTCCACCCGAAGTGCGTTCCAAGTGCCGCAGATGCTATATGTGAAAGACTTCCCACATAGATCACGCTGGTAAGGCTTTAGCTCAAGTTTGAAGCCGTGATTTCTTGTTCTGTTCTGGCTAAGCTGGAAAATATCCCTGTAGTCTACAATATCGAAGCCTCTAAGTATTTTGAACACTTCGATAAGCTGACCACGCAGTCTCAGGGTCTCCAGCGAAAATAAGTCTAATTCCCGTAATCTATCGTCGTAATTCTTGTGTCTGATAGATGGAATCAGTTTGGTTGCTCTGGCTTGCACACATTCTAATCTTGCGATATTCTTTCGAAATGAAGGACTCCAAAATTGTATGGCATACTCCAGCTGCGGTAGGACAAGGAAGTTATACAAACACAGTACCATCTCCTTGTTCCGACATCCAAACTGTCGCTTTATATAACCTAACATCCTTTGTACTTCCTTCTCCGTCTCAATACACAGCCTCGAGAACTTGAAATCACTAGTGATAGTTACACCCAAGTCCTTCTCAGTATCGGTGAATTCAAGAGCAGTGCCCTTAAGGATATACTGAGATTGGGGGTTTTACGGTGGCCAACCTGCTGCCTGTTCCCTTTTTTTCAGTACTTTACACTCTAGATCATATTTTTATAATTTGTCCATCTCTCACGCTACAACTTACCATAAGTTATTAAATCCCTGCCAGGAAATATTGTATCCAATAGCTTACCCTATTCCTTAATCATAAGATTCTTAAAGGCAACTAACCTTTTGTGAAGTCTTACTCTGTTCAGAGCAAGCCTTGATTCATCGTTTCGGACCGAAGGACTGGCCGAGATTCCTCTCGTCTCACCTGCCCCCCTTCCCCTCCTTCCCTCTAGAATCTCCAGTTTCCAGTGTGAGATTTCGCGCCGAGCTGCGTCAGTCTCGAATTTTGGAGGTTACACTTCTCTGGAGCAGAGGTGCCATTGTCCCTCTTCAAGGAGGATCGTGAACTCGTCTTCTGACCCCCCTCCCCCCTCCCTTCATCCTCGTCACCATCAGGATATTCGGCCAAGAATCACGACCATTTTCCGTCTCCATTTCCCCGCGCCGACTCGCTAAAGGATTTCCCTTCCTAGAGGTGACTCTCTTTAAGGTAAAACGACCTTTGTTTGCATCTACCGTTAATCGACCCGCTTTCCGACTTTTAAATATTCCTTCTTTATAATTGATTTATAGTATCCCATTTAAAAGCTAATTAACAAGTAATTAACGTTACCCAATTGCCAATTTTTTATAGTCTGTCAATATTATCCTTATTTACATTTCCTATATTTCCCGTATGGATATATATGCTAACTAGTGACTTATTAAAATTATATTTTTGGTTTTCACTCTTTAAATATATCCTTGTTCTGCAACTTGGTAAACTCATTAAACGCTATACGCCCCTGTATTAAAACCGCACTCTTATACCTCGTAATCAACGAATTACTTTTACGAAGTGAACGTACTTGTACGTACATTAGAGGATATATGTGAATATAACTGTATATATACATATTTTCGTGGCTTTTATCTCTTTCCTCCCAACCAATATATATATATATATATATATATATATATATATATATATATATATATATATATATAGGCGTATTTTCTGCGGAGGTGACCTATTTCTCGACATTCATCTTCATAGAGTAGGTCACAGGTAGAGTGACTTGGTCACCTAGCGTCGAAGTACCAACAACAAGACTATAGTCAACCGTAACAGTAGATCACCTCATTACAGCTTGTTTATGGGATTACGTCACTATTTCTATGGTCTTAGGTTGGTATCAAGAGGAGAAGTTGAAAACGAGTTATTTTTATATTGTGCATCAAAAAGAAAGGGGCATTGAAAGACAGAAGAAACCAAAACAAAGGAGGCCCTAATAAAGGCAATCCATCCTGAGAAGACAGAAATAACCTCATGGAAAAAAAGTTTGAAAAATCCTAGTTGGGAATAGAACCTGGGTCTCCTGATTGCCTGTGAGATGCTCTCCCATTAAGCTTTCAGACACAGTGAATCAAACAGACCCAAAGCATCACCCTATCAAACCTAGTATCACTCCAGGCTAGGATCTTCTAAGTGATTTTTATATTGTACCTTCATACCCATTCGCAATTTAAAGGCTCATTATCCATGTCACATACAGATAAATAGCAAATACAAGTTCTGCGGGTGGTAACAACCACCACAGCTCTTTCGCCATATTTTATTACTGTCTTTCGAAAACCTTTTGAAGACAGAAAGAAAGATGCAGAAACTTGGTATTGCAGTCCACATAATAATACAGACCAAACCTTTTGTCAAAGGACTTTTTAATATCATTTGTAGTGCTTTATGAGTAGTTTTGATGTTTCCTCATTTTTACCAAAATTTCACCAGACCAAACCATCACTATCATTGTCAGATCTGCTTTTCTCCAACCGAACTCTAATTTTCAGAATTTACTCCTCCACTTTTTAAAGAACAACTAAAGTTAGCTGTTAAAAACAATTATTTTACGTGTAACCATAAAAAATTATTGTCAAATAGATAGGGTTGGCACGGGCAATCCTTTGGGCCCTGTTTTTGCTGATATCTTCATGCCCTGGCTTGAAGAACAATTATTCAATCAATAACTAGGAAGCATTAGACTCAAACAGAAAAATAATATTTATTTCTGTATGGTTCCATTTTATTTATAGTTGAATAATTTTCCTTTACTTTTTTCCCTTGCAAAGATTTGAGTAGATCCTCATAACCAATCTTACGCTCGTACGTAACACATCTGCTTCTATAAATAATGAAGATAAGGCATCCAGCCTGCCTTGTTGCATAATTGTTCTGAGGGGATTTTTAAAATATTTCAACCGTGAAAATGAACGCTCAGCTGAGCAAGTTGTGACCATTAATGTTAAAAATACATGGAAGGCAGTGTCTACATTTGCAAAAGCACATTCAATATTGTCTTCTACAATTATTTTAGAAAGTTCAGCGTGACTGAATCTTGTTTTTACATTCTCTGTTGCACTAAACCTATGACGTACATATAAATGAATCTGTTGAAGCTCAGCTGAGAAATTATTGTTGTGGACCTCTGGGTAAGCATCAATCAACTTTAGACAGCACTAAGAATTCCTTTCAATGTTAGTCGAGGATGAAGTGACATTCTGTGAAAATTCTGCTAAATATCATTCCAAAATTCATCATAAAAACGAATTCTAGCTCTTGCATTTATCTGCAATATAATTTGCTTCTCTTCTAGCGTCTTCCCTTTGTGACTGGTCTTCGACTATATATTCTAATACATTAAAATTTCAAGGAAAGATTTCAAAATTGCTGCTGTTGCCATAGCATGTAGCTCCCATCTTGTATGAGAGAGAGAGATTTCAAGACACTTTCATTTTTAATACGATCTTTAAGAATTTTACACCGGCTTGTCGCGGCTGAAAAAAGAAATAGAGTAATTGTACTGTAGTGAAGAAATTAAGAGCATCTTGACAGCAGGCAACAACAATTCGGCCAACCAGATATAGTGAATGAGGTGCAGAGTGTAAAAATATAGCAAACTTGTCTGTTTCTAAAAGTTTTGCTGCATCCCCCTATAACGCCCAGCCATGTTAGCAGCATTGTTATAAGACTGACCTCATACATTTTGAAAAATTTAACCTACAAGCTTAACTTAAGTACTGCATCACCTGGTTTGTCCTTTTTTCGATGATGAGGCTTTTTATTTCCAGAAAGGTTAAAAACGTTCAATAGGCAGTCCATCTTTTTTAAGTACTTAAGTACAACACTTAACTGATGGCTATGTGATATATCTGGTGTTGAATCAACGGAAAAACTAAAATTACCAGAAGATTTAACTTCTTTAACAATGAACGCATGGATTTTTTGTGCCATTAGTTGAATAACTTCCTCGCAGGTGGTTTCCTTTGCCAGAATTTCCATATTTCGTAATGTGAGTTCAAGCATTCCTAAAAAAATTCGCATTTTAAAATGATCCAAACCTTTCTTCTGTTCCTCGAAAAGCCAAGCCACGTTCAGCTAGCGTACAAATAACAGCCATGACACGCCTCAAGACATGTTCCCAGTAATCACATTCTTCCTGACTTTGTTTCCCCAACTGTGACTTCAACCCCGTACCTTGTCTGCGAGTTAAGTATGTTAGCAATGAATCTCGGTGACTAGTACTTTTCTAATTTACAATACATTACAATAGTATTTCGCCAGCCACTGAACCCTTCTATTGTAACAAAATTTGAGAAATTTTTATGAACAAAGAGTTTACAAACAAAACAATAAACTGATCATGGTGATGATGAATACAGTAACCACTCTTTCGTGTATTTCTCACCATTGGCTTTTGTCCGATTAAAAAGTTTCTGTGAACACTACCTTACTGGTTTGCCTCTACTAGAATGCAGGTAAGACTTGTCAAATGGCCCATTGTGGTGTTGGCAGTTATTGGGTTCGCAAGCGATCCAATAGGCCAAATCATCAACAAAGAAATTAAGCCACAACCCTGCATCTTTAGCTAAATGGTGATTTTATTCATCTTTTGCAAACAGAAAAATTTCACCGCAATCGCCATGATCCACTAAACTACCATTTTCAACAATTCTTAGAGTAGGTCGAGTCATACTCTACAATTTTATGAAACTGGTGATGAGGGTGTATTCAAATGATGAATATTGGTGAAAAGAATACACTTTTGGCAGAAAAAATAAATTCTGTTTGATCTAACCTACATCAATTTGGAGTTGAAATATTGTTAGTTCTGGGTCATTTACTATATTTTACTATTATTTTAGTTACCCATAAAAGATCAAATTTACCGTTTTTTATCATCAATACATTTATGTAATCAGAAAGATATTTGTCTGAAAAAATGTTGAAATGTATTAGAGAGACATGAGAAGTAGGAAACCTGTTACAAATAACCCTTAATTTAGTTTGGTCTAATTCCAAAATTGCAACTAGCCAGTAATCATTACTCAGTGTAAGTCAATATTCCAGTAGTGTTGCCAGTTCTGGTAACTGTTTGTAGAGCATTTACATTTTATTTCAATGCTAGTAAAGGTTGTGGATCATTTTAGAATAACATATAATTATTTGGTAGAGATTATTTCTTAATCTAAGTGCCATCTTTTCATTTGCAGATATACCTGCGACTAGTGTGACAATGGCGAAAATCAAGACAAGGTCGAAATCAAGTTCTCATCTGACTAATTTTGTTGGGACTGGGCAAGAGCTGATGGTGTCTGAGTTACCAACAATAAGAGATACTTTGAGGTCGGCATCTACTTGAGGGGGCAACGTGAAGATGACGGGAGAAATTATGAAGTGGACCAGCTGATAAAGGACATGTATCAGGGCTTGATTAATCAGTGGACCAAAGCTAATGCTCTCTTCAAACCACCTGTTGTAAAGGACAAAAGGAAAAGTTTGGAAGTGAAGGTACCTTTCAAATTGGAGGTCCTGATATTCCAGAGCATAATAGACAATTAAAAGCTTCCGAAAGGAAAGAAAAGGAAAGGATATCAGAAAGAAAGAAAAAAGGTAAGGAGGAATGCGCTGTTTTAGCAGGAAAAGCAGCAAGAAAAGTAATCAAACATTTTTTGGGAGAAGGTGTAGATCTGGAGGCAGAAAATTCTGATAGTGGCAACAGTTTGGGTGATGAAGTAACTTTTGAAGCTGTCCAAGAGCCGGAATCTTCCACAAGGAATAAAAAGAATTATGATGAAATTCCAAATATTGCTCTTGCTAGTATAAGGTATGGTGTCGGATTGAGACCAACTGCAGCTTTAATAGATGATGGATTCATTACTGAGGAAGATACAAGTAAAGTAATTGATAAGAATAAAGTTAAGAGAGCACAGGGAAAGCTAATGACAGTTATTAAACATGAGTTTTAGGAAAACTTAAGGAAGGATGGGGAAATTTCTTGTGTTTTCTTTGATGGACGAATTGATGTCGACAAATTTTATGATGGAGGCAGAGGGAAGTGAAAAATTGTTTCCAGCACAAACAAAAGAGGAGCATTACACTGTCATCAGTGAGCCTGGGAGCAATTACCTCTTCCACTTTGTCCCAGAAAAGGCTACAAAAGAATAATCACATTCAGAGAAGATCGCTAAGGCTATGTGTGGATGGCTGAGGGAAAGGAGTCTGGATAAAAGCTTAATGACCATTGGAGGAGACTCAACGAATGTAAACACAGGTGTAAATGCTGGAGTAATACGAAAAATGGAGCTCCATTTGGGCAGAAAGCTTGTTTGATTGGTCTGTAACCTGTACACTGGGGAACTCCCTCTCCGTCATCTAATTATCAACCTGGATGGCCGAACACTATCTGACAACAGATATTCCGGATGAATAGGAAAGTTCCTTGACTCTGTTACAGACTTGGATATCAACCCAAATTTCACTCAAATATCTTTAGGTCCTCCTCTTACCAAGATACCTCAAGAAGTGGTGTAAGATCTTTCCACTGATCAACACTACGGCTATAGAATTGTATCGGCAATCAGAGATGAAGTGCTTTCTACAGGGCTTTCTCTATTCGAAATAGGACCAGTAAGCCACAGTCGCTGGCTGACCACAGCTAACAGAATTCTTCGGTTGTGGGTGTCAAAGCATGAGCTCAAAGGAAAAGCCTTTAAAAATCTACGACTGATTGTTGAGTTCATCATTGGTGTATATTACCTATGCTGGTTTCACGTTAAGATTAAGCACTCTTGGGCCGAGGGACCTAGGCACATTCTGTATCAACTTCACTGCCTTAAGTCTCAGAGGAAAGAGGTGTTGGATATTGTTTTGACAACTGTTAAGAGATCAGCTTGGTATGCATACAGTGAAGCCATCCTCCAAACCTTCCTATGCTCTGAAGATCAGGAGGAGAGAACTGAAGGAGTGAACAAATCCAGACCATCAGGGAAGAGGGGGACCCAGATACTCAACTGGGAGACTCCTTTGTAAGGCTTAGAGGGACACCAGACATCAATTGTGATGCTACCAGGATTGGAGATCTGATCATTGGTCAGAAGATGTCTCTGAGCGACCTCTCACTTGCTCTTTAAGTACTTCTGAATTAAAAACTTCATTGCCTCTCCTATGAAAGTACCTGACTGGCCTTGTCACACACAAATCATTGAGAGGGTTGTAAGAATGGTGACTGAGGCTTCTTCCAAGTATTTCTCACTTGAAAAGAAGGATGGATGAATCAAGGCAAAAGAGACTAGTAGACGTCTGATGTCCAGGAACGAGTCAAAGCAAGATTTGTGTGCTCTGGTGAAGTTTAACTTTTGAATATGACCCAAAGTGATCCATGCAGCTATATGTGGAGCTTTGCATACACTTTTCTTACTCAATAAACATGTAAATTTGAGGTTATTTTGTGTTTGTGTGTACTTGAATTAAATAAAAATAGGTTACATAAGCTCGTGACGAAAGAGAAAGATTTACTTTTATTTAAATGGAAATTGATGTAGGTAGTAGCAATTGTATGTATAGCAAAATAAAGTTCTTTTCAAAATCTATCATTTAAGCACCCCTCATTAAAGCACTTAATGAAAATATATGGTTGCATCAAAGTATGACTCGCCCTATTATTAGAGCCTTATAATGTATTGTACAGTAACTCGAATCAAAATTTGCAGTAGAGGTATTCGTATCAAGAGAATTTTCAGGCAAAGTGAGATCAGTTATGAGGTACGTGTGAGATGAACCTACTTGTGGCACTTTATATTTTGATTCTGAAGTGATCAAAGTGGTATTTGCCGTATTTGTGTCCACTGCTGATGACCAGAGATTGGTTTTGACCCAGAATCTGTATATCATGTGGTGGAACTTGTGTGAAGAAATCAGTCATCTTTGCAATCTTGCGCTCTTATTCCAAAATCTTCTTTTGTTTCTTGCTTGATAGTTTTCGTTTTTGTGCACCTCTTAACTGAATCCTTTTAATCTTGGTTCTTGGGATCTGTTAAATGTAGAAATAAAAAATTACTTTTTTGGATTATTATGCGGCAATCAACACAACTACACATATCATAGGCAGAACAATACGGACAATTTTATTTCCAGCCCACTGCTGAATCTTGTGCTTTAATTAATTAAGAAAGATTTTTGTTTCAGAATCGTCTCTTCAAGCTCTACAAATTGTATAGAAGAAATAAAGATAGCATTTATAGTTTGGGAGGAAAAAACATCCAACAAAAAATTGCCTTTTATGTCATTTTTTCATAAAATAAAAAACACACTATAAAATAAAAACTATAGGAGGTATCTTAATAAAAATGTTACAGATTTTAGAACTTGAATAGTTGAATCATTGCTCTACGATGAAAAATGACGGAGCCGTAGCAATTCTCTATAAGTGTACTAAATTTCAACACTCTAATCTTTAAAAATAAAAAGTTATAATGAATATGGAACTTCCCTAATGCTGGAGTAAATATTGCCAGTTACCAAAAATAGGGTCTCCTGAATTTTTCCCGAAATTTCGGTATTTTTAAGTCGCTAAGGATCTGGAAGTATTGGTCGTAGAGCAATGATTTAAAATACATTCACTCGTCTTTTCAAGTTCTACAAAAGCGTCGAGGTGTTTTACGATATCATTTATAGTTTTTGAGAATAAACCATCAAACACAAAAAATCGGTAGTTTTGTTATTTTTTTGATAATTTTGTAATTAGTAGCCATAAAATAATAACCCTTACGAATTTTGTAAAAAAAATACGACAAAAATTTAATTTTTAGCCTTGTGTAAATAATCCAACTTGCAGAATAAAAACAAGGTCTACTAACCAAAAGTCGCGTGCTCTCACTTAGTCTGATTTATGACCTTACGACATCAAAAATTCTAATAATTCGAAGACTAACCTGAGGAGGACTTTGACAATTATATCATTCGAAAGAGAATTTAAAACAACATAAGGATTTCAAATTTAGTTACAATTGGCCGAATAGCTATGATGTTATTGCCAAATAATTCCCTGGCTAACCTTGAGAGGACTTTGAAAATTATATAATTCGAAAGAGAATGTAAAGCAACATAAGGTTTTTCGAATTTCGTTAGAATCGTCCGAATATTTAAAAAAAACACAATAAAACGGGGACCGACCGACAGACATAGTGAGATATAGAGTCGCCCGTGACTAAAAATATGAGAAATCTTCGGATCCTCAGCTATTTTAAAATACCCCTTAAAATGCAGATTTTTGTTTTGTTTTTCAAAACATCTCTGTTTCGGTCGGGAAATCGTAACATTTACAAGACAAGTTCGATTCGTATTTCCATTCTCTATAAGTATGTACAATTTTCTAGCTATAGTAATAAGAAAGTTAGCAATTTTAGTCGCGGATGATTCTACATCTCAATATGCTGCTCGGTCGGTCCCTGTTTTGCTTTATTTGGGGCAATAACATTATAACTATTCGGCCGATTCTAACGAAATTTGTAAACATTATGTTGTTTTACATTCTCTTTCGAATTATATAATTATCAAACTCCTACCAATGTTATCCCGGGAATGATTTGGCAATAACGTCATAACTATTCGGCCTATTCTTACGAAATTTAAAACCGTTATGTTGTTTTAAATTCTCTTTCGAGTGATATAATTGTCAAGGTCCTTCCAAGGTTAGTCAGGGAATTATTGAAAGTTTTGAAGGTCGTAAGGTCATCAATCAGAATAAGTAAGAGCACACGACTTTTGGTTAACATACCTTCTTACCAAAACCATCCCCTTAAAAAAATATCCACGTTAAACGTATTCAAAATATATAAATCGTACTTCCGTTTTAAAAGATTAAACAGCAGAAATGACTGTGCTATTGTAGTAGTTATTAAGCAACTTAAAGCAGGAATTATGTAATGAATGCACATGCAATTAACACCAGTGACAATTGGCAAGTAAAGTAAGAACTTACGAGCTACTACCCATCACTTGCGTTGTTCCAAATACGTACTAGACTTGTTCAAAACTTTTATACATTCCAATCTGCGAGCACAGTGTACTTTATTTTGCAAGAAAAACATGAGACAGGAGAGAACGCTTTACAAACAGAACTCATTCATGTTTCATTCAATTTTTAAAATGGCTATAAATTCATTAGTTTAATAATGAGGTTTAATTTCTGGGGTGCCCCCTCCTTCTTCTTTTGATGCCCTAAACACGTGCTTACTTTGCTTAAGGGTTAATCTACCACTGGACTCAAACTGTACCGCCGCTTTGTCGATGACAAAGCAACGAGGACTCTTGTGATAGTTTCCTGCAATACAACAACCACATACATCCTAATATTAAATTAATTGGCGAAAAGGAGCTTAATGGTTCCGTCTCATGGTTGGATATTCACATCTCCCATTCTTTAACAGGATTTGAAACCAAAGTTTTTCGCAAGCCAGCCTTCAGTGGTCAAGGCCTCAACTTCTTCAGTTTGTGTGATTTTTCGTATAAAATCAGTGCCATAAAAATACTAATATTCCGTGCATTCAACAATTGTTCATCCTACACTGGATTTCATAAAGAACTTCAATTTAGGTGTGGATACTTTAAAAGAAACGGTATTCCTGTATCTCTTGTGGGGAGAAATACGGAATATTGTTTTTAATAACATTTGCCAACCCAAATTAATATTCTCAACTCTTTGTAAAGCTTTATATGCGTTACGTATTCTTTCAGGATATGGAATTTTTAAACCAAATTTTTTTAAAAGAAATTCTAACTTTATCAAGGGTATTTTTTTTAATAACTAAATTTAAGATATTTTTTAGAAATAAATACCCTTTAGGTATGACAATATTTCAATTTTAAGGACAAAATCACGCTAGAGGTAAAGTGCTCGGTCATATACAAATTTACTTGCCCCAGATCTAATCTCGGGAAATATAAAATATATTTACAGTACGGTGTGCTTGCTGAAGGCAAGGTTCTGTTCCCATATAGTAATTAACAACAGGAGAGGAAAAGTTCTTTCTAAGAAATAGTTCAAGCCTGCTCGACATCATTTTATTCCATGTAAAACAGATGTCACCTTAGAACATTTAAAAAATATATAAAAGCATCCCGATCCTGTCTCATTACGAATTTAAGAATCACTGTATATAAAATACTTTTCCCTTTCTATATATTCAGATTCCTGTTACCATCCACTACTTTAACTATAAATTATAAACCAACCTCCTATTCTTCTCTTTCTTCTTTCCACCAGACTTCTATTCAAAACCGATCGGACAAAGTTAGTGATTTCTAGATGTGTATCTATTGTTTCCTCATATTTATATAGCCAAATTTTACTAATTAAATTCCCCGACATAAATTTCAACGCAATAACCTGTAGGTTCTGCATTACTCCCTAAATTAGCTAGTAAAATCCTACATTAATTTCATGATTGGAATGTTTTAATTTTAACTTTAAATGTTAATCTATTCACGAACTTGTATACTGTATTTTCAGTGGCAGAAGATGGGTGAAATTAACATCCAAAACGTTGTTGTAATTAAGTAATGAAATGAATTTCTCCCTCCTCTACGTCCTTTCGTTTATCATATATATATATATATATATATATATATATATATATATATATATATATATATATATATATATATATATATATATATATATATATATATAGTGGAAAGAGGATAAACTGTAGCCGGCTGCAAAGCGTTATTGCTAAATGACAGAATGAGGTTACTTTGTATTGCAGTTTTTTCCAGGTGATCCCTAGGCAAGGTGTAGGACCTGTAAGCCTCCACAGCTTGGGTATAGCTTCGACTACCTTCGGCAGCAGGGAGGTGGATGCTATTCTTGGGCAGATGAGTACTAAATGGTGCCAATAGTCAAGATGGCGTGTTGGCATGCGGAGAATTCAAATTATCAGAATCAACGGATGGCTGCAAATAGTCTAGTGAGATGACACTGCGAAGCTCTTCCTCTCCAGAATTAAAACAGAAAGTTCCCGCGAAATGCCGGCAACGTTTTCGGGTTAAAAATAACTTCTGCCAAGAAACCTTAATGAACTCACAACCAGAGCAAATGGCCCTTAGTCCCATGCAGTCCTTAAATGGACCAAGGGTGCGAAGAATCTCACGGTTTAATAGAAATAATATTGTGAATCATAAAAAGAATTTAAAAGTAGGAAATTGGAATGACGAAGTTTAAATCAGACGGGGAAAATGAAGCAATTATTTGAAGTTTTCGGGGAGTACAAGTTAGATATACAGTATGTGCTTTGACTGAAACAAAATTAACTGGTATTGATAAAATGAGACTATAAAATGGATTGATATTGCTAACATCAGGAAGAGATGATGAAAGGCATTATCAGGGAGATGGAATTTTGTTTAGTAGTCAGGTGAGCAAGGCGTTATGTAAATGGAAAACTGTTGATGAGCGGTTAATTTTCGCAAGTTTTAAATCTGTTCATGGTAACTTCAGCGTAGTGGTAGGTAAGCGCGCTAAGTAATGATGCCGATAACAACAGAGAGAATGAATTTTATAATAAAATACAATGTGGTTAGCAAGGTAGCGAGGCATGATACACTTTTGTGTTTAGGTGATTTTAATGCTTTTGTAGGCGATTGTAACAAAGGATTTGAAGACTGTATGAGAAAGGAAGATTGTAGAACAATGAATGAAAATGGCAACTGGTTTGCTAGTTTTTGTTTAGCAAATCAATTAGTCATCGGCGCTACACTTTAGGCACTAAAACATACACAAGCCTACATGGACGTCACCGTGTGGAAACTATCGAAATCAGATCGATCCTATTGGTATTTCCAGGAATCACATAACTTTCCTATTGGATGTTTCTGTGAAAATAGGGGCAGATGTTGGCATTAATCATCATCTGACAATAAGGGTGTAAGTAACAAGTTTGAAATTAAAAAATTAAGTACGGATACAAACGCAAAGAATGAGTTCAAAATGCAGTATAGAAATTGGTTTTTAGTTCTGCAAATTTTAGATGAAGACGAACCGAGGGATGTAAATACTAGATGTAAAGAAGTGAGAAGTGCTTTTGAATAAGCTGCAAAAAATACCATCGGTGTCAGAAAGAGCATGAGAAGGAACAAGTGGATGACGGGTAAAGCGGTTTGTGTGTAGTTTGTATGTAAAGTGGTTAATAATTAGTTGATTTTTTTTAATCGTAATTAGCCTAGGAAATCTTGGGCACCATCCAAAGTAAGAAATTACTTTGGCAATCAAATGAGATTGAAAATTGAATGTATGAAATAAAGGCAGTTCTTCAGAAGGAATATTAATTCTAAGTTTTAACAAAATATATCTATTTGAGAAATCTAATATTTCTAATATCAATATTGAGGTAATATAATATGGGGACAGCTTAAGTTATTTAGGGCCTTTTTAAATTAAAAAATTAAGAATCCTTGCAGTACGACAATTATGGTGTTTTGAAAACAGGCAACGCCATTAATCAATGAATATAAAATGCACTTAATTGGGGACTTGAAAATTGTGATGATGTTTGTGAGTACAATTATTAAATAGAAGAATTGACGATTGCTAATTGAAACTATACGATATGCAAATAAATTAGGGATGATATACCGATTACAATATATTGAAAATAAGGCGAAATTTAATATATATACATATATATATATATATATATATATATATATATATATATATATATATATATATATATATATATATATATTGCGTGAGATGAATTAGTTCTAGGGTAAGCGAAAGTTCAATGATAATTAGTTCTGGGATGAGCGAAATGTCTATGATAATGGCTAACGTGAATTTTGAGGTCTTGTTAACGCGGGACCACAAATCGAATGGGACAGGCCTGGATTTTCGTGCGCATGGCGAAAGTAAATGTTGCCAGTTAATACATTCCCGATATAACTATAACTATAACTCTCTCTCTCTCTCTCTCTCTCTCTCTCTCTCTCTCTCTCTCTCTCTCTCTCTATATATATATATATATATATATATATATATATATATATATATATATATATATATATATATATATATATATATATATATATATATATATATATATATATATTGTTTTGGGGAAATTTATATACAAACTTGTTAGGGTGAAACCACTACGCGGGTGAATGTTGAGATATGATAAAGATAAAAAAGAGAAGAGAAGCGAAATTAAAATGTAAAAGTATGGGTAGCAATACTTCAGATTCGGCATTGGCAAGGGCAGAGTACAGTAGCCTA
Organism: Ceratothoa steindachneri; assembly: GCA_963969495.1. Taxonomy (NCBI): domain Eukaryota; kingdom Metazoa; phylum Arthropoda; class Malacostraca; order Isopoda; family Cymothoidae; genus Ceratothoa; species Ceratothoa steindachneri. The sequence goes on from OZ018318.1 coordinate 171,830,169, forward strand.
AATTCACAAGTTAACAGATTTTCAAGGCACAATAAAAGGAAATTTGTTAATGTTTTAGCTGAAATAACTGAGATACAGATGAATAAGCATGATGGAAAAAGTACAAGACCTGCTTATTTGAACATCAAGGATTTTGCTGTACAGAAGAAAAATAATAGAGATACCTATTAAAAGTAGAGAAGGTGAAGTACTTAAGAAAGACTCTGATATTAAGGACAGGTGGAAAGAGCATTTTAAAGCTGTATTAAATAGACCAATGTCACCTGATGAAGATCAAATTTTACCAGCAGAGCATGAATTAAATATAGGTACCGGAGATCTGAGTGATCGTGTAAATTGGAGAGGTATTACATTTTCGCCTATTATTTTGAACATTTTTAGCAGGATTCTTTTGAATAGAATGGAGTCAGGGGGCGATAAGATCCTGAGAGATTAGCAGGCAGGATTTAGGAAACATCGTGGATACAATGACCAAATCTTTATTGTAAGACACCTATGGATTTTTAAAAAGCTTTTGACAGCGTAAAACCTGCCGGTCAATTTAAAATAATGAGACAATATGGAATACCCCAGAAGTTTGTTGACATAGTCAGAAGTGTGCATGAAGATACCTTCTGCCAAGTATTGGTTGATGGGAGTTTGAGTGAAAGATTTGAAGATAAATCTCGGGTAATTCAGGATGGAATTCTTTCTCCATTCCTGTTTATTTTGATCATTGACTTTGTAATGAAGAAGGTCATAAGAGAAACTAATATTGGAATATTTTGGAAGAAAGGTAAGAAGTTGGCTGATTTGTATTACGCAGATTATTTTTGTTTTAATTGTAGAGAGCTGTGGTGATTTGCGAAAGGTAATAGATTGTTTAGATAGAAACAGGGCCCTTGAGAGGAGAAAATGTGCTGGTACGAGATCTTTTTTTTCCCCCCTTATAAATTATAAATCATAAATGATTAAGATCTTCATCAGCTTTTTAATACTATAACTAAAAAATGATATGCTTTATTTATTATAGTTTTACATTATAACCATTTACCAATGTTATTAGTTAGTTTCAAAATGTCTCAGGCTGATCTCAAAGATTACACATAACACAGTTGCTTTGTGAATTTCACAACTATATATCAAATTTAACATTAATAGTATAGCAATTCTCACGAGCAAAACAAATTTAATAATTCTATAACCCTAATATCAGTAATAGAAGGACAAAAATTTAGAAAAAAAATCCTGTATTTTTACTTCTTGGCTTATAATGAACATAAAAATGTACAAGCATTTTATACATCATAATGGAAAAAAAATTAAATCAAATTTGCCATTTGGAATTTTTAGTAAGCCTACTTATATAGTAACCAATAGATAAATGTACATCTTAATCACAATTCACACTTAATGCATGTCCATATCATTAATTATTTAAAAATATACCTAAATCAGTCATCACCTGAATGTCCACTGTTTCATGAAGGCTACAGTCTACAGAAAATATATAAATGATAGTAAACTTAGTAAAAAGACTAATTTTATTAAAACAGGGTTGCCTTGCGTGCCTTTTTCTTGGCAAAACTACGAATTACAGTGTCGCCCAAATTCCTTCGGCTCAGCCTCTCAAGCAGGAACCTTTTAGGGCATCATGCAGTTTCTGTGATTGAATCAAGTGTTCATGTAAAAATCCTTCATCATAGCAATTATTTGAAGTGGAAACCTAACCGAATTTTTATGAATAGTCTTTGGATTAAAGGTTCAAACCCCAATAAAAATATTCTGAATTTATCATCCCATGTACTGACTGATGATGAAAAATTTGCGTTAGGATACGGTTTAAGCTTTTCAATTAAGCCATGCGATGATTTCTCACTAGACCATTTAGTATCCATAGCCAAATCCTCACATGAGCAAATAAGTGGTGAATTTCTTAGTGGTTGTATGCTTAGTGCCCTAAATTCTGAAAAATCTGACCAAATTGGTTTTCCCAAAAGATTTCAGATTGCGTTAAATAAACTTAAATTTAATAACAACATTGTTATAACCAAATCCGACAAAACGAATCAGTTAGTCATTTTGGACAAACATAGTTATAATGATAAACTTAACGAACTTCTTAACGATGTGAACACATATGAAAAGCTACAAAGTGATCCGCTCAATAACAAAACAAGCAATTTCAACAACAAATTGAAGAGAATATTGAAAAGCGCAGATTTAATCAAACAATTCAGGAGTACGAACTCTTCACTTCCCTATATGTATGGGCTCCCAAAGACCCACAAAGCGGGATGTCCCTTACGCCCAATCATTTCCAATATTAATTCTCCCACTTATAAGCTCTCCAAATGGCTCGCCTAGCATTTATCTCCAGCAGTAGGAAGAATCTCATCTGCACACATTATGAACTCTCAAGATTTCGTTGACCACCTCAACCACTTGCAATTACCGGATGGAAAACTTTTGAGCTTTGATGTAAACTCTTTGTTTACCAAAGTTCCGGTTGACCAAACCATGGGCCTTCTGCGGGAAATCATGCCTAGACTTAATTTGGATCTTCCCATTTCTACGAGTAAATTTATCGATTTAGTTGAATTATGTCTCTCTGACAATGTGTTTCGAGTAAATAATGAGTTTTATAGACAAATATTTGGCCTTAGCATGGGAAATAGTTTATCTCCGATATTGGCATGTCTCTTCATGGAATATTTTGAGACTGAACTCCTTCCCACAATTTCTCCCCCTAACTTTATATGGTTAAGGTACATTGACGATGTATTTTCTGTATGGCCTAATGGTCATGATTTTGATAACTTTTTTTAATAATTTGAATAATTTGCATGTCTCCATCAAATTTAAATATGAATGGGAATATTATAATAGATTAACATTTTTAGATGTCCTCATTAATAAAGATCACCATGAATTAAAACTTGACGTTTAGAGGAAACCAACCCACTCGAATGCCTATATACATTATTTTTCGTTTCACGATAATACTGTTAAAAAATCGGTAATTTCTAACCTTTTCCCTAGAGCATATAAAATATGTCATCCTTCCTATTTAGATGAGGAAATTTTCCTTATCAGGAACATTTTTTCTAATTTGTATTACCCCGATTGGTTCATATCGTCTGCCCATTTTGCAGCTAGGAAAACATTCTATGGTAATAAGCCTTCCCGCACTAATGACTTCAACAAATGTATAACATTGCCATTTAATAATAAATTAAATAGTTTAAAGGACATATTTGGAAAAGCGGGTATCAATCTAGCCTTTAAATATAATAATTCCCTAAACCAATTGATGATTGCCAGGAAACCCAAAGAACATCATAACATAGGAGTATATGCAATACTATGCAACGATTGCCATAAAGTTTATATAGGGGAAACGGGGAGAAATCTAGACAAGAGATTGTACGAACACAAAAGAGATATTAGAGTGGGCAGCCAAAGCAGGGGAATATTTTGCCATGTTAGAGACTTGAATCATTCGATTGATTTCAATGGAAGTAAAATGGTATTTAAATCGGCTAACTATGTTAAGAGAAGAATCGTAGAATCGAGCTTGATATCGTCAGTTCCTAAATTTAAATCTATCTGAGGGTCAATTTTCTTTTAATCCTGTAATACGAAAGCAAAAAAAAAAATAGTAAAATGTCATCCCTTCAATATGTTTAGGCCTAACAACCCCCCTGATTAGCAACAAGAAAGGGATTAGGGGAAAAAAGAGTGGATCTTTCACGACCTGACCCCGTGTTATGTATGTAAGCACGTTTCTAATATTTTCTATCCAGTGTCAGTTGAAAAAGGGTGTGATATACACCGAAACTGTTCTGAATTAAATTGCCTTTGGAAAATGCGGTTTATTTCCTCATATATATATATATATATATATATATATATATATATATATATATATATATATATATATATATATATATATATATATATGGCATGAAAGACTCGACGTATAGGTGAAAATGGATGGGGAGAAAGAAAAGTCCAGACACTACACAGAGCTCTTTATTGACGTTTCGCCTCTTGGCTTCCTCAAAATGGAACTGACAAGAGAAATGGAAGATCACCGCTCAACCATTCGTAGAGTTAGTCTGGGTCGCGGTCAATTGCTCTCCCCCGGCCGTTTCCCCCTCGTCTCGACCCTTTCGCCTCTTCATTAATGAGCCTTGCCGCACCTGTAGCCAGCTTGAAGAAACCGTCCCAGTGATTTGTCGACCTATAGGAGAGAATATATGTAGCTTCAATAATCCTACGATCACGTTTTGATAAACCTTTTTGAACTATACTCACCCCATCCCATTTGGGTAAATGCCCACATTCATCTATATGCACCACTAACGAGTTTGAAGTTCTATGTGCCCGGACGTCCCCCTTGTGCTCACTAAGTCTCGTTTTGATGTCCCTACCAGTCTCTCCGTAATAACTCTTGTCGCACCCTTCACACGGAATCTGATAGATTATGCCTCTATCCGTTTAGCCCTAAACTTTTTGTGCGAAACCAATTCCTTGATCTTCGTCCCAGCATGATCGGCAACTAGCAAACCCGTTTTCCTGAGGGCCACATTTATGCTCTACGCACCCTTGCAGTAAGGCGCTGAAAGGTACCTGACCCCATCCAATGTACCTGTCAAGGCCTCATTACCCGCGGTCCCATTTGTCGTGCTACTCATTTTGCCTCTTTCCGATATCCCGCCTGCTTTATACCTCAACTTTATTAAGAGACCCTCCGGATATTTTAGTTTCATAAAAGCATTCTTAATGTAGTTATACTCATCAGTTAAAAACTGTTGGCTACAAATCGGGATGGCCCTGAGGTAGAATCCTATCACTACCCCAGTGTTCGTTCTATCGCTGTGTCCCGATAAATAATGGATGAAGTCATCCTTATTAGTGGGTTTCCTGTAAACGGAAAATTCAGTTGCACTCCCAACCCTATGTATAAGTGTGTCCAGAAAAGGAATCCTGTTATTAACTTCTTCCTCTACAGTAAACTGTATGCTACCGTTTATCTCATTCAACCGCTCTAATTTCTCATTGATGTCAGTATTTTAAGGAGTAGTGATAGGATTCTACCTCAGGGCCATCCGGATTTGTAGCCAACAGTTTTTAACTGATGAGTATAACTACATTAAGAATGCTTTTATGAAACTAAAATATCCGGAGGGTCTCTTAATAAAGTTGAGGTATAAAGCGGTCGGAATATCGGAAAGAGGCAAAATAAATAGCACGACAAATGGGACCGCGGGTAATGAGGCCTTGACAGGCACATTGGATGGGGTCAGGAACCTTTCAGCGCCTTACTGCAAGGAAGCGCAAAGCATAAATGTGGCCCTTAGGAAAACGGGTTTGCTAGTTGCCGATCATGCTGGGACGAAGATCAAGGAATTGGTTTCGCACAAAAAGTTTAGGGCCCAAACGGATAGGGGCATAATCTATCAGATTCCGTGTGAAGGGTGCGACAAGAGTTATTACGGAGAGACTGGTAGGGACATCAAAACTAGACTTAGTGAGCACAAGAGGGACGTCCGAGCACATAGAACTTCAAACTCGTTAGTGGTGCATATAGATGAATGTGGGCGTTTACCCAAACGGGATGGGGTGAGTATAGTTCAAAAAGGTTTATCAAAACGTGAGCGTAGGATTATTGAAGCTACATATATTCTCTCCTATAGGTCGACAAATCACCGGGACGGTTTCTTCAAGCTGGCGACAGGTGCGGTAAGGCTCATTAATGAAGAGGCGAAAGGGTCGAGACGAGGGGGAAACGGCCGGGGGAGAGCCATTGACCGCGACCCAGACTAACTCTACGAATGGTCGAGTGGCGATCTTCCATCTCTCTTGTCAGTTCCATTCTGAGGAAGCCAAGAGGCGAAACGTCAATAAAGAGCTCTGTGTAGTGTCTGGATTTTTCTTTCTCCCCATCCATTCTCACCTATACGTCGTGTCTTTCATGCAATATGTCGGATGGTGGAGAAGGACTAGACCCTGTGCAAGCGGAATTCCGCAGGAGGATGGAGATCGCTAGCCGTACCTCTCGTAGATGGTTTCTCCGGGAGTGCTTGGAGGAGCAGGTTCTACCTAGATCGTCCCCCAAACAGCTAAGTATCCAAGATAAACCTTTTAGTGATTGTGCTAAGAAATATTTAATAGAGAGTTCTCAGGTTTTGACTAATGAGATAGACGTGTTAGTAGATGAGGCTGAAAAGCCAGTATCATTGCCAAGGCCCGTGATCACTGAGTTACTGGAGGCAAGCTTCAAACAAAGGATGGACCATGTAAAGCAATTGAAAACACTTTGTGATAATAGCATGTGGAACGAAATGGGAACCCCAGGGCTGGTTAATAATTTGTCAAGCAGAGAACTTTCGCATAATGAGACCATTGCTTTTTCATTGGGCTTAAAATTTGACATAGGTGTAGGTAAACGAGGTTATTTGAATCATATATCCAAAAACTATAGGCATGGTGACAGTGATGTTGACAAGGGTTTCATCCAGGGGGTCCTCTTTTGTTACAATGCCTTGGCCAAGGAACGTGAGGTTTCCCTACCGAAAAGATTTAAGCACGGGTTAGAGCAGCTAGGTCGGTGTGAGGACATTATTATAACACAGGCGGACAAGGGGGAGGGGTGGTAATATTAGATAAAGTAACCTACATTGACAAAATGAATGATTTGCTTAAAGATGGGGATACGTATGAGAAAGTTCCCCATGGAAGCGCGGCAAAAGAGGCCGCAGCTTTCGAACAACAGGTGCGAAAAATACTCAGGAGAACGGAAAGGGGTAAGAAAATGACCCACCTCATTGAGGAAATCCCCAGACCCCCCAAAATGAGGGGGCTCCCAAAAACCCACAAACAAGGGGTTCCTCTTAGACCTATCACATCGAGAGTGGGAAGCACTCCCCACAGAATTGCAAAGGAACTGGCCAGACCATTGTCTCAGGGACTATGAAAAATTAGCAAAGCGCATTTAAAGAATTCGACCGATTTAAAGAGGAGGTTAAATGGGGTCAACTTACAGGGAAAGAAAATGGTAAGCTTTGATGTAAAATCGCTGTTCACCAATGTCCCTGTTGACGGTGCTTTGGAGGCAGTGGCAAAATTGTTACTCGTCTTAAATGACGCTGACCTACCCGTTAGTAAAAGGGACTATATAAAGTTAGTTTCGCTATGCGTGAGCTTTGGTGCGTTCACCTTTGAAGGGGAAGAATTTCGACAATACAGGGGACTGGCGATGGGATCTCCACTTAGCGCTGTCATGGCATGCCTATTCATGGAGGTCCTTGAAACAGAGAAATTGATGAGGGTATTCGGGGAGGGTGACTCCTTGTGGTTGAGATATGTAGACGATGTTCTGGCCATAATTCCTGAAAGTACTGACATCAATGAGAAATTAGAGGGGTTGAATGAGATAAACGGTAGCATACAGTTTACTGTAGAGGAAGAAGTTAATAACAGGATTCCTTTTCTGGACACACTTATACATAGGGTTGGGAGTGCAACTGAATTTTCCGTTTACAGGAAACCCACTAATAAGAATGACTTCATCCATTATTTATCGGGACACAGCGATAGAACGAACACTGGGGTAGTGATAGGATTCTACCTCAGGGCCACCCCGATTTGTAGCCAACAGTTTTTAACTGATGAGTATAACTACATTAAGAATGCTTTTATGAAACTAAAATATCCGGAGGGTCTCTTAATAAAGTTGAGGTATAAAGCGGTCGTGATATCGGAAAGAGGCAAAATGAGAAGCATGACAAATGGGACCGCGGGTAATGAGGCCTTGACAGGCACATTGGATGGGGTCAGGACCCTTTCAGCGCCTTACTGCAAGGATGCGCAAAGCATAAATGTGGCCCTTAGGAAAACGGGTTTGCTAGTTGCCGATCATGCTGGGACGAAGATCAAGGAATTGGTTTCGCACAAAAAGTTTAGGGCCCAAACGGATAGGGGCATAATCTATCAGATTCCGTGTGAAGGGTGCGACAAGAGATATTACGGAGAGACTGGTAGGGACATCAAAACTAGACTTAGTGAGCACAAGAGGGACGTCCGAGCACATAGAACTTCAAACTCGTTAGTGGTGCATATAGATGAATGTGGGCATTTACCCAAATGGGATGGGGTGAGTATAGTTCAAAAAGGTTTATCAAAACGTGAGCGTAGGATTATTGAAGCTACATATATTCTCTCCTATGGGTTGACAAATCACCGGGACGGTTTCTTCAAGCTGGCAACAGGTGCGGCAAGGCTCATTAATGAAGAGGCGAAAGGGTCGAGACGAGGGGAAAACGGCCGGGGGAGAGCAATTGACCGCGACCCAGACTAACTCTACGAATGGTCGAGCGGCGATCTTCCATCTCCGTTGTTGTCAGTTCCATTCTGAGGAAGCCAAGAGGCGAAACGTCAATAAAGAGCTCTGTGTAGTGTCTGGACTTTTCTTTCTCCCCATCCATTCTCACACACATATATATATATATATATATATATATATATATATATATATATATATATATATATATATATATATATATATATATGTGTGTGTGTGTGTGTTAATGGAGGCTGGCTTGGGGAGAGAATGGTTGTTGCAGATAGTAATTTTAAGCAAACAGATAAACAGCGCAAATATTCCAATATAAAAATGTAGAAATATGTGTGAGCACTATCCTTAAATGTATTTTTCCTAACAATATTTCCCTCCGGCACAAGTTCGGGCTCGCCTCATTGTTACCTTCGTTGGAATCCATAAGTTGCGCCGCTCTAGTGCTGTTATATTTTCTCAAATCTCTTTTAAGGTCATCATTGATGGTAATAGTAGTATATTATTTTTATTCAGTTATTCGATCAATCAGCTCTCGCAACCGATTTGTTTGCTTATATATATATATTTTTTTATTTCTATATTTAATTCACATTAACCTTATACCCGACTGCTTACAATATCACCTTTGTTATATTTTAAAATTAAGATTCTTGGTATCATATTGCGTGAAATCTAAACATTACTCCTTATCTCGAGTAATTTAACTATTCTATTATCAAAGCGAAAGTCCCTACTCATTATTTATAAGAAACTAGCCAATGAATCAAGCATGATTTTTACTTGACGATCAGAACGCGTTGCAATGCTAGAAAGCCGGCTGAGAACCAGACGTAATAATATATTCGGACCTAAGGCGGGTGTTCCTGTGGATAGGAAAAGTGATGATTGAAAAATAAAGAACGAAAGTAGTGTGTGGCGAGTTGTGAACCGCTTCTTCCTGCACTGCCAGACCTTCATTGGCGAGCAACTAATCGACTGAGCCCCCTGAGCCACAAAAGAGCCTTATTCAAGGGAAGTTTTTAAATAGCCAGCTTGTCCTTTACGGAGCGTTACAGTTCCTGAACAAGCGGACTAGGACGATCTCGGACTGGTGAGATCGCGATCCAAAAGTTGAAGGTTTGATGATTCGAACGCCGAGACGATTGTTATTATTATGAATTAACATTTTGTACATGCTAGACTGATACTTGAATATTATAGAAATATTTAGCGTACAAAATGTTGATTCCTAATAATAACAATAGTGTAGGGGGGATTTATTCTGTCGATTGTTCAGTTTGCCCTGAGCAATACTTTGCGCAAACCGTTAAATCATTTAGTGTACGCTTGACGCAACATAAATACAATATTAGGAGGGGGGAAGCAGTAGTGCTTCCTTTGTCCATTTATTTGAAAAGTTACCCTATCAATTGGAATTCGGCTAAATTTATTTACAAATCTGATGACTGTTCAAAGAAATATTGTTGAATTTTCATTCATTAATTTCTCACCTAATTTAAAATTATCCCACGATCTCTTCAAACTGGACCCTGTTATTAAAAAGCTTATTAAAACGAAATTATCCATTTTTTATCTTAGCTTTTTGATTTATTAATTTAGTTATGTTTCTCTCGTTTATTTTTATGTATTCACAATTAGGTGCGTATGTACTTAGTTTAGGGACCTATATGTCTACATTCTTTGTTGACAGTTGGAATTCCCGGAAGTAGACTTTATCTATTTAGTTTTATACTTCATATCTGTCATTGATAGTATTTTTCTATCTTAAGTCCTTTCGTTGTACGTGGGCGGGACATTACTCTATCGTTTCTCATATATATATACCAGCTTTGTAAAATTTTGCGTTATTCTTTGAGAATGAACGGAACAAGTTCGAAAGTACTTCGAATCCGCCTTTGTGTGTGGTGGGGGGTCTGTGTGTGTATGAAAGATAATGTAAACCACAATATTTGAATCAAGATTTTATTTATAACTATCGGACTAGTTTCGGCAAGATGCCATTTTCAACTAATAATGAAGAAACTAGGCAAGGAGCACAGTATATATAAGGCAAAACACATCCTAAACAAAATGAAACAGCAGGAAACAATCTGGAAATAAAACCTCGAGTGAATCTGGCGTGAATGACAAGCTAAACAAAATGAAATGGAACCGAAAACAATCTGGAGAGTTGCTAATCCTCGAGACGCATTGCGTCTGGGGCTTGGGGCTTATAAATACAATTGGCGACTCTATTAATTTTATATTTGTTAAATTTTTATTACCCTTCAGATACATTGAAATTATCAACTTGTTGATGGTGATGGATGATCAATAAAATTCAAAGTGGAATGGGAACAGAATTATTCTCTACCGTTTCTAGCCTTAAATATCCACCGTTTAAATAATAATATTCAGTGGTCAGTCTATCGAAAGCCTACAAATTCACTACATGACAATTCAGTTAAGATATCCGTTATTTCTTCCCTCTTTCTCCGAGCCTATAGAGCGTGCGACCCAATCTTCCTTCAGGATGAAATTAACCACCTTAGCTGCAATTTCATTGAACTAAATAATCCAATTCACCTCATAAATAGATGCCATTCCAAAGCACGAAAAAACTTCTATGCCACCTCCACACGACGAAGGGACTATTTTAAAAAAATGTATTAGTTTCCCATACGCTTCAACCTTGGCTCCTCTAAAATCATATGCGAATGGAAATAACATGAATATCACATTTAAATATTCTAAGACCATTCGAAAATCCTCGACTAGACTGCGCCCAATTAATCTCGATGTTGGAGTTTACAGTAAACCCTACTACAATTGCAAATTAACATACATCGGAGAGTCAGGCGACTTTAATAATAGGATGAAAGAACATTTAACTGATATCAGAAAGTGTACGAACTCTTCAAGTCTTTTTACGCACATGCAAAAGCACGACCATAGAATGATTTTAACAATGCAAAAATCATTTATAAATGAAACAATTATATTGAGAGGAGAATTGCGGAATCCATCATCATTAACAAAGTTATAATTTCAATTTATCTGAAGGGCAATACAAATTTAACAAATATATAATGAATGTAGTTGCCAATCGTATTTATAAGCCCCGGACGCAATGCGTCTCGAGGATTAGCAACTCTCCAGATTGTTTTCGGTTCCATTTCATTTTGTTTAGCTTGCCATTCACGCCAGATTAACTCGAGGTTTTATTTCCAGATTGTTTCCTGCTGTTTCATTTTGTTTATGATGTGTCTTACCTTATATATACTGTGCTCCTTGCTTAGTTTCTTCATTATTAGTTAACCGTCTCGAAAGTGTGGTAGTTGCCATGCCAATATATTGGCATGACAACTACGACACTTTCAAGACTCTTAAATATGCATCTACAAAGCGGAGGGCCTAAGAACCATATGGAGAGTGTGTATAATATTAACCTAACGAGAGATATGCTCGTTGATAACACCATAATTAAAAGTAAAGAGGTTGATAAAACGAGGCTTAACGTCTTAGAAGCCATATTAATAAATGAAGATAAGCCGGCCATCAACAGTCAAGCGGCAAGCTGGAATCGCACATTAAAACTATTAAAAAAAATTCCACTCACAGGAGTGGCTCTTTTCCTTTAACGTTACGTTTGACCTAGGCGGAATAAATACCTCTTAAAAACCGTTTTCTTATACTTTCTGCCAGATCCTCACTCCACTCATTACATCGGTAGAGGAGGCAAGAACATTTCCAAAAGGTCCGAAGATGATCAAATAAGATCGAAAGCTTAGCAATTTAGTTTGGTTTTTACCAAACACATTCATTTAAAATTCATTTAAAAATGAAATGAATACTGGACAAGTAATTAACCATCTAAAAGATGGAATAAAAAAGATAGTTAGAAGAAGAGAAAGTTGCCAAAGGAAATTAATTAAGGCAAAATACACAATGGTCTTCAACAAAATTTGCATTCAAGAAAGACTGCTACCCAAATACACTAATATATATATATATATATATATATATATATATATATATATATATATATATATATATATATATATATATATATATATATAATTTTATAACCAAAATTTACTCTCCCTCCTTTCTCTCATATAATGTTCCCAAAAATGATTTTTTTTTTCGTAGTACCTGAAATGGGACTTTACAATAAATTATTCACTAGAAAATGCAACAAATTACTCAAAAAATATTTCTTTCATACCAACTTCAAAATCACTTTTGTCAACCAAATTTCCATAGGAAGTTTCTTCTCGTCAAAAGACAAACTTCCTCTAGAAATGAGCATCCGTGTTGTTTACGCTTTTACTTGTCCTTGTTGTTTGCAAGGAACCTATATTGGTAGTACGGTTCGCTCATTGAAAGAGAGGTTTTGTTCTCACAACGGAATAAGCCATCGCAATGGGAAGAAAATGTCTAAAAAGGAAGCTTCTGTAATTAGAAATCATAGTATACAATGCAAGACAGAATGTTCCATTGATAACTTCAAAATAATTGGTCACAATAACAATGAATATAGTCTAAGAAATTTGGAATCCCTACTAATACGTACAAAATCTCCAACACTCAACATAGATAATACCGATGTTCCCCTTCTTATTTCTTAATTTTAATTATCTCATTAAACAACCAACCAACCTTCTCTTATTTAACAACCAACCAATCAAATTCCTATCCTTGTTTAAGCCACATTCTTTGTACTTTCTTCACTTTGTGATTTCTCCTGAACTTCATCGTTAAGCAATATTATACTGTAATTATTTACTTTTGTGCTTTTGCTTTTTTTCTTTTTTTTCTTGTCAATAATGGTTACATTAGATTGATACCTTGGACATTGGACATTGGACATAACAAGTGAGAAATATAGTAGAAGAGGGTTTTAGTAGGAGAAATAGTGGGGAAATAGGGGAAAAAAATGATAGGAAAGCGAAAATGAAAGGTAGAATGAAAGACAGATCCCTGGTGAAAGGGTATCACTGGCTTTCTTTGCGTTTTGGTTTTGTTTTTCTTTTTGATAGTATATGAATACACTATCTGGTAAATGCACTGGGCATTCAAGCCTTTGTATTAATATATGATATCTCTACGTGGCTTTTTGGAAGATTTTCATCTTCGATTCTGGGTGTTTCACACCTAGATTTGGATTTTTTGTGTTGTTTTTGTTTTAATTGTTTTTTGGCGATATTTCGCACAAAAATTTGGGGAAGTGTTTTTTGAACCAAATTTAGCAAGTGCTAATTCGGTGGCTAAACTCGTTTGGCTTTGTTCATGTTTTGCTGTGTTATGAATGGGGGTTATCTAGTTTTTAAGTGAACTTTGAGTCGACGTTAAAGTCATTCGGTAGTCTACTGCTTTTGAAACTAATTGGTCGTCTTAAGTTAAGTAAATTGACAAAGTCGATGTGCTCGAGTACAAACTCGGGAGGGAGGTGCCGGTGCACCTTGTCCCAGATTTTGGTTGCTCTGAGGTGAAGCTCCACGTTTATGGGGGTCATCCCCAGTTCACCATGGAGATCACTCTGCCTTCTCCCTTCTCTCCTTCGGACTCCCATAATGATATATACTGCCTTATTCTGGACCCTTTGCAGTTTAAGGACTTGGGTCTTGGAAACTACGTTTATAGGGACCGGGAGGTACAGGAGTTTTGAGCGAATGCACGCATTATAGATTTTCAGTTTGTTGGAGGTACTCAGGTTTGCGAATTTGAAAAATTTCCCCATGTCCCTCCGTGCATTCCGTGTAGTTTTTGCTACATGGCTCCTATACCCACCAGTCGTAATTTGTAGTCCCAGAACCGTGCCCTCCGTGCGGTATGGGATGCGTGCACTCCCCACACGGATGTCTGCCAGTGTCCTTCGGAATAATGGAATTACACGGAACTTTTGGGCATTGGTGGATATCTTCCATCTTCTCTCGAAAGAGTTGATGTTTTCGATTTCCACTGCCGTACTTCGTGCCATGAAATTCGCATTCCGATAAGGCCCCGTATATATCATTGTTATATCATCCGCAAATTGGACGTATAAGGAACCTTCAGTCAAGGGTTGGGGAAGGTCTATGGTGTAAATGTTATAGAGCAGGGGAGAGATGCACCCGCCTTGCGGCACCCCCGCCTCGAGTTCGAACTCAGGGCCGCTATAATTTTTTATACTCAGAAACGCTCTCCTCTCCATCACGTAGTCACAAAGAATCCTCTCAAGTATGGGATTGAGTGAGGCCTAGTTGTAGGATCTTATATTGTAGGCCTCTCCTCCATACCTTGTCAAAGGCCTTTTTGACATCGCGTAGCACCAGATTTGCATGGCGTTTTTCTGATTTTACTTTTGCCAACTTCTCGGTAATTACGGCTAGCGCCGTGTCTGTTCCTCGCTTCGCTCGGAAGCCATGTTGTTGGTTGTTATGAGAGTTGTTTCTCTCGAGGAACGTGTTTACCCTGTTGGCCAATATCTTCTCCAAGACTTTCCCTGAAAATTCTAGGAGAGATATGGGCCTGAAGTTAGCTGGACTGTCCGGTGGTTTACCGGCTTTTGGAATGAATATCATTTTCGCTACCTTCCAGTGGTCAGGGAAGTATCCCACGTTTAGGCATGCGTTCATGATATTCATGAGCCCCAATAGGATATTGGGCGGGGCTCGAATAAAATTCTCCTTCGTCAGTCCTGTACGCCCCGGTGCTCGCTGTCGAAAGGATTTTAAGGTCATAGAGAGTTCCTCGGCAGTAATTCTACCGCCGAGTCCCTCCATTTCCCTATTCTGTGATACGCAATGGTGAGGGTGCGTTCTGTGTATTTGGTCATTCAGGTCGTTAATAATTTCGTCTTCGAAGTCCAAATCGAAGTCATCATTCTCTTCCGGGGAAATCTTAAATATAGATGCCCAAAAGAGTCTGAATTCCTCTTCGATTCTTTCCACGTCAGAAATTTCAGTGTCGTCACGTATAAGTTTAATAGTCTTTGCTGGCTGTCCGCCTTTTAGTCGTTTTACCGTCTGCCAGAATGTACGTGAGTCAGTTTCTACATTTAGTCCGTCAATTAAATTATTCCAGAGTACATTCTGTTGGTCCCTTATAAGAGTCATTAGTTCATCGCGTATGAGTCGTGTTTGTCGGTGTGTGTTAATGTTGGGGCCAGTGAGGTTCACTTCATTGATCCGTTCCTTATATTCCCTCGCGAGGGTTTTCATTCTAGGGGTCCATGAGGGTGCAGGGAGAGTTTTATATTTAACTCGGGGAACGGCTTCCTTGTCGGCTTTTAATAGAGTTTCATTTAATTTATCCAACTCCTCGTCAATTTCTTCAAGGGAGGCATCATTTAAGGGTTATTGATACCTTGGTTCTCTTGCCTTTTAAATCCCTGAGTTATCGGTAAGCAATATTTTACTGTAATTATTTACTGTGTGTCTTGTTTTGTTTTGTTTTGTTTTTTGTTTTTTCAAGTCAATATTGGTTATATAAGATTGATAATTTGATTCTCTTGTCTTTTAAATCCCTGAGTTATTTTTAAATTTTGATTTACCTACTAAGTCATAACTAGATTATTTTTACTATTTTTAATATTCTGCAACTGTATTAGATTAATTTATGATTTGAGAACCTGAAGATGGATGATACGCCCGAAACGTTGTTCCAGAAATAAATCACATGTACCTCAGCCTCCTATGTGTCCTTCCTTACCTTCACCGTGAAATTATATATATGTGCATATATATATATATATATATATATATATATATATATATATATATATATATATATATATATACGTGGGGCGGTCAATAAGTTTTGCAATTCGGATATAAGGAAACGAGATATGAGGAAAAGTGTTTTTTTTTATATTTTTTAATATAACTACCCTGGGCTTCAATGCACTGGCGCAATTTGTCCCTGAGGCTTCAGATTGCTGACAACCAGATATCTCTCGACTGCTGTTCAATCCACTCCTGGACGGCGAGCTGGACATCTTCATCGTCCCCAACCCAGCGTCCACGCAGTGCAGCGTTGAGCTGACGGAATAAAAAGTAGTAGCTAGGGACCAGATCTGGACTGTAGGGGTGGTGGTTGAGCTCCTCGAATCCGCACTCGCGCAGGGCAGCTTGTTCAACTCTGGCCTTGTGGACTTTGACGACGTTGAAGTCGATCATGGGGCGTGAGGTTTCTATGGACCCAACGGGCAGAGACTTTGGTCATGGCCAAATTGTCGTAAATGATGTTGATAAAACTTCCATGTGATATTCCCAGTTCTCGCTTGATTTCTTCGACCTTTACCCATCGATTTTCGAGGATAATCCTCTCCACACGGGCCACATTGTCCTCGCTGGTCACGTCTGACAGGCTTCCTGGACGGGGCTCATCTTCAATGGACTCACAACCATGACTAAACTCCCTATTCTAGAGAGCAATGGTTACATAGGAAGGGGCGGTGTCGGTGTACACTGCAACCATGCGTTCATGGATCTCTTTTGCATTCTTGCCTTCCTTGGTAAAAAATTTGATCACTGCGCGGTGCTCAACCTTGACCATTGTGGAAAAATTTGTGACTGACTATCTGCGATCAGCTACTACTTCCTAAATAGACGAGGCAGGAGCGTGCGGCAGCAGGTCCTGACTTGTCCTAACTTGTCCTAACACCCCCGCAAACAGCCTTTCCCCCTTCCTCTGTTTTGCCCTACCGATTCGCAAAACTTATTGCCCGCCCCTCGTATGTTTTGTATATATATATATATATATATATATATATATATATATATATATATATATATATATATATATATATATATATATATATTAAGGAATTTCCCAGCATGTAAGAGTGAAGCAGTGTTAATACAACAGAATTTCCACCCCAAGTCGATACCTAGTAGGTGTTTATCTATGTTACTCCATAACTCGAAGGGGAGTCTTTTGTGGCATCCAGATCCAGAGTGCAAGGAAAGTAGGCCTATGACATCCAAATTGGCGGATAGTTCGGCCCATTGAGGAATAAAAAGTAGTAGCTAGGGACCAGATCTGGACTGTAGGGGTGGTGGTTGAGCTCCTCGAATCCGCACTCGCGCAGGGCAGCTTGTTCAACTCTGGCCTTGTGGACTTTGACGACGTTGAAGTCGATCATGGGGCGTGAGGTTTCTATGGACCCAACGGGCAGAGACTTTGGTCATGGCCAAATTGTCGTAGATGATGTTGATAAAACTTCCATGTGATATTCCCAGTTCTCGCTTGATTTCTTCGACCTTTACCCATCGATTTTCGAGGATAATCCTCTCCACACGGGCCACATTGTCCTCGCTGGTCACGTCTGACAGGCTTCCTGGACGGGGCTCATCTTCAATGGACTCACAACCATGACTAAACTCCCTATTCTAGAGAGCAATGGTTACATAGGAAGGGGCGGTGTCGGTGTACACTGCAACCATGCGTTCATGGATCTCTTTTGCATTCTTGCCTTCCTTGGTAAAAAATTTGATCACTGCGCGGTGCTCAACCTTGACCATTGTGGAAAAATTTGTGACTGACTATCTGCGATCAGCTACTACTTCCTAAATAGACGAGGCAGGAGCGTGCGGCAGCAGGTCCTGACTTGTCCTAACTTGTCCTAACACCCCCGCAAACAGCCTTTCCCCCTTCCTCTGTTTTGCCCTACCGATTCGCAAAACTTATTGCCCGCCCCTCGTATGTTTTGTATATATATATATATATATATATATATATATATATATATATATATATATATATATATATATTAAGGAATTTCCCAGCATGTAAGAGTGAAGCAGTGTTAATACAACAGAATTTCCACCCCAAGTCGATACCTAGTAGGTGTTTATCTATGTTACTCCATAACTCGAAGGGGAGTCTTTTGTGGCATCCAGATCCAGAGTGCAAGGAAAGTAGGCCTATGACATCCAAATTGGCGGATAGTTCGGCCCATTGAGGAATAAAAAGTAGTAGCTAGGGACCAGATCTGGACTGTAGGGGTGGTGGTTGAGCTCCTCGAATCCGCACTCGCGCAGGGCAGCTTGTTCAACTCTGGCCTTGTGGACTTTGACGACGTTGAAGACGATCATGGGGCGTGAGGTTTCTATGGACCCAACGGGCAGAGACTTTGGTCATGGCCAAATTGTCGTAGATGATGTTGATAAAACTTCCATGTGATATTCCCAGTTCTCGCTTGATTTCTTCGACCTTTACCCATCGATTTTCGAGGATAATCCTCTCCACACGGGCCACATTGTCCTCGCTGGTCACGTCTGACAGGCTTCCTGGACGGGGCTCATCTTCAATGGACTCACAACCATGACTAAACTCCCTATTCTAGAGAGCAATGGTTACATAGGAAGGGGCGGTGTCGGTGTACACTGCAACCATGCGTTCATGGATCTCTTTTGCATTCTTGCCTTCCTTGGTAAAAAATTTGATCACTGCGCGGTGCTCAACCTTGACCATTGTGGAAAAATTTGTGACTGACTATCTGCGATCAGCTACTACTTCCTAAATAGACGAGGCAGGAGCGTGCGGCAGCAGGTCCTGACTTGTCCTAACTTGTCCTAACACCCCCGCAAACAGCCTTCCCCCTTCCTCTGTTTTGCCCTACCGATTCGCAAAACTTATTGCCCGCCCCTCGTATGTTTTGTATATATATATATATATATATATATATATATATATATATATATATATATATATATATATATATTAAGGAATTTCCCAGCATGTAAGAGTGAAGCAGTGTTAATACAACAGAATTTCCACCCCAAGTCGATACCTAGTAGGTGTTTATCTATGTTACTCCATAACTCGAAGGGGAGTCTTTTGTGGCATCCAGATCCAGAGTGCAAGGAAAGTAGGCCTATGACATCCAAATTGGCGGATAGTTCGGCCCATTGAGGAATAAAAAGTAGTAGCTAGGGACCAGATCTGGACTGTAGGGGTGGTGGTTGAGCTCCTCGAATCCGCACTCGCGCAGGGCAGCTTGTTCAACTCTGGCCTTGTGGACTTTGCCGACGTTGAAGTCGATCATAGGGCGTGAGGTTTCTATGGACCCAACGGGCAGAGACTTTGGTCATGGCCAAATTGTCGTAGATGATGTTGATAAAACTTCCATGTGATATTCCCAGTTCTCGCTTGATTTCTTCGACCTTTACCCATCGATTTTCGAGGATAATCCTCTCCACACGGGCCACATTGTCCTCGCTGGTCACGTCTGACAGGCTTCCTGGACGGGGCTCATCTTCAATGGACTCACAACCATGACTAAACTCCCTATTCTAGAGAGCAATGGTTACATAGGAAGGGGCGGTGTCGGTGTACACTGCAACCATGCGTTCATGGATCTCTTTTGCATTCTTGCCTTCCTTGGTAAAAAATTTGATCACTGCGCGGTGCTCAACCTTGACCATTGTGGAAAAATTTGTGACTGACTATCTGCGATCAGCTACTACTTCCTAAATAGACGAGGCAGGAGCGTGCGGCAGCAGGTCCTGACTTGTCCTAACTTGTCCTAACACCCCCGCAAACAGCCTTTCCCCCTTCCTCTGTTTTGCCCTACCGATTCGCAAAACTTATTGCCCGCCCCTCGTATGTTTTGTATATATATATATATATATATATATATATATATATATATATATATATATATTAAGGAATTTCCCAGCATGTAAGAGTGAAGCAGTGTTAATACAACAGAATTTCCACCCCAAGTCGATACCTAGTAGGTGTTTATCTATGTTACTCCATAACTCGAAGGGAAGTCTTTTGTGGCATCCAGATCCAGAGTGCAAGGAAAGTAGGCCTATGACATCCAAATTGGCGGATAGTTCGGCCCATTGAGGAACCCCCATAAATGGGTGCTTGGTGGATCTATGAAATCCTGAAATTGAGCATACACATTAATTAATGAAGTAATATGCCATGTAATAAGTAGGAAGTCAATGTAAAATACAGAAATACTTATAGCACAACTGTACATTTATTAGGAAAAGCCTAAGAAAAACAAGCTAATAACTGGTTTCCCACGCGGCCACACACACATACATATACACAAAGGAGCAGCTGCGGGAGGAAAGATACCAATGCTTGATAATTAAGGAAGCTGAGTAAATACAGAGTTATATATGCTTTGACCGCCTGATTTCTCGTGGAACTGTCAAACGAAAAATAAAGTGTCGTTTATTGATAGGATTTGCCAGCCCGGTCTGAAAAGGTGTACAGCTAGGGTAGAAACGTACACACATCCAGTAACTCCGCCCAACGATCAACGAAAAGACGAACAAATGCGTTTCCGATTATTAGCTCCGCCCCGCGCCTTGAGATAAAAAAGAAAGAGGTCACGCCCCCTTAAGGAAGGGAGTTATAAATAAACGAACGAAGACATTATAGAGAGTTAAGTCATTCAATCGAATTGACTCAAATAAAGGCATCTGCCTAGCCCTATTATCATTACTAGCATCGCGAGTCCGTTCCTCATACTTAAGTCTTGTCGTTTTAGCCTTAACTACCCCCAACATCCGTAAACCTACATACGGCGCATACGACTCGATTTATTTCGTTCAGGCCTAATAAGGTAGACCCTATTTAAGAATAAAAGCCTACTTATCGTCGCATTCCTTTCGAGTCCTTTCATTCAACCCCGAGGTAACCAAGGAACATTCTGGAGCCCAGCCCAAAAGCAGAATCTACGTGAAACCTTTGGAGTCAGAGCAACCAGCCACCCGTAGACCAGTAACCTAAAGACGCGCAATAACACCGAGGACCTTATTCCCACGACACATGGGTACCTGCTTCCCTATAAGGCTACGCCTACAAGGTTGATCTCAAATTAATTTCACGAATGATAAAAAAGACTCAACGTTTCCGTTTCTATGTTCTACAATAGTATATGCGACAAGCTTGCATCGTCAAAACACCAGGAGCGAGAAAGTTGCGTGCCTAAATTAAAAAATAAAATAAAATAAGAGCGCGCGCGTCTGGTGTGGGTTCTAGGACCTAAGAGCATAGTCAATGTTGATTGCAAGCTGCAAAATGAAGTTGTACTGAGATGACTAGAATACACCTGTGCTCAATATAGTGTTAGTTCAAGAGCAATTAAGAACAAAGAAGGTAGGGAGGACAATATACTCGTTTGTGATACCAAATGCCTCTATAGATCACTACAGCAAAGAGGGTATCTTGGTTTTAAAGAGCAGTTTATTCAACCAGTGTATGATTTCAATGAATGAATCTATAGTAGTAGTTAACTATACCTCATAATCGACACAGTTGCTTAAGCAAGGAATGCAGAAGGTCAGGAATCGCTTGAAGCTTGTCCACGAGAGGCCGAATTACGTCAGAAGAAACAGGCTGTACAAGGAAAGAGAGTTGCGAGACTAAATCTTTTGGTGCAACATCATACTCTTCAAGAAGCAAATTGAGCTTATGAGGGTGAGAAAAACGTTCGTCTAAATAGGAAAACGCTATTATGGGCATGTCTATGCAGCAACAGACGAAACGAATATCCCAAAACATGATTCATAAGACTGTGGGGTGTGTGGCCTCTGTTCGAAAGGCCGTACTACATGCGAACTAGTTTGAAAGACCCCTGGGGTGGTGGTAATACCAGTCTTTAAGATGTCATCTGATTGAAAGCACGAACCAGTGTGAGGCACACATAAAGCAATGTACACAAAATTAAGTTTTGTTCGAAATTAGGAGTATCCGCTCTTACGTGCGAACGTTCAATGTAGTGTTAAAAATTGAGCAAAACAAAATAATCGATAAAAAAATACCCTTAGACCTTCTGATTACTTTAAAATTTAGGTTCGAATTTAATAATAAAAATTGTGCTCACACACCTTTAAGTAATTATATCTCTTTAGGAAATTCTCCACTATTTGGACGGCAGTCATCACGACTATAGGTTTTTATATAGGTCGATGTCTAAGCTCATACAGTTATTAAGCTCTTGCAATATGTAAGCTCTAAGTTTAGCCTTCATTCTAACTACTGAACCACCTGCACCATGCTGCATTAAATCCCCTAACAGGAGCGATGGATACTTTAAAGGTCAATTTCTCAAGGAGTGATTCGCTAGAAGCTAACATCCAACCAGCTCAATTAAATTAAGATACAATTACTATAGATATGAAAATACTAAAGTAATAACCACCGTTCATGTGGGAAATAATGAGCTGAAAACAGTTAAGTTTTAATGCTGTATGGTGATTAATAGTAGCCATTGGTGTTACCAGCTACAATAGATTGCTAAAAAAATAAATTTGTTTATAAGTATTCATATATGTATGAATGAAAAAATACAGTTAGAAGTGAAGTTATTTTACATAAATGAATCATTTATATCTGACACAGACATTTAAAATTTAAAGAAAGAAATTTGTTTCGATAAAAATTGACATGGCCCATGCATTTGCTGGACAGGAGTTTGTTTTTTTTTGTATAATATAAAATACCGCAATTGTGATCGAATTACCTACATGAAATTATATATAAATAAATCCATGTGGAATTATTACATCAATTCATTTAGTTATTCGTTTAGTTCAATTAATTTTATGGCGCTATTTTTAATCTCTAATGATAAATATGGAATTTTCCTCAAAAGTTGAATTCAGACAAGGCAAGAAGAAATGTTGCTGAAATATATTTTGTACTGATTAATGTCATCAATCTAGTGAGAATTTTGGTTAGAGTTGGTTTACAAATAATTTTTTCGCATTAGCAGTTTCTTAATAAATTTTTCTAGATTTTTCGCAAGTAAATATTTTTTTCGTTTTAGTCTATTCTATTCACACTTTCGTATTTTATCTATAATATAATGCGTAAAATATCGTTATTAATTATTAAATCATATATAATAAAAAAAGTTATATTTTACAAGTATAAAGCTAGGTATAATACGTGTTTAGTTTTGTTTTTTCGTACGCGTCTCATATCGGTTAAGTGACGCGCCGCACCAGTTTAGAGCCAGTCGTCGTGAGAGTAAGCTACTGCTGCGCTGCTTCCTTACCACCACTTGTGAACGCTTCGAAGTAGTCCTTCTGTTTTCATTTTCCTGCTATTGCGGACCCCAACGGCAATAAGTTGCACCATTAATATTTGCATTTAGTATTTCTATTTCGTTTTAATGGTATTCATATGATGATATCTAGACTATTAGTTCCATAGAGTAACGATAAATTAAGCTTAATGTTCGTGAATTAGCCATTTCATACAAGTTTCATCATGTATTCTTGTGTACCGGCTTCTTACTTGTGCGCCCTTGCTTGTTGCTAGTTAGCATTTATTTATACATTCAACTTAGCATTTATTTGTGCGTTTCGTAATTTTGTTTCTAAATACTTAATTTTTGTACAGAATTTAGCGCGTGCAAAAGAAGTAGCCTTGCCGAAGACGGAGTTTGATTCACACCTTGGTAGCGGACGAAGACGCGTCCGTTACATCCAGTATGGAGAGATTTCTGACTCCCCAGCCCAGGAACAAGAACGGCAGCGGCGCAAACCAGAAGTACCTGGGCTCCCAGCACAGCCACCAGGCGGCGGTCAACGACAACATCATGGGGGGCGTGGAGGAAACCGTGATCCTTCCGCTCTCGCTGGACTCGAACGAGTCAGCTGAGAGCAAAGCCACAATGGAGACAGACAGCTCCAGCCTCAGCCAGGATAACAGTTGGAGGCACATCGCCTTGTTCTTCAAGGTCGTGGACAAAAACAAGGCTACCTGCACCAAGTGCTCAGAGACACTCAAAATTCAGCAGGGAACAACTTCAAACCTGAAGGTGACTTTAAATTTATTTTATTTAATAATTTATTTAAAGACTTTTTTAACAGGATTCATAATTATTTGACAAAGACTAAACAGGCTAAAAGTTAGGCATTTATTTTTAGTTTTTACTATAGGAATTATATTTTTTTGGTTTTTACTTTTTAGATACACTACCAGAGATACCAACCTGGTCAAGTCCACGACCTCAAGGCAGCTCTCGAGGGTGCCAGCAAACGCGGCCGCTACAAGAGGTCCCAGGACGCGGCCACGACCAGGAGGCAGGCCAGCGTCGTGGAGAGCTTCAAGGAGAAGTTCTCCCAGAAGAAGTGCCTCGACCAGTACTATAGGTGAGTAATTTTCATTTTTCAAGTTAAAGTATATATATATATATATATATATATATATATATATATATATATATATATATATATATATATATATATATTATTTTTAAGTGTTTTAATTTTAAAACTGTGAAACTCAGTTTAGACACTCAATGATTGAATAATATTAATAAATTCATTAAATTGAATATAGATGGTTTAAGCTGTTAACAGTTTTCTGTTTTTACTTCTTAAACATGTTTCAACATTTTATGTCTCATACACTCATATAAAAAATGATATGATGAATAAAATTTTTTTGTAATTTTCAATTTATTCTAAAATTTCTAACTTTGCTTCAAGCCCTTCATTGGCAGCATGAGGCCTCCCTCAGAGACAGACAATGAACACAATAAGGCCCTGTGGGCGTACGCCTGCCCACAGTTCAAGGTCCCCTCCAGGCGGAAGCTCGCTCGCGACATCAGGGCGATGGGGGACCAGGCAAAGCAGACCTGCCGGACCTCCTCGCCAAACAGGAGTTCGTCGCCACCATGGCCGAAAGCTGGTCAGCAAGCAACAGGGTCTTCCTGGGGATGACGGTGACATGGCTGGACAAGATCCCTTTCAAGAGGCACTATGCCGTCCTCGGGATCAAGGAGATCACCATGTGCCAGACGGGGACCTACCTGACAGAGGCGCTCTCCGAGCTGCACGACGAATTTGGCATCAAATGAAAGTTGTGTAAACTCTAAGAATTTTTGCATATTTGTCTTTTTATTTGCCCAGATATCCAGCCAAATTCTACATTCTTACTTTGTAATATTGTATGAATTTGATGCTGTGGGCTGCGTGAAATATGTTATGTATGTTTGTCGTTAATATTTTGAAGAGAACTGAGGGAGTCTGTAAAAATAACGAAGTGATGACTATTATCGTATTGACTTTAGAATCATACGAGGGGCGGTCAATAAGTTTTGCAATTCGGATATAAGGAAACGAGATATGAGGAAAAGTGTTTTATTATTTTTCAATATAACTACCTTCAACTTCAATGCACTTGCGCCACTTGTCCCTGAGGCTTCGAATTCCAGACAACCAGAAATCTCCCAACTGCTGTTCAATCCACTCCTGGACTGCAAGCTGGACATCTTCATCGTCCCCAAACCAGCGTCCACGCAGTGCAGCGTTGAGCTGGCGAATAAAAAGTAGTCGCTAAGGGCCACATCTGAACTGTAGGGAGGATGGTTGAGGTCCTCGAATTCCCACTCACGCAGGGCAGCTTGTTCAACTCTGGCCTTGTGGACTTTGACGACGTTGAAGTCGATCATGGGGCGTGAGGTTTCTAGAGACCCAACGGGCAGAGACCTTGGTCATGGCCAAATTGTCGTGGATGATGTTGATAACACTTCCATGTGATATTCCCAGTTATCGCTCAATTGCTTCGACCTTTACCCGTCGATTTTCGAGGATCATCCTCTCCACACGGGCCACATTGTCCTCGTTGATCACGTTTGACGGGCGTCCTGGACGGGGGTCATCTTCAATGGACTCACGACCATGGCGGAACTCCCTATTCCAGTGAGCAATGGTTGCATAGGAAGGGGCGGTGTCGGTGTACACTGCAACCATGAGTTCATGGATCTCTTTTGCATTCTTGCCTTCCTTGGTCAAAAATTTGATCACTGTGCGGTGCTCAACCTTGACCATTGTGGAAAAAATTGTGACTGACTATCTGCGATCAGCTACTTCTTAAATAGATGAGGCAGGAGCGTGCGGCTGCAGGTCATGACTTGTCATAACTTGTCCTAACACCCCCACAAACGGCCATCCCCCTTCCTCTGTTTTGCTCTCCCGATTCGCAAAACTTATTGACCGCCCCTCGTACTTCAAGTTCATACTGATTGTAAGGGAATGGTCACTCCCCCTCCCCCCGTTCACTCGTGATGCAGTCCCAAGGCGGTGGTTACCGCAAGGACATCCGCCCCAGGCATCGGCGGGTCAGTGTTTAACCACAATGTGGTTCAACCCAGTGCCATGAAAGACCCTAAAGGTCAAAAGGGTAAGATCTCCCCCCAGGAGAGGGAGATCCAGTTTCACGTCGAACAAGAAATTGGAGACGGGTTTCTCCCAATCTCGATGGCTAACGAGGAGCCGATGTTTGACTTCGTGGGAAAGACCGTTAGGAAAAAGAACTCTCCTGGGGCCGTCCTCAAGCCCCTCTCCCCCTTACCACTCCCCCAGTGGGGGTGCGAGGTATAAATGAGGAACTCTGAGGAAATTCGCGGTAGTATACGTCAGTCTCTAGGTGACGAAGTCCTCGGATCCACAACCGAGCTACCGAGACTGGAGAGGTAGTTTACTTGGGTCGCCAGACCAAGAAGTACCCTGCAAGAGAGGCAGGGCTACCTACCTTAAGGGGCTAAGAAAAAGCTCATCCTTGAGCTAAGTCCCTGGTTATCAAACCAAACGATAAGTGAACTTTGGTAAGTTCGATTTACTCTCACCAGAGAGACTCCTCATATCCTGGTGCACCTTAAACACCAGGGATATTCCTCGTCCTTGAGGAATTAAGAAAAGAAGAAGGAAAAGGCTCCCCCTCAAGCCCGTTATTCGGTGGCCACACCCAAACGTTAAGTAATTTATTCTCGCCAGAGAAACCCCCCTCCGTTATCCTCGCCCTTGAAGAAGACCCTCCCCAAGTTCAGGCCTCGTCCATAAGGAAATTAGTAACGAAGGAGAAAAGCTCCTCCTCGAGCTCGTTACTCGGTGATCACACCGCACTCCAATTTAACTTGAATTAAGAACGAAGTTCGACTCACTCTCGCCAGAGAGACCACGACTGCCTGGGTGTTGCATAGAGCACCGTATTGGTTCTCGTCCTTGAAGAACCCTTCCCCCCCGGAAGAACGTGTGGACCCCCCAGCTGCTACCCTCGCCAAGACGACCGAGGAATTCCGCCCATCTACACGCGTCAAGAGTAAATATTTCTGAGGGCCTTTAAACTCCACATGAGTCCGTAAGCCTAATTCTTATATTATTGTTTTGTCTAGAGAAAACGTTAACCAATTTTTGTGGGGAAACTAATTTAATTAATTCTTGTTTATAATAATATTTAGAGTATTGCTGTAGTTAAAGTATAAAGGTTGTGTATTCAATGGTTAAAGATAAAATATAAGTTTATTTTGGGATTAATGTTCGTTTCTCTTATATATATCCTTTCGTGTTGCAGAACAGCTCTGTTCTTTAAGTTATTCTTATAATATCAATATATTAGACACTCTTAGCACTCTTAGAGACTAGAACAAAAAGGAGGGGCATTCTACGACACTAAACAAAAGAGGTGTCGGGTAAGTAGGGTTCTTATCAGAAAGAATTCTACGACACTGATAAATGAAATTAAACTTTGTTTTAAAACATTGTGTTGCTTTTCAGGTTGTCAGCACCACTACTGACAATGACGCGAATTACATCAGTGCCTTTAACCGCAACGTCGAGCGGGATGCCGAGCAGCAAAGACAAGACGTGGTGGACTCTGAGGTGGTGCACACCAGCACCATCCTGGTGGCAGACGCCCTGGAAGAGGTGAACTAGTAGGAAGAGGTGGTGCAGCTCTTCAAGCATCGCTGCTGTGCGGCACACACTGCAAACCTGATGTCCTCTAGGGATGTGGAGAACGTGCCAGGCTGGACCACCCAGCCCAGGGCGGCCTTCAACAAGCCGGCCACCAAGGACCAGAGCATCTGGAACCCCCAGAACAGAAAGACAGTGACCGCCAATGACATTAACTCCACTCTGGGCAAGAAGCTTGTTACCCTTGGCGTCACCAGGTCGAATTCTAGCCACGGCGCCTACAAGCGCTTGCTGACCGAGGTGCTTGACTTGGACAAGAGGAAAAGGCTGAACCAGATGTGTCAGCGGCAGCACCCCCACCCCTTGCCGCATATCACGCAGGACGACGTGCAGATCTGGTTGGAGTACGTCAAGGTGACCGCCCTCTCGCCGCCTGCCTCCACGTACTCCAGGGCGAGAAGGCCTACATGTAGTGCCTTCTCCCCCACCTTCAGGTGCTCAAAAACTCTCTGGAGGCGCTGTCGCGCGAGGACAGCATTGTCTATGCCCAGAACTTGGTGGCCCACCTCTTCCCCCAGCCTGGAACAAAGGGCTGTGATGGCAGGTTAGTCATATTATGATATTATTATTTATTATTATTATATTTTATCGCAGTGAGTTAAAACTTAATAAGTGCTTTTTTCTTCTTATATTATATTATTATTAAATGATTATAATCCTTGCTGGTCAAATAATTCATTTGAAATGAACTAAAATCAGTGTAATGAAATTTAATTTTTCAATTGACAAATTTGATATATTTTCAAATTTGTTTTAAAACTTTTCTTCTAATGCAGGTTCAGCCACCTTTTTGTGGACATGGATCTGTTGATGACTACGGTACTGCACCTTCACCACAAGCTCACACGGTCAGGGCCATCTGCAGGAGACAAGACAATGTGGTATACTGCGACCTGGTGAGAGACAAGCTCATCAGATACTTTCTCGCCCTCGTCCAACCTGACGAGCAACTGGACCCTACCCCCTAGCAGGGAGCCCAGGCAGGCTCCAGCAGCACGGACTACCTGTTTGCCATGAAGGATCGGCAGCAAGAGGAGAGCGTCTATGAGAAGGTCAGGGAAGAGGTCAACAACTGGTCGAGGAAGCCGCTGAGGGGCAACCCGGTGCTCTCGCCCAATCTCTTCTCGCTCGAGTTCCGTGATGCTTGGGTAACACTCTTCCTCAAGTATAACACGCTGCTCCCGAGCTCCGCCTCAGTCGAGCGCGTGTTCAGCTATCGTTCGGACATCCTCGGGCCTAAGAGGGCGACCCTCGCTGCACCGAACTTCGAGACCCTCGTCTTCATGAAGGGCAACCTCCACCTCCTCAAGAAGGCCCACGAGATGGAGGAGGAGGACAAGGACTAAGCTGGCGGGCTTAGAGTAGAGTAGAGTAGGAAACTTTAAATATTATGAGGTATATGTATATGGAACAAAGGTGTTAGTTGACCCTATCTTTTTTCTGAGAGAATATATTAGTATTACTGTGTGTATTTTGTGTAATATGGACTGTATAGTTGATTTTTTTTGTTATATTATTTTAATTAAAATAAAATATTTTTATATTAAAAGCTTGGTTTCTCTTTGTATTAGTTAGAAATGGCTTATTTAGGGTAAAAAAGCATTAAATTCCCTTTAGAAACATTGAAAATCGCTTTAAAAACATTGAATCGCTTTTAAAAATATCGAATCGCATTTAAAAAATTTAATCGAATCGGATATTCGCTAATCGGAGTTAGATTTTTGGCACCCGAATCGGATAATCGAATCGGACTTTACGAGCTGGCGAATCGGTAATCGCTAATCGGACTTCAATTTTTTCGAATCGCGCCCACCTCTGATTAATATGTTGTTTCATGGATAGGCTCGAACTGGGATCTATGAATTAAAAACTCATTTTTATTTTATATTAGACCTTATTTAATCAAGTGAGATATTATTAAAACGTATTTATTTTTTTTATATTTTTATGATCATGTTAATAATGTGAGATAATTATTTATTGATTGTATATGAAAAATATGTTATGTTCAGGTTTAACTCAGAGTGATCGAGTGTGTGCTAAACGACAGAAAACACCTCACTATCAGTAATAATGTCGAAAATCCTTCGATAATGTGTGGCATGAGCGGCTCCGTTGGAAACTCATCAGCAACACGGAGCTTTCTCTCTGCACCAGAAGGCTCTTAGCGCACTACTTTATAAATAGGAAGTGCTACATACCATACAACAACACAGTATCATGTCCATTCACGCCACGCGCTGAAGTACCCTAGGGTAGCGTGCTGGCACCTACACTTTTAATAATCTGCAAAACGACACCCCATGCCCAGAATTTAACTGCACACATACTCACACACTAGCGTATGCGGACGACTAGATCATTCTTGTCTCTAGCCAGCGCCCTGAAATTCTTGCACGCCGTGCTCAAATATTACTCAACGAGAAGACAGAATACGAGGACATGTAGCTCATAAACACTAATCCTCATAAGACACAGGTGACAGTATATGGTGCGCAAGACCACTACATGCAGAACATACAAATATACGATCACATACCCAACCCACAATACCTAGCCCCCAAAAGACCTACATACAAACCCGCAACAAAAATACTCGGGGCACATTTGACAATTACTTACCCTTTCACTCACACCAAAACAATATACAAGCCAAAGCGAAACGCATAAACAGCATACCGAAGAGTTTCTACGCCACCAGTAAAATAAAATGCAGTTAAATCTGTACAAAACACTTGTCAGACCAATAATCACATACGCACCAAATACACTAACGGCCGCAAGCCCCATAAGGCAGAGGAGTCCACAGCGCATTAAGAATTCTGGTCTGAAGCGCGCCTGTCACTCTCCCCTGTACACGAGAATGTCAACACTACACGACACAAATAAGATCACACCATTTAATACCTATACGTTCACACATCTAACCCGACAACTGGGGAAACTCGAGAGAGACCCCTTATATAACCACGTACACCATGCTGCTGCTTAAGTACGTAAATTCCCATCATCACGACACCACCACGACCTAAACCATTATACTCATAAATAGCAGCAGCATGTAACGTTGTCCTTGAATTTAAACGGACACCGCCACGCCGAAGTGTTCAAGACACTAAGCCACCACTTTTTGGCGATCTAAGCAAAGCTCGTCGAGCTGTCAAGGAGTCCGCCTTTCCTAGCCAACCCTCCAACCTTGCTAGTCAAACCCAATATTTCGTACAACACGCCAACACATACTTCACACCGGTGTGTAACCACCGGCCTCTCTCTCTCCTCATATCTCCCCTAAGTTATTTCCACAACTATCATCTTCGACTGCTAGTTTGCTGCAACTTGACTACAGCAATCCATCTACTTTTATTTGTATTCTCATTTTTCTCTCTCTTTCTAAAGATTAGCATTATTATTCTTTTTATTATTAAAAAATAAAACAAGAAAGCATTAACTGAAGACAATTTCAACCTCATAGTTCTATCAAAATAAACTACGAAGAATTTAAGAATTGAAGTAATATTATCCCTACATCGCTTGTTCCAGTCGGCTTCCTAGCCAAACTAATTTGATGCAAGGAACCATCTGCTATTATACAAAGCTCAAATTTGAGTCAGATCAATCTGCTGGTGTCGTCATCTCAACTGTTGACCTCACATTTCACTAGAAACATAATTTCGACTTTACCTCGAAGAAAGCAGCTAATTGGTTACAGTATTGTATCTACTGTACCAGATATGTTTACATTCTATCTACCACATCAGGACTTTACCACATTTGATTACGTCACCCACACCAGATCGAGAAGAGAAAAGAGGTCAAATCTGATATATACTGTTTGAGCGTGATAGATTGAAAGACGACTTGCCATAACTAACACACATATCGATAGGCATTCTGATAAGGTTACGACGACCTTCAACACCTTCCAAAACTAAATAATATAATATCCAAATATGCAATTTATTAAAAATACTCTTTTGATTTCCATTAAAATTGCACAAAATACTCTAGAAATTTGCCTCTGATAGTATACAAGTTTCATTTCAAAGAACAACGGCTAAATTTTTTTTCCCGAATAGAGAATGATAATTTGTAACTTACAGTTTACATATAACAAATCGTAACGTATGTATGCAACATTGTCTCATGTGTATTGTAGCCCGCTACTAATGCTATTGCTCATTTATCAGGATAGCAGGACGATCCAGGTCACAAAATCCTTCAGAAAGCAGGTTGTCTGGTGAAAGTGGGAAGAAATGAAACTTTGACCTTGTAATTGGCCAAAAAGTGCGATTTCATGAATAATAAAACTACATGAGGATACCTGGAACTTTATAGGAACCGGTATTTCACTTCAAGTTTCCGAGAACGTGAATGTGTCTCAAAAGACTGCAGCAAGGCACTTGGGAGAGATGGAACTTGTAGCGTGCCGAAAAGTGCAAGGGGTGGTTTAAAAGCTTCGCACGAATGAATCTTTTTAGAGTCAGGATGGCGCAGTTTTTACAGCACTCGTCAACAGTATCCAGCGATGCAAGAAGCTTTCAAGCTTGCACATCTCGCCGAACGCTATATTCGTTCTTTATTTATTTATCGGGTCTTTTCCTGACCCCTTCAATCAATAATGGTATTCAGACCATAGAGGGGGGGGGGGGTGTTACGTCCTGTATACTTTTCAAGCAGCGATCCTCGCCTTCATTTTTTTTTCAAAATACACTCTAGTTCTATGAGGGGCTGTGTAGCATACTGAGAAGTGCAAGCGGGCGGTTTAAAAGTTTCGGTTGAAAGTATTTTCGGACGCAAGGTGGCACAGTCGATACGTTGCTTGCCAGCAGTAGTCCAGCGACTCAGGAAGCTGTTTGCCACTCGCCACACGATATTTCATTCTTTATTTTTTCATCACCCGTTTTACTACACCTTTTAATCAACAACTCATAGCATGTTTTCCTTCGATATTGATTGTCCTTTTAAACTGCAGAAAAGTGTTTTCCAGCGATGAAAGCAAATACAATTTGTTTAGATTGGATGAAAATGAGCACATAAGGCGTCGTAAAGGCGAAAGATTTACTCAAACATGCAGCAAAAACTCAGATTGAGAGGTGGCAACTTTAGGGTGTATAACATGTTTTCAAGTCTTGGACTACAGTATACAAGAATCTGCTTCAAGAATATGTGTACCCGTTTTGCAGAAAATCAGCTCTACGTGAAACTGTTTTCATGCAGTTCAATTCGCCATGCCATACATAAAGGAGGGGGAATGCATTTCTTGGATGCTGTAAATATCGACGTGATGAATTGACCTGTGCAGAGCCCTCGTTTAAACCTGACAGGAAACCTATGGAAGATACTCGATGAGAAGCTTATGGCTCGGAAACTTACGAATGTTGAAGATCTCTGGTAAAGATTGGAGGAAGAAAGGAATGAAATCAAGCCCGAATAATGTGACAAATTGGTAAAGGCTGCGGCTGAAGATGCACTCGCGTCATTCAAAACAAGGCTTTCCATACTTCTTATTAATATTTTGTTCAATTGTCTATACATTTATGTTGTTTTCTGGTTATGGTTGCATTTATACTTACCATTTTGTAGATTGGGACGAACCCTTTCTTCAAATATTCATTACTTTCCTTAATCAATTAAACTTAAAAGAAGGCCCGCTAGAAAATTCTCCTGTACGGGAGGTTGACCAGAGAGCCTTTCAGCAAAACCAGTGAAGGTAGTATATTGTACGAGAAGTGCAGGCGAGCAGCTTAAAAGCTTTGTTTGAATGAGTATTTTTAGACTCGCCGCTGGCTAACAGTGGTCCAGCGACGCGGGAAGCTGTTCGCAACTCGCCCACGCTATTATTTTTTTTCTTTGCCCCCTTCCCTACTCTCCTCTATCTACAATGGTGCCCAGACCCGGGATAGGGGGCGTTAGCCCTTGGATAACATTTCCAAACGGGCTCTCTTCATCTCTTCAAAATACGCTCCGCTTTTAGGAGGGTGGTTGTATAGCGTACGAGAAGTGCAGGTGAGCGGCTTAAAAGCTCTGTTTGAATGAGTCTTTCTAGACTCAGGATGGCCGGGTGGATTCGCCGCTTGTTTACAGTGGTCCAGCGACGCGGGAAGCTGTTCGCAACTCGCCTATGCTATTATTTTTTTCTTTGCCCCCTTTCCTACTCTCCTCTATCTACAGTAGGTAGATAGAAACCTGGGAACTATCAGAGGCAAATTTCAAAGAATATTCTGCTTAATTTTGCTGGAATATAAGCGTGTATTTACAGAAAAAAAAATCGAGTTTTGCATTTTGTTTTCTATGTTTGGACCGTACTGTGTATTGAATTATTCGGCCAAGCTTACCTCCAGCATAAATATTTTTTAACTATATCTCATTTTGCCCTTTAACTACATATATTAACATCATTTGCCATAACTCTTCTCTATCTACATGATATCTCACTCTATGCATCTCTCTCTCCAAATCCTCGAACCAAAGATATAATTTATATTTTTTATTTATTTTTTTTATCCAGCTGTTTCAATGTAAATACTTTACCCCCGCCCCTTACTTCTAAACTAAGCTTACTTATCTCATATCAATCCCACAGTTATCTGTCTTTATACTCAAACAGATATTTCATATATACATTGCCTACAACGCAGCTGCAATAGCAATAATGAGAAAAGATTCGGAAGTGTAAATGGAGCAATTACTATATCTAATTAGCTTTAAAAACTACCATCAAGATATAATGTATCTTCCATGTAATTTCCTTAGTATTACATTGATTCTCTCCTTAGCCTGCTTTTTGTTTTGTTTAGCGATGATATAAAAAATTATTGCAATGCAGTGATTTTGAGAGAATAGCACTTTACGTATCCCATGATATATGTACAACGCAGTATTAAACAATGAAACCGTCTTCTGTTTTGAATATTGTTTGGCGAATGCATACAAACATACAAACAAAACTCTTAGCTTTGTCTTGCAAGAATTCGATTAATTTTATTACCATGATGGAATACTTGGCATGATTCCGTGATGTCTTCAATGCTTCAAATTCTCCGATTTCCTTACCATGTTTGAAATATGATTTCATTAGAAACATGGGAATTTTTCAATTAAACGCTCTCCCGCAAAACTGCTCACCAAAAAGCTAAAAATATATAATTAAGCAAACTTACTAGTCCTAATTTATGAGTTTGTTATGAAACGTTTCAAATTAATTGTAAAGCCCTAGTTTAAATTCCATAAATATATCGGTTGCACTTTTTATTATTGCAATGCAATATGTTTCTTATTGTTAATATCTTCTTCACGACCGTCAAATTCAATGAACTTAAAAATAATATATTCATTTTAGTTTTCATGTTTTAATTCAAGATTAGCTTTTTCCTATACAATTTTGCTCTCGAAGAATATCACATTTGTTTGTTTGGATCCTTAGTTTATGAAATATAAAATACAAACATCATCATGAAATTATTAATAAATTTATGATTTCAAAGCTTCTTACCTTAGCTGCTAAAAGCTGTGTCTTTATATATATATTGATTTATGCAAAGAATTTTATTGGAAAGGCTTAATAATAAGAAGTATACCTTTAAATGCATATATATTTTGGGAATGATAAGTATAGGATGAAATTATTTGAACTTATTCACTGACTAAGCCAGTATATTTTGATAAGAAAATGATAAAATTGAAGACAAACTGGCCAAATAGAATTAAGCCAAAAGGATATAAAAATAGTCTACTAAAATATACTAAGAAAATAATATAAAGTTAAAAATATAAAAGTTAATATATTATGAACTATTGGGTTAATTCAATAAAAAGTATAGGTACTAATAATATACAATTTATTTGAATGGGATGACTTTAGTGGCTTTTTATTCAGTAAATATGTAGATTAGTGACTCGAGTGATGGGACATATTATTTCATCCGTGTTCCAAAATGATTCACATTTTTGGAGTACATTTAAGGGGACGGCTCATGTGTGGGTAAACACAATAGGGGGACCACACTACGATGATCCTTAGTTTCATTCAATTGGAGGGTCTGGGTGGCACAGCCCCCCAATATATAATCCTAATTGTTTATAGACTAATGTACTAATGTTAACAGAGGTGAATGATTTAACCAAATCATGTCAGCGCCTTTAATCATTTTGCGAATTATAATGGGGGTGGGGTCTGACATCATACAACTGGTATATCCTGGTATAGGGGGCTCGTTGCGCAGATTTGCTAACCATTTGTCCAGTTGGCATTTGAAGGATTCTGTAGAGACTCCTTTCAGTTCCCTGATTAACTTTGACATAGCATTAAATAGATGAGCTCCTTATTTGGGGAAAGTGTTATGCAGGATTGTTGCGGTTCTCTGTATTGTGGCCTCCATTCTCTTGATGTAATACAGTCTGCCTCTTCTCAGATGAGATATTTTCCAAATCAACTCTTACAACACTTTGATACATTAAATATTGAAATTAAAAAAATAAATTACTACAAATATTTAAGGAAGATTAGCATGGGTACCAAATCATCTGAGAAAACAAACATTAATTATTAAAAAAAAAGTTGCACATGACCCCAGGAATTGCAAGCACCTTAATAAAAAAGGAGTAAAGCCAAGTGCTCAGGAGCTGCCAACTGAACAGGAGCTGCCAAGTGTAGGCCATGAATGGTCTTTTGCAGTCTCCTTCTTTTCTTATGTTCTTATTATAACAATTTCATGGATGACAAAAGCCACAAGGGCCTATCAAAGGTTATCCGCATCTGTCAAAACCCACCCACAAAATGCATCATAGGATTGTGTCAGATCATGCATCTACAATATACACTGTAAATAATCCTGTGTCAGATTATGCATATACTATATACAATTTGAACCATCTATAGGAATGTGTCAAAAACAAAAAGCATTACATAAAATCAATCTATAGAATTAAACAACCTCCCCCCCCCTATGAATTATGACACTATATAGCTAATATAAATGATCTTGGTAAGATACTTAATAACAGTGTCAATTTTTCCTAATGACACCAAATTGGCACCTAGGGTTAAAGAAATTGAGGTGAACTTTAAAGTGTCTATTGATTTGAATAATTCAGTATTCTGGGTACATGATTTAGTTTTAGCTACATAATTATGATAATTGTTAAAATTATTAGTGCACAATCTTTCTTAGCGATTTTTGCATTTTTAGGAGGTTATCAGTCATGGTACCACTCGTAGACATGTTAACTTAGGCTGGGGGTTTAAAGGTTCATATTGGCAATTTTTCCCAACTACTCCTATGTGTGATATGTTTTGCATGGATGATTGGTGCATGAATATTATACCCATGATCTTTACTGCAGAGATTGATCCCCAATGAAACAGGAGACCGTGATGGCTGGGTTATCCATAGTTGCAACCTCTCATCCACCCTTCTATAGGTACATTGGAATCTGGAATGTGTCATTTCATCTGCCTGCTTGAAGGGAATTTTGAAATGAGGGAGCTTCACCCCATACCCCATTTTAATTGTGGAGGGTTGCACCCTCCACCCCTACTATTTTTAATAATCTATTATTCTTCCCTAGTAGTAATTGCTAACAAAATCTAGTTTTCAATAAGCCATTTTGGTGGTCTTTTTAAGCAGTTCAGACACAATCTTGTAAAAACAGTTTATGGGTTGTGGTTGAATCAGATGACCTCTGATAAGCCCTTGTAGCTTTTCTCATTCAAATTATTTTATAGGTTGTTAAAATTTTTAGATCTTTCTCATATTGAAGCTTCTTTTCCCATAAATATTTTGTTAATTGAGCAAGATTACATTTTTGCTTTGCTTTACTATGTTCTTGTTTATTGGTATATAAATTAAAAATGAGATGCCTTTTTTTTATACCAAAAAAATAGCAATACTCTACTTACCTTATGCAAACAAATATAAATTTTCTTTAGCCAGTAGGAAAATATGGAATTTTTGCAAAAGATTCTTGTGCAATATTTTCCATTACTATAATTGGCACAGGTTAAGTTAACAAGTTTCTTCAATGATAACAAATTTAATAGGTGTCCCAATCTGAACAGATTTAAAAAAAGATACCTCAATTCCACAAATTGATTGGTAGATGAATGGTATAGACTCAGTTGTTATGTGATAGAAGCTATGCAGAGTTTTACGAATAGACTGGATAGATTTATGGAGGAGGATGCTAGGTAGGACTGAAATGGATGATGGGAACAGGAGCTGCCTTATATAGGCTATTGATTAGCCTTTTGCAGACTCCTTTTCTTATGTTCTTTTATGCCTTGATTTTCATTCTGATCCAAATTTATTTGCCATTATTTAATGCAGTTATAACTTCAAACAGACTAATTCTGTAGGCTAGCAGTAAAGATAAATATGCTGTTGCCAGTTTGTTTTATTTATCTGTAAAAATAAAAAATATTTAGTAATATGAATTAAATAGATATATCTAGCTGAATTAAGTTATCTTTTGGGAGTTGTAATTCATCTACTTCCAGCAGAAGATACATTGGCCTGTCTTCCATAGGTGCTGAGTTACCTGGGTGGGAAGTCATTTAGAGAGGCTGAGTTGGTTTGCAAAGAGTGGCAGCGAGTGGTGGCTGATGGCCTCCTCTGGAAGAAGCTAATTGAAAGGAAGGTGCGCACAGATCCACTCTGGAAAGGCCTCTCTGAGAGGAGGGGATGGGCCATGTACTTATTCAAGCCTTTGCCTGGTGAGCAGCACCCGGGTCATTCATATTATAGGAAACTTTATCCCAAAATATTACAAGATATCCGCACAATAGAAGCCAATTGGAGGATGGGGCGGCACAATTTACAGAGAATCAATTGTAGGTCTGAAAATTCGAAGGGAGTCTACTGTTTGCAGTATGATGATCAGAAAATCGTTTCTGGTCTGAGAGATAATACAATAAAAATCTGGGACAGGAATCTACTTCAGTGTTATAAGGTCTTGACGGGTCACACTGGGTCGGTCCTGTGCCTGCAATACGACGACAAAGTGATCATTAGTGGCTCGTCCGACTCTACAGTGCGGGTTTGGGACGTAGTATCGGGTGAGATGTGCAATACGCTTATTCACCACTGCGAGGCTGTTCTTCATCTTCGCTTCTGCAACGGCATGATGGTCACGTGTTCCAAGGATCGCTCGA
Source organism: Ceratothoa steindachneri (assembly GCA_963969495.1). NCBI lineage: Eukaryota > Metazoa > Arthropoda > Malacostraca > Isopoda > Cymothoidae > Ceratothoa > Ceratothoa steindachneri. Next base: position 171,869,362 of record OZ018318.1, read on the forward strand.
TCGCTGTGTGGGACATGGTCTCTCCAACAGAGATCAACCTGCGATGTGTGCTTGTTGGACACCGGGCGGCCGTCAACGTGGTAGATTTTGATGAGAAGTACATAGTCAGCGCATCCGGAGATAGGACGATAAAGGTGTGGAGCACAAGTACGTGCGAATTTGTACACACGCTAAATGGGCACAAGCGAGGGATCGCCTGTCTGCAGTACCGGGACCGGCTCGTTGTCAGTGGTTCCTCGGATAACACGATCAGGTTGTGGGATATTGAGTGTGGGGCATGCCTGCGGGCTCTGGAAGGCCACGAGGAGCTTGTGCGGTGTATACGCTTTGATAACAAAAGGATCGTCTCGGGCGCCTATGATGGAAAGATCCAGGTGTGGGATTTGCAGGCGGCTCTCGATCCCCGCGCCCCGTCAGGCACACTCTGCCTAAGGACACTCATTGAGCACTCGGGCCGCGTGTTTCGCCTTCAGTTCGACGAGTTTCAGATCGTGTCTTCGTCACACGACGACACCATTCTCATTTGGGACTTCCTTAACTGTTCTCCGACAGAGGCCATTGCCGGCAGTCCACCCACGCCACCAAATGATCCTGGCACCTAAGGATCGCCTTGGAAGAAAGTCGATTGTGCCGAATACCTGCCTGGCCCGTTTAAATTTCATATTCCCATGTTTATATGGAAAGGACTCTACGATCCACCGTTTCCTTTCCCCGGGAATGAATCGCGTGTACTCCTCCCTATCTGTGTACACGTGACACCACTACCACCACGCAAATACATGTTCGGTGTCCAGTGGTTTACGCGCCCATTAATACTCCCATCTCCCTCTTCGTGCGTCTTGCCATGAAAGCACACTGATGCTATAATGAGTTCATCCCCTTCACAGGAATGTGTGCGGGATATTCTTGCCGTTATCATTCTCCTTCCCTCCTTGTTCCTTTCTGCCCCTCCCCCCCCGGTTGTGTATCCCCTACCTGTCCTACCCTCTCGACGGGGTTTCTTTTTTGTTTTGTTTTTTTATTGTCACCTTGGAGTGACCGCCGCCAAGATCTCAAAAAGATGCCTCTGCTGAGCGCACCTTTAGCCTCCCACCCACTTCCTCAGTTGTTAGTCCCGCTGTTTTCCACTCAATAGAAATCGTCCAACCTTGCCTCACCGGCGAGGGGAAAACAAAAGGAGCATTTGGAGAGGGTACACCATCTTCTTCCTTGGCAGGGAGAAGCTTCCGCGTTGCTATGGTAATACTCCACCCCATGCCATGGATGTTTTTTTTGTTTTGGGGGTTATGAATGAGGATTGGCTAAAAGGGGTTACCGATACGAAAATTGCTGTGGAAATCATTTTTCTGTTTTATTTCATGGACGTAGACGCTGCTTTTAAATAACTGTGTAAGAGGTTGCTATTAATGGTCAACAACCCACTGTTGATTTTCATGTTCTCTCTTCGAATCTTTAGATTTACTTTCAAACAATGTGAACTGTATAACAAATCTATCAAAAGTAAATGGACGCATTTTGGTATATTAGTGTTTGAGGAACTTTCTTAGGCTGAAATAGTCTCCTGTGGATTTTCTGTCCTGATTCCAGGGGCCAAATGGAACAAATAGCATAATTTACCACACCAAATTTAGTTCAAATTAGTCTATATTTTCCAAATTTTGATCTGAAGCTCATTTTTTATGCTTATAATTACTTGGAAGGCAACCTTTTTGTTAAAAACAAGGCTCATGCTATATTAATAGCATACAGTACACTATTAAAAAAACTAAGAATAGGTAAGTCCAATATGAACTACCATATATATTAAAACCACCAGATGACAAAAAATAGTTAGGAATTTTTTTTCCAAGCGTGGTCCCCACATTTCAGGCAGGCTTGACTCACATGGTTGGCTCTCTAAATCTTCACTATAAAACTGGTCAACATAGCTCAGTTTGCAATGAGATTTGGGAGCCTAAACCAGTAGCACATCAGGAAAATGGCTCAACTGAAGGTCATTGTTTTTGGAGGAATGCTGCCTTGAGGAATTTCTGGAGTCTACCAGGGCCCATTGATTAGGCTAGAAACTTATACTCAATATGATGATGTTTGCAGATCAGCTTGAGTACAATGATGATACACTGTCAATGTCTGCTGCAAATGATCCTGTGAATGGTCTAAGTCTAATCCATGACAAGTTGAAGTAGAGGTAAATAACCAGAGTTTACTAATAGCTAAAAGATGGAAAACCATAAATTCTGATTCAGGTAGTCATGCCATTTGCCCTGCTCAACAGTAGACAGTGATATTGAAGCATGACATTGCTACCCAGTTACATGCCACTGAGAAGTCAGGCAGCTTCAGAGTAGGAAACCCTCTATTCTAGAGAGTCATTGCTATGACCAGCCTGGTGGATCTCTTTGGCCTAGAATCACATTTCTTGCAGCACTGGACATTGGATCTAAGTGTCTTCTGGAACATGTCACATTTTGGCCACTGAATAAGGACTACGGAAAAGTGTTGGACTATGTTAAGTGGTGAATGACATTGCTGAATGTGTTGTTAAGATGATGCACCACCTTGTAAATGTCATAACAACAAATGCCAAGCAAAAGAACTCCTTCAAGCTGTTAAGTTAACAGATGCTGCTTTGACCGCTTCAAAAAATCAAAATTCTCATTAGCTGACTGTCGAAGTACCATTATGAAATTAATCATCCTGTAATCCTTTCATTTCTTGATTGATCAGACTAGTGACAAAAATGTTATCTTAGATTTGTGTATTTGGTAAATTGAGGGCCAGAGAGTGCGTGGGTCAGCACTATGGGCCCTGGAGAAGGTCAATGCTGTTTATATTTCTCTGTACTTTGGCTTAGGAAAGATTTAGCAGACTTTGCTTGCTGGGCTGACTTAGCAATCTAACAGGAGATAAGCCATGTTAGTACAGGAGGGAGGGGATGATCTATGATTTATATTCTATGTAACTGTCCAGTTTTAGTCAGAAAGAACTGGAGATAATTGGAAATTGCTCGGCGGATAGGGATGGGGTAACCGATTCCGTTGAGGATGACTGGGATTGTGAGTTGCATTACTCCAATTTCTCTGAGTTTTTCACGGAGTAGTACTCGATGGGAGCGATAGTGCAGGCATTCTAGTAGGAAGTGCTGGATGGTTTCTGGTTGATTGGGGCACCAGGGGCAGTGTGGAGAGGGAGAGAGACCCAGGCCGAAGAGATGCGCAGACAGACCAGAATGTCCAATTCTCAATCGGACGAGGGCAGAGTCAAGACGACGATTGATTGACCTTGACCAAAGTATAGGACCAGAGTCCTCATAAAGGATGGAGCTGTTGGCGGAGGTCTTCTTTCCATGTAGCTCTGGTGTGTGCCTTCCAGAGGGAGGTTCGTGTGGCTGGAGAGATGGGAAGTGTTCCCAAAATGGGAGTGGAGTGAGCTTGGTTTGCTGCTCTGTCCGCTTTTTCATTGCCGATGATACCAGAGTGGGCTGGGATCCATTGCAGCTTCACATCCCATAGAGGGTGGATGAGGAAGTCAAGGAGCAATGCCTGAATTTCATAGCAGAGTTGTGGGTGGGTGAGGGGTGCGGAGGAGAGGAGAAGCTGAAGCGAGGACATTGAGTCAGTGTAGATGATTATTTTTCTGGAGGGGACAAGTGTCCGGGCTATTTTAAGAGCGTGGAACAAGGCATACAGTTCAGCCACCACGATATTGTGCAGGGGATCTAAATGCCATGTGAATTCAAATGGGCATTCTAGGCAGATGACTGCTGCTGTAGTTGAGGGGGGATCCGTATGGTGGGAGCCGTCTGTGAATATGGCTAAGTAGTCTTTGTAAGTGGCATTTTCTAGGCTGCAGAAGATTGCTCTCAATTTGTGGGGTGGGTCATATTTTGTCCATTGACATGGGAGGGAGGGTGATATCACTGCGGATAGTGATATCCAAGGTGGAATGGGAGGCGTTGCTGGAAGTGGAGCCTGCCGTGGGAGAGGAAAAGCAAATTGAGCAAAAGTCTGGGCTGCACGGACTGCTACTGGGCGATGTGAAGAAGTTGGCCAGGGTTGAAGATATGCGTGGGAGGCTATGATTGTTGCAAGAGGGTGGTCTTCTGGTAGGTATGTAGTCCGATAGAGCCATTTTCCAAGGAGGTTCTTTCTTCTGTATTCTAAGGGAAGGATGCCACTTTCTGCATGAAGCGCTGAAATGGGGGATGATCTGAAGGCTCCTAGGGCAATTCTCATTGCACTGTGCTGAATAGGGTTTAGTTTTGCCAGCTGGGTCTTATTTGCCGCAGAGTAGACAATCGAACCATAGTCTAGTTTGCTTTGCATTTAGGCTGTGTAGAATTGAAGGAGTGTTTCCCGGGAGGCACCCCATTTCACACCAGCATTGCGGCGCATCAAGGCGAGACAGTTGAAACATTTCTCTCGCAGTTGGTTGATTTGGGTGTTCCAGCTTAGAGTTGGGCTATCTAACCATAGTCCAAGAAGCTTATGGGCAGACACCCGTTCAATAGGTGTGCCAGAAATGAGCAAGGGTGGTGGTGGTCCTAGATGGCGACGAGTGAACCAGAGTGATTTGGACTTGGTCTTGTTTAGGTGCAGGTTCCAACTTTGAGCCCATGCTGTGAGGTCGTTTACTGCGTTTTGGAGTCTGTCATGGACCAGTTGGGGAGTTTGGGCGGTGCAGAAGATGGATATGTCATCTGCATATAATAGAGATGTTGTATGCACACTGTCCGGTATGTCTGCTATGTATATTGTGAATAGGAGGGGGCTCAGAGGGGATCCTTGTGGGACTCCTTGGTTGATCTTGCGGGGAGAAGCTTGGGTTGACCCTATCAGCACTGTGTAGAGACGGTTAGAGAGGAAGTCTTTGATCCAAGAGAGGGGGGGACCGTGCATTCCCAGGTTCAATAGTTTGTGCAGCAAGGCCTCATGGTTAACCGTGTCAAAAGCATTTGACAGATCAAAGGAGACGGCCTCTGCCACTAGATGTTCCTTGAAGGTAGATTGCACCAGGTGGTCTAGATGTGTGAGTGCGTCCGTCGTGCTGCGGCCTGGTCGGAAGCCATATTGGTTAGGGTGGTGATGGTGGTGGGATTCCAGCCACCAGGCTAGACGCTTTTGGACCATTTTTTCCAGGAGTTTGCTGGTGCAGGAAAGGAGGCTAATTGGTCTGTATGATGCCGGATCACTAGGGTCTTTTCCTTTTTGGGGGATGGGGAGGATGAGGGCAAGTTTCCATGGGGAGGGGAATTGGCCTTGGGTCCAGCTGTCGTTGAATAGCTCCAGTAAGAAGTTTAGGTGAACTTCGGACAAGTGACTTAGGAAGTCAGAGAGGATCATGTCGGAGCCAGGGGCCTTGCCTTTTTTCATGGAAGAAAGTGCCCCATGCAATTCTTTGAGTTGGAAAGGGGATGCAAGTGGGTCATCTGTGGTGTTGGAAATACTCTCTATGAGAAGCCTGGCTTGAGGTCTGGTTAAGAGAGAGTCTGCTTTGCTGCTGTATAGTCGGCTGTATTCTGTGCAAAGGCTTCAGCCTTGTCTTTTTCATTTGTTAGTGGGAAGCCACCTGAGCAGAAGGGATAGGAATTGGGCTTTGAAGGTGAGGTCATGTGTCTGAAGAAAGTCCAGACTTTAGTGGAGGGGGTGGAAAAGGAAAGCGAGCTACAGAATTTATGCCAGGAGTTTCTTTTTGCCTGAAGTAAGATCCTTTTGCACTTGGCGTCCTGTCTGTTAAATCCAATTTTGTTAGTTTGGGAGGGCTGACGTCTCCATCTTGCAAATGCTAGTCGTCTGAGATGGATGGCTGATGCACACTCTTCTGTCCACCAAGGACAGCGGGGCGGCCATTGAAGCGACTGGTGGTCAGGAGAAAAGTGTGTTCCCCATCTGCCTTGAGGGATTCTGAAAACCAGTTGGCTTTTTCTTCAACTGAGAGGAGATTTGGGGGGGGAGGTTCGAGTGAGGCTTGGAATTTTGTCCATTTTCCTGGGTTTGTTTTCCAATGAGGGCGGATTGACCTAGGGGGAGGGTTTGTGAGGCCATTTGAGGAGATGATCACTGGTAGATGGTCGCTTCCCATATATTGGCCGGTAGAAACTACTGAAGAGGTGAAGGATCCACTGCCAATACACAGATCCAGGGTTGAAGGCACGGCTTTTGCTGGGTCCACCCTGGTGCAGAGGCCTGGTGGGGTGAGAAGGGAGAGGTGGGTCGAGGAGAGGAGGGCTTGAGAGAGGGCAGAGCCTGGGCGGCTTGTGATGGCTGATGGATCCCAGTGGGGTGGGGGGCATTGAAATCTCCCATGATGAGGCTTGTAGGGGAGAGTTGGTCAAAATAGTGGTTAAATTCTTGCTCAGTGACCGGGAGGCATGGGTTGTAGCAGATGAGAATGTCACACCAGGTTCCGCCGATGGCTATCTGCACTGCCAGCAGTTCTAGAAGGCCTTGGGGGTATGGTATGAGTGTGTGGAGACGGTGGGTCAATCCATGTTTAATGAGAAGGAGGAGGCCACCACCTGCCCGATTTGACCTGTCTCTGCGGAATGCAGTGTAACCTTGGAATGAGGGTGAGATTTCAGGCTGGAACCAGGTCTCACATATGCCAACTATATTGGGTGATAGAGAGTTGATGAGTAGAGAGAGGTCTCTCATCTTGTGACGAAGGGAGCGGGCATTCCAGAAAATTATAGGGCTGTGCATTGAAGCCATTATGAGAGGAATCAAGTGAACAGATTGATTACACTAGGGAGGAGAGTGATAAGGACTTGTTGGATAGGAGAGCCAGATTGGAGCAGGGTGACGAATTCTTTTAGGAGATTTGTGATCTTCACTATGAGTGGCTGAGCTGAGGGTGCTCCTTTGCGGTGGTGAAGAGGCACATTCTGGATGACTGGGGAAAGTGGGTATGGAGGAGGAATTGGAGAAGGGCTCTTGGGGTGATAATATTGGCTGGGGCAGGGCCTCTTGGGAGTGGTCTCTCTGTTGGCTCTGTGTGAAAAGGGGGAGGTTACAGGTGGATTTGGTTTACCAAGGTTCCTTGGTGGGATGGGAGCAGCAGCCATCTCTGCATAGGAGGGGGTCTGGAGGGGCTTTCTTGGCGGAGTTTTAGGAGAAGAGCGGATATTCTGGGAGGATAGTGAGGGTGTAGTTTTGGAGGCAGCGGAAGTTGTCCTGGAGTCTTTTGGGGCTGAGTAGATGGAGCAGAGCTGGGCATGGATGGTATAGGTAGGGATACTATCATCCACTGATTTGCATTGGATCTGCCTTGCCTTTTCTGAGAATGGACAGTTGTTGGAGGAGGGGCGATGGTTGTCGTCGCAGAAGTAGCAGTAGGGGAGATTTGAACATTCTTGGCCTGCATGAAAACCACTGCATCTGCTGCATCTTTGTGTGGATCTGCAGGTCAGTGATCCATGGCCAAAACGCTGGCATGTGAAACACCTCAGAGGGGGGAAATAGTATGGGAGAAATGAGTAGGAGGTGAAGCCCAGAGCCATTCTTTCTGGTAGTCCTCCTGCAAATTTGAGACGCGCTGAGTAGGTGGAAGCCTCAGGATGGGAAGGTAATCTAGAAATCTCCATAAGACTGGACAGGCTGTTAGAATCAAGGATCCGCAGGTTGTTTCTGAGGTCTTCTTGCTGTAGGGAGACTGGAAGGCCAGAGATCCTTCTATATTTGTATTTGCCTAATGAGGCATCTTCTGGGCGCCAGCACTTGACTGGCCATTCCCCCAGGGTGGAGACATCTTCAAGATCTACCTCTAGTTTATTTATATTAGAGAGTTCAATTCTTAGGGCTGTACCTTTTCCCAAGATTCGGCAGGATCCCTCTTTTATAAGCTTATGGAATGGTGATGAGTTTAGGGCAGCTGTGACTCTTATTGGATGGGAAAATACGGCCTTGTTTTCAGATGATCTAATGAGAACAACATTCTGAGACTCAGAGTTGTCATTTGGAGGCATGGTGAGATCGAGGAATATTAGGTCTTGGAACGTCTTGATTGAAGCGAGGACGTGAAGTCGGACGAAGGTCCGCTTCGGCGGAAGGGCTGGGGCCACGTTTGCCCTTAGGGGTTAGGGAAACTTCCATTGGGGGACCATTCACCTGGGCCTGGCGGCCTAGGTCTCCCAGAGCTAGGCTAGAGATACTCCAAGAGGTTAGTAGGGGCCAAAAGCCTTTAGAAGATTGTAGTTGCGGGCGACCGTGAGTGAGAAGGTAATATAAAGTTCGACGACGAAGTGAGAGCGATCAAAAATGTCCGGTTCAAAAGAAGTCCTTGAATTCAAAATTGTTCAAGGGAAAACAGACAAATTACTCGTGAGTATTACCAATTATGTTATTATAAGACCAGATTTGTGTATGAGAAAACAAATTTTGTGATTTTTCTGAAATCTTTGTATACAGCAATGTGCCATTTCTTGTTCCAAGACTATCATAATTGTATAAGTTAGAAAGAGGATTACTGGGTGATAATTTTATTAACCTTAGGATTATCATCTTGCACTATTGGTTATCCAGTAATATTTGTTTAAGGGGGCGGGGGAAATTAGGTAAGGATTGTTGCTAATATAAAATGAGCACAGCCAGGCATGGTCACCACATTTTAGACATGATATAAACTTATTAGAGTCAGTACAAAGGAGGGCAACAAAAATAATACCATCCCTGAAGCACCTTGAATATGAAGATAGACTGAGGGTATTAAATATGTTTTCATTTGAAAGAAGGTGAGATATGATTGAGTTTTTTAAAATCTTTTCTGGGATGGATAAATTGGATTTCAGCAAGTTATTTGAGTTAGAAGGTAGTAATAGAACTAGAGGCCACCACTTAAAGATTAAAAAACAGAGGTGCAGACTGGATGTTAGAAAATATTTTTTCACTAACAGACGAGTGGTGGATTATTGGAATAGTTTGCCACCTGAGACTGTAGACAGCCCAAACTTGAATGTTTTCAAGCGCAGATTGGATGATTATATGGGGATGGAGGGTTAATTTCTAACTTTTGGTATGTGGATATGTTTCTTGACTCATTCCTGTGGATGCAGTTTCTTTTTATTGTATATTTTGGGGCACTTTGATTTTGTTTTTGACTCCTATGGAGGCTTTAAATTATATATTGTTGATGCATGGTTGGATATTCCTATGGATTGTTAAATTGTAGCTGCATGATCTGACAAAATCCTATGGATGCATTTTGTGGGTGGGATTTGATGGATACGGATGACCTTTGATAGGCCCTTGTGGCTTTTGTCATCCGTGAAATTATGTTATGTTATGTCTCAATTAAGATTTTGGCTGAGCCAGAATTATATGTTCCAAATCCTTTTAACTTAACATATTGTACTCAATGGAACATATGTAGGAAAATTACTGAAATTTACTGTTTTGTGACATGAATAATTATGCATTAGGTAGCAAAATTGTTGTACTTGAAAAAAATTTTTAGACTTAAGTAGTGACTTGCACTTGGAACCAACCCTGGTTGATACTGAGTGGGTATGGTGTCGTTTTAGTTATGCAGTCACTTGCATTTGTGGTTTTATGCTGTTTTAACACTGCATTTTAATGCTCTGTGGTCTTAGCCACCAAATTTTGTCTTACATCTAGAGTTATGTTTATTAGTGCAAGTCTTCCTTAATCTTGTTGTGCCAACCTTATTCACAGTTCCTCTCAAAATTTACTACAACAGAACTTGGTGTTCATCACTGAAGCTCAAGTCATCCATGCTCCTACTATTTGCCCTCTGACAATCTCTGAAAAAGATTGATGCATCTAAATATAATTTTTTGACTCAAGTTTTTATTTTGGTATAATAATTAGCATATTAGTATGGGATAAATTGCATAATGTCTATTGACTCTTGTAAAGTGATCTGGAATGGGAACTATATCCATCAATTTAAGTCCTCAAGCTTTTTATTTATAACTAAACTAAGTTAATCTCTTATTTTTGTTTTTCAGCATACCACTATGTGATAAATGGTATCACTATGCAGCCGTATAACAAATATTTCAATTAAGGAACAGATTATCCTTTGTTCTCATATTTAGTCATGCCAAAGAAGCTTCCGCTATTTTGGCCTCAAGATGCAAATTGTAATAAATTGACAAGTAAACCCTTGAGGGTTTTGAGAGATAGACCAAATAAACTTAATTCTCGGCCCAGGTCAATCTCAACACTTTGTGATTCTTATAATAAAACTAAACACCTGAAGTCTGAGCAAAAGAAAACATTTCGATCAGTTGAAGAATTCCATGGGTTTTTAACATCTGAAACTGTTTTATCAAGACATTCTAGGAGCCAACCAAGGCAAATTCTTCACTCAAATGATATCCATAGGTCCAAAACACTACAAACTTTAAATTCAAATACCTCTTGGAAGCAGAAATATTCAAATACAATGGCTGTTGACTTTGATCATATGTATATTGAGTGTCAAGATTCTAAAATTTCAATTGGTCGGGATATTGAGTTTCAACATTTGAAAGAATTAAATTTACTTCATCTGGATTTTATTCAGCAACAAGCTGAGCAATTAATTTCAAAAGATAAAATTATAAAAGCTCTCAAAGAAGAAAATAAAAATGTGAGTGTAAATTTTCTTACTTTTAGGATTCAAATGTAAAAATGATTTTGGTTAGTATTAATTTTTGCATAGAATATTTTGATGGGATAATCAATTTATTCCAAGTTTCTTCCTTATTCATTTATGGTATAAGTTTTGTAGATAAAATGATATAGGGCAGGGATATTAGATTAGAGTAAATCTTATCCCTGTTCTTTCAGATAAATTTTGTCATTTCTTAGTGTATAAATTCAATGACCAGTGTTAATTTCCTGCCCCCTTTCCCCTGGTCCTTTTCAATCAAACCCAGCAGCACTCAGGAAGGTTGTGGTCTTCTCCAGAGGCCTGCTAAAGAGTACTGGTATATTGAAAGATATTCCGAGATTGTCAAGAGGGAGGCCAGGATAAAATGAGATGGGCAGTGTTTGCAGGGAGAGGTGATGGAGGCGAGGTGGGGGTAATCTATTTCCATTCCATTTAAGCTGATACTAGAATGTACTTTTTATTCTTGCTTTGTAGCTTCCCGTTTTGTTTTTTTATTGGTGCTTGTTTTGCACTTCTTTTTTTTTTTTTTAATCTAGATTTTTGTAGCATTAGGAAATTCAAACCATTCATGGTGAAACTCCACACAGAAAAATGCGGAGAATAGCTTTTTACCTACTTCTGTCATTCATTCACCACACTGAGTAAAGTGATATTATGAGTTTTCCCAGTTTGCTTTGTTGTTTTTGAGTAAGTGAGAGCACGCGACTTTTTGGTCAGCAGACCTTTTTAAATTATATTGAGAATTTTTTAGATATATAATTAATTGCAGTACTGTTCAACTTTCAAATTTATCCAGAAGTTTATCAGAATTTAATCGAATGAAGGTATACATCTATCATCATTCTGATTTCTGACCTTACAACCTCCAAAACTTTCACTAATTCAAAGACTAACCTTAGGAGGACCCCAAAAGTTATATCATTCGAAAGAGAATGTAAAACAACATAAGGGTTTCAAATTCTGTTAGAATCGGCCAAATAGTTATGATGTTATTGGCAAAACAAAATAATTTATGGGCTAAACTTGAGAGGACTATGAATGTTTAAGTTCAAGCTTAATGAGAAGGTAGGTTGTGAATTATATCCTGTGTTATGCATATTTGTAGTATGGTGTACAGAAATGAATGCTGGTTAAGGTTGGCTTTTGTTATGTTGGTAAGGGATGCACGTAGGGTTAGTTCTCTAATTTAGGAGGTTAAGAAGTTGGGTTGTGATTAGTTCCTCTCTGTGATTATTTTGATGGGATGTAAGTCAGGAAGTCTGCTAAGCATTGAAGTCTGTACCTAGAATAAGGTTAGGCATGTGTTCAATGGCTTCTAACTGTGGTTGTTAATTGTGAGTGTGTATCTATATATATTTATGATGTATGTACTGTTTATTAGTTTGGTTTATATGGCTATTAATTCTTTGAGGAGTTCATTGTTGATGAGTTGCCTGATTGTGTTGGGGAGTATTTATGAATGTTGTCTTTATGAATCATGCTATGAGGATATAGATATTTTGTTGTCTGGTTTGTGACTAGTGTAATTGTTAAAAATTGGGTGTTTGGGTGTCTGGGGGAATAGGGTTTCCTGGTTGAGTGTGTTGTGTTTGTGTATCAACTTGTGTTCTTGTTTGTTAATTTTGATATGTATTATGTTGAACATTTATTTCAGTAGATAGTGTGTGGTGTTGGTAGGTAGCAATGCTTACAATGCTATGTGTTGATTATTTTGAGATCTTGAGTGCTGTGAAGTGTAGGTGGGACCATTTTGCCTGTTCCTGCTATACCCAACTATTCCAGGGGTATCTTATATCACTTAATCTTTGTCCCTGCATCAACTGCCATACTACGCTCACAATATACTAATTTACTCATTTAGTACCCATTGTTTTCCACCCCCACTCTGTTGTCACCTTTTTCCTTTCCTTGCCCAAAGCATTTGCTCCTGATGGATCTTAGTGGACCATCTTTTCAGCCAAATGCCTCGTCTCTGATTATTTAGTCTCCCACCCTCCCTTTCCCTTTTTCCTACCCCTTTATTTTATTAATTTCTCACTGTGACCAGGGCACACTAGCATCAATCAGCGACCATGGTCAATATCTTGCTATTAACCCACCAGCCATACTTGACAGGCTATCTAATTCATCTTGTTTATTTGTTCTTCACTTTACCCTTTGCCTTTGTTCAGAGAGTCTATGCTCTTTTTCCAATCCTCAGGCATTCCCATTCCTGGCCTAATGCATAAGTCATGTTCATCTTCTCATTATCTTCCTACCAGGCTTTAGCATTTCTCCATTAATCATACTTCTTTTTTTTTCATGTTTTGGGTTTAATAATATAGTTTTTATTTAGTTAAAATCTTTTTATGTATAGTAGTACCTTGACTATTTACTAACCCATTTTGGCTTGAACAATGTTGCATATATACAATACATATCTCAATTAAATCAGACACTGAGCCTCTTTGGTATGTTTAACTTAAAGTGCTGTGTGGACCAAAAGGTCCCAAATGTACAACCTCCGTTCAGACCAATTGGTCCTCTTATGGTTTTAGGCTTATACAAAATTAAATCCATTGAATTCCTAAGAGTTGTTTTTCTCCGCACAGATGGGATCCTCCATTTTCTTAGTGTGGTGCTTTAAGAGTTAAGAAGTGGCTATATTTCATATAAAATAACTTAAGCGCATCTTCAAAATATATTTTTTACTAGAATTGTTTAACTATTTGGCTAACCTATTTATTAACAACCTCACACTTTGAAAACATTAGCTTGATACAATATGTATCAATTACGATATGAGGTTATCAAGCCAATAATTAGATGTACTTATCCATTTAGACAAAATGATTATATATTCTAAAATATAAGAATTAATATTTCATATTGCAGAAGAATCTATGCCATGCATTCAATTCCTAACCTAAAATAAAGATTTGTTAGTTCTTTTGTATAAAATGACCATTTATTCACCATTGGTTTATTGTTCTGTTTCATATTAAATGACATGTCCTTAAGTATGAAGATTTGCCTCAAATCTATACAAGCAAAGTCTTTTACAAAGATCAATATTTTTATCATAGATAAAATACATGTATTGAGTTGAGTGATTTTAATTGAAATTTTATACTGGATGAATTCAAGGGCATAGAGATAAAGGTGGAATAGATTTCCATTTTGTTCAATGATTTTTACTCTGTAGACAAATTAGTGTAAGTGTGTATGCCTGTGTGGTATAGATAGAATGCAATAAAAGTAGTGAAAAGAGACGGTAGTGTACGAGATTTGCAAAGGGACACAAGGTATCTGGTGATCAGGCTTATTGCTTTCATATTACATTGTAGAAATTTTTTGCCTGCATTTTCCTCTAATGGTGGCATTATATTAGATCTTTTATTCAAGTATTGGCTAGTTAAGGGTGGTTGTGAAGGCAAAAAATGAATTGTCCTGCTTATGTTATGTATTTCATCTAGGTATAGGACAAATTTGTAATTTAATTGTTTTTTCATCTCATCAGTTACGTGCGAGATTGGAAAGAATTGATCGGCGGGTTTCCTTAAGCCTCCAGAAGAAATCCAGTGGCCTCTCTCCAATCTCCATTCAAACAGATTTCTCTAATGATTTGTCATTCCCATTCTCTATAAAGAGTGAGAGCAGTCCCAGATCAGTGGGTCAAAAATCCCCACTATCGGTGAGGAGTCTTCCACTACGGAATTCAGATGAAAAATCTCCCCCACCTCGAAACATTAGAGATGAAGAGCTCTACTTAGATACCCCCACCTCTAAAAGGGACTCACTAAGAAAGCTCTCTCCCAGGCAGGTTGTTAGCAATTCCACTTTATCTCCCATCCCCCATGTTCCTAGGGCGTCACCCAGAGACAAACGTGCCAAAAACCAAAAGGATGCCATTCCAACAACAATCGCCATCGAGGTGAATTCTGAACATGAGTCACTGTCAGCCATAAGTCCAGCATCTTTAGAGGCCAGGAAGACTCGCTCACCCACAATCAAAAGAACTCTAATTGAGGAAATTCACCCACAGAAGAAAAACAAAAGTGTTGAGCCTCCTGAAAAAGATATGCTCCCTCTTAGTCCCTTCAAGGAGGATGGTATGACAGACCACAGTTTGAGATCTAGGAATAAATCCAAAGAGTCTCATGAGGAGTTGTTAGAAAACCATCTTCCCAAAGTTTCAGAACCCGACAGTAGTTTGGGGCATACTGAAAATGATTTTTCTTTACCTGTAAGTGAGGAGAAGCAATCTTTAAGTTCTAGCAATTCAGTCACAGGAGATAATATCAAGTGGAGGCAAGGTTTTAAAGGTTTGTGTTTTTAACTTTTTATGTTCGATATTCTGAAATTCACTGAAACTAAATTTCTTCCTTACAAAAGTTTTATGGAAACCTTTTTTTTTGTTACATTAAATTTGTGTCCTGTAGGGTGATGCAAAATGGCGATCAAAAATTTTTTTTTTAGAAATCCCAAGATACCATCTCAATGTATTTGTGTTAGAAAAAAATGACCCTGGCTAAATTTCAGTTCAAAATTCAAATATTTTAAGGTCGCATCCACTCTTTGAAAATTTGCTGATTTCCAAGACACCCAAGAGGTCTCGTACTTTTTTTTTAAGTGGAGGTTCCCCAGGAGGCCTATTATACCACTTTTCTTTCATTTATTACATCATGATTAAAATTAAACTTGATATAGTTTTTTTGTATCAAATTTACATCTTACTCTTTATTAAGAGATATTAGTGTTTTTTTGTTTTATGTGCAACCTTATTTCTGTAATTTGATACAACTTGCAGTAAATACTGTTTCTGTTGTTCATCATTAGTGAGAATTTTGTTGTAATCTTCTATCAGTTTTACTCCTCTTTCAGCAATGTCATCAACAACTATATCTACTTGTGTTTTCTTTGGTAGATCTGGGTCTGCTGGTGTTGTAAGAGCTTCTTCTATTTTTTGTTTTGTCTCATGACTGATTTTATTGTCAGAGAAAGCCATAGCAACTAACTCTTCTGACAAATACAACAAATGATTCCATTTTTGCAAATCTCTGCTAGCTAGTTCTTCATTTATACTTGTGTAATTTTTAAGGCTCTTGGGTTAGGCACAAATCATTATGTGGAACACTTGATATAAATTGAAGCAGAAAACCAACAAACTTCCCTCAGACTTTTCTCTTGCTTTGCTGTTATTTTGAATTGCTTTTTGAACATAAAGATTTTTCTTGAATATATCAATTTCGCTATTCAACGTGCTCTGTGGTAAGCTCCTGGTTTCTTGAAATTTATTCCAGTGGATGGATTGCTGCCTAGCAAGATTATTGTCACTTTTAAAAGCTCTTTATAATCATCACAAGGTTGCTGTTTACTTAGTTGTTTGGATGCAAAAGCAATCATTTCTTCCTTTTCTTGCTGAAGAAAGTTTTCTAATAAATTAAATGATTTCAAGTCCAGTGTGTTCCAGTTTGATTTAAATCATTTGAATACCTCAATGTTTTAAAAATATGGTGTCTTCAAGGAAGCCATAGCAAATCTTTTTTCATATTTTGTTCGATTAGGATACAAGCTCCATTTTTATGCCCTGTGTTTGATGCTGTTGTATCAAAGCACATTCCTTTTACCTTCTCTGATAAATTCCAATCCCAAATTTCTGTATATACAGCATTTGAGGTGTTTTTGTCCGTTCCACAATCTATCTTTGTTACTCCAATCAGTTGTGTTGCTTCACTACCAGATATTAGAACTGGAAGATGATCAAATACTTCATCCCTAGTAATGTCTTCTTAAAGCTTGCCATCCCAATGTACAATCAATGGTTTGTCAGTCTCAAGGCTTCTAGTGATATTTTCTTCCATGCTGTCTTGCTCTACGAAGTGTGGAGTAGCTTATGATGCTGTAATCTTCAGGATTTTCCCCCACATTTGATATAGCTGGAATAAGAATTAGAGAAGCAGATCTATCACTGACTTTAAACACTTCTAATGCAGATAGTAGATTTTCATTAATAATTTTTTTTTCTTCTTTCTTGGTGGCCCTTGTTTAGATGTTGAAGGTTGGTTTAGATCAATCACTTCTGCACTTGATATTGTGTCACTGCTCGAAACAGTAGTATTGACACTGCTGTCTTCTAGAACTACAGTTTCATCTATAGAACTTTATTGACGAATACTGAACTTTTCTAAAGATATTTGCTTCTTTAATGCTAATTCTCGGCGCTTTTCATTTTCCTCATCTACTCACATGATCTTACCTTTATGACCTTTCCTCTGTAAATGTAGAAATTCTCTATCTTCAATAGTTATTATTTCATCAGCCTAGTCATGCACAATGTCAAATAATTGACACAAACTTTCCTTCCATTTATTGTCTTTTGCTATTGAAAACTTTGATTTCTATCCTTTGCTCTTTTTCAACATTTGCCACGCATCATACAATTTGCTTAGTTTCTTTACAGCATTACCTTTCTGCATTCTTGGTATTGCTGCCTTCTGCCAAATGTTCATCACATCATTAACAGTTGAAGTTAAAGCTTCTCTAATGATTTGGCTTTTAGAATTTCTATAATTCATGAATAAGGAAAGTACTTCTTTATTTGATGGCAACACACTTTGATTTAATGTTTCTATTTGTTGTACAATCAGCCATACATCAGTTGTGCTTTGTGTCATGCTTATAACAAGATGACAAAGTAATTGAGAGAAACTCACAGTAACACCTCATTGACAATGCTGAACACACTGAGTTCAGTTCATACTTACTCCTAGGGTTAGGACTCACCAGTAGTATAAAACGGGTCTATATTCTACATGCAATTAACCATTTATTTTCACTATTTTAGTTTAAATTTATAGTAACACTTCCTATATATTTTAACCTGTAAATAGAAATAAAATTACAAACTTAGGTTTCACACTCAATTTTCATTTTCTTAAATATCTTTAAAGAGTGGGTGTGACCTCTGAATATTATTTATTTTGTCTAAAATTTGGCAGTGTGTTTTTATAACACAGAATCATATTAAAGGGTATCCCCCCAAATCCAGGATGGTCCACTATTTTGCATCACCCTAGTGTCCTGATGTACTGTTTAACACATGCATTTATCAGTCCTTCCTCACCTAAACATTCTTCAAGGTTTACTGATGTGCTTCTCATATTTCTTGCATCTGGGCATCACTATTTTCTGTCTATCATTTACCACATATTCCTGCTGTTTTTTGCTTACTATACTTTATTCTGCAGTCTTTTTTAATGGGTGATTCCTCTCAGTATTGTGTGGATGCTGGTCAAATGTAGAATAACTTATTGACAATCAATTTGATTCAACCAAACCTTCCACTCCTACCTCCTACAGGGGTAACTCTTCATTTACTACAGGATTTTGGAACTCCTGGGAGACTTGCACCCCTTAATGGTCCAGCTTCACCCAAATTGTAACTTTTTAATGCTACTTAGACTATGTAACTGCTGCTCATTTTCACTTTCCTTAATTTTCCAACATTCTTTACAGAGCTCTCAAGACTTTAAGGCTCATGTTGATTTTCACTTAGTTTTAAGTATTTCTTCAATATCTTTATAGATGGAGTACTGAGAGAATAATGAATAGGAATAAGGGAAAGAGAGTTGAGAAAAGGGCTCTATGATAGTATATTCTGATGACCTGGTGTTAATGGCTAAGTGTGAGAGGGATTTGGAAGTGTTGATTTAAGCATTTGTCAGGATATGTGTAAGTAGAGGTTTAAAAGTTAATGTAGAAATGACTTGGGTGAGGATGGGGGGGAGTAGGGTGTGATATTAGTGTCCTGCCCCTGATAAGTGTGCTATAATTAGCTAGGATGTAATATGGGATGAGGGTTATGCTCCCAACACTGAAGGTCCATTTTCCCACTTCACTTTGATTCTAACTCACCCATTATTTGTCCATTTTCTCTCCTCTGCCTCCATGTTTATGCCCCACTGGTGCCCTAGGAGTGTCATTTTATTAATAATTTACTACTAATGTGTGGATATATGATTATGAAAGTGGTTTGTGAAGAAGAATGTATACCAACCACAGCCATGGTAGATGGAAAAAGTGCTTATTGTTTGCAAGATGATGTGACCTCTTCCTCAGCTTCCAACAAGTGGCTTTGTTATGGTAGGATTTTCATGTTATTCATTTTTTTTTGTTATTTTCTTGAAAAAGATCTATTACAAAAATGTCCAAATACTTTCAAGCATTATAACCTCTTCTTCTCTCACCTTCTGGACTGTGATTATATAGTGTAATTTTCTCTTAATCCCTCCCCCCTCATTTATATCTCCTTCCCCCTATCCCCCCTTATGTATAGTTGGGGCAAGAGTCTTGCTTTCCTTTATATGCAGTAGAACCTCAGTTCACCAACTTAATCGATTCCATGCCTTAGTTCATTTTTTTAATATGTTCAGTGATAAATTTTAAATATTTATAATAAAGATACGCATTTTAATCATTTAACATTGCAAACGGGAGAATAAAAACATGCATCTTTCAAACGAGTAGTAAGCAGGTTATATGGCTCCTGGTGTGGAAAGGATAAGTGTATGAAACCTGTAATGAGGCAGCACCGGTAAAAGTTACATTACAACTTATATTTATTGCCACCTGGGATTATTATGTACTGTACTTGTTTCTCTTCAATTCATCTATTATCTTTTATCCTTTCCTTCACATCCAGTTACTTGATAAGTCAATGTCCACTCATCCCTTTGCCATTCACTAGACGCTTGCAATCATCCAATGACTCTGTAGAACCTCAGTTCACCATCTTAATTGATTCCAGGCCTTAGTTCACAAACCAAATCATTCATTTCCATTGAAATTAATATAAGTAATCCATTTAAGCCTCAGAAATATTGTATTTTTACATATTTAAGTGGGTTATTTTATGTGATGACAAATATAGAATGAAATTGAAATACATATCCTTAAATAGAGACAACACTAAAGTAAATAAAACAGTACTATAATTTATCTGTATTGTTTATAGTTACTGGCACAAGTGGATGGTGAGGGAGGAGAGAAAGAGTAGGAAGCTACTGCTTCCTACTCTTACATGAAAACACTGGGCCACTGATTTGAGATTTTTTTTTTCTGCACCCTTTTAGGCAGCTCTATTTCTGCGCACAAGAAGTTTTTTTAAAGAAATTTGCCTTTTCTTTGCTGCAGAATTTTTCTGAAGTGACATTGCATTGTCATTCTAAATGTTGATTGCCCTATTGGGCAAACCTTTGTTAGGGTGATGCTTTCAATAGATTTCTGCATTTAACTCCGTTTACTACATATGTCCTTTATCTGAGCACTAGTAATTTTCTCCCTTTCCTCCTCTTCATTCCTCTGTCCTCCATTGGCTTGTGTCTGCCATCTCCTTTTGGGTGATGTAGGTCCTTTTAAGTATTTTTCCCAGAATAATTTAGTCTCATCACAATTGAACACTTGTGAGATGTACTCTTCACTTAAAACAACCTTTGCAAATTCATCCATAAATTCATTCCTAACTTCTTTTTTTTTTGTTTGAACTAGCAGCCTCTCCATGCCTTAGAAAACTATGAATTCCACTTGATTGGTGAAATTTTTTTACCCACCCTCTACTTGCTTCCCTATGATGACATGCATGCGCCATCATAGAACTTGCATGTCCACCTCCGATGGCAGGCATGCATTTGTCATTGGTATTCATTTCTTTAGCATTTTTATTTATTGTAGTGTGCTCAGAGTTCAACAGTTATTGCTTCATAGTGTTTACCATGACTTTTGATGATTCCATGAAAAAATATCCAATGCTAAACATTGTAGCAGTAGCTAAAGTCCGAAAAGTGAAATATCAAATTATTCCTCACTTGGTTTTAGCATGTGCGTGACATTCATTTTGTCATATAATTTACTAATTATGATAGTTCATTATGTTGAATAATAATACTGATAATGACAGTGATTATCAATGGAAAGTTACGATAGTGATGATAGCTTCAGTGAAGAGGTATATGAACAGATTGAGTTATCAGATGGCTGGAAAGACATGGTTTATATATTTGATGATAAAATACCTAATCCTTTGCCCAATTTAGTGCAAATTTAGTGATACGAACCCCACAGTTAGATTTACTGAAAACCTGACAATTCTAGAGTATTACTAATGATATATATTGTGTGTTGTATAAATGATAAAGCAAGACATTTTTTTTTAAGAAAATGTTGAATTGAATAGAAAAGTAAATAGTATAAAGTGGAAAGATGTTGACAGTGGTGATGTTCTTACATTTTCAGCTTTATACTTTTATACGGATATGTGTAAATATCTTGAAATGAATCAATATTGGGCCAGAAAGCCCATGGAACCCAGTGTTTATTTTTATACTGCCTCAATTATGAGTAGGGATAGATATTTAGCAATCATGAAATTCTTGCAGTTTAGCAGGGTAAAGGATGTAAAAAAATGTTCCTTGATCTGGCTTGGATACCTTTTGCTTCATGCTACCTGCTAATTCAATGAATAATGTGGATGCTGGTAAACACATTGTAATCGATGAAGCACTTGTTTTATGGAAGGATCGTTTAGGGTTTTGTCAATTTATAAAGGAGATACATGCTCATTTTGGAATAAAGTTATTCATTATGTGTAATAGTGAAAAACATTGGTGTGGTTACAATTATAACTTTTGTATCTATTGTGGAAAAAATCATTGCCCTTTTCCCAAAAATCTCATTTAAGTGTATTTTCTTGAAGTGAATACATAGCTATTGAATTAGTAAGGTTGGTGCTTCATCAAGGTTGTTATATAATTGTAGATAATTGGTATGCAAGTGCTGAGTTGTTCTTTTTATTATTTAAAGATACATTGCTTACTGCTACAATTTGTCCAAATAGTGGAATACTCGTGAATGAATCAGCATTTATAAGAAAAGAAAATACGCTTGTCATCATGTGGGAGGATAAGAAAAGCATCCATCTCAGCACAACAAAATATACTGTTGGTATGAGGATGCAGAAAGTTTATCCCATTCAAAAAGTATAGTGAATATATGGGCAGTGTAGACATGGCACACCAACTGTTGGAACCATATGACCTTTAAGAAAGTTGCATGCATGGTTCAAAAAGATCGGCCTTCATTTATTCATGCAAATGGTTCTAAACAATTTCTTATCATATAGAAACATGGTTGATAAAAAGATAAAAATGTAGATTTTTATTGGGTTGCTCATTGAACAGTTGCTACGTAAGCACAACAGTGGAGCAAATACTGTATTCAACAAATACATTCAAAAACATCCTCGATCACAAAAGGGATAAAGTGACTCATGCTTTGGCAAAAATTGAAACTGTTTCTGGCAGTTTGTCAAAATTCCAATGAAACATTATGGGATTTGTTATCCTATACGATAGGAAATGTTGCATAGGTTGTCCTGATAAACCAGGATTATGTTCAATTGAGAGCTTCAAAATTTGGCATAATAAAAGATTAAGTAAGTTGGAATTATATTACATATATTTTTCCTATTATTTAGTATTTTTTATTATTATTAATTCATTTTTATTGATAATTATTTTTTTATTTTCATATCTATTTTGCCAAAATTATTATTTTCAAGTAAAATAAAAGATACTTTTGAAGAAAATGAAAAAAAAATTTAATATCTCGTTTCTTGGGACTAGTGGTGTTACAGAAGGGGTTAAAGTCTTCACTTTCATCACTTGTAGTCAGTGTTTTTACCAACAAGTTACTGTGCAACTTTCTTGCCTTTGCAACATTATTTCTTTACTGATACTATCTCCAGCCAGCTATTTTTTATTTATCCAACTAACAACAGTTTTTCTATTTCCACTAGCACTTTAAATCCTGGCTTCATTTACACAGTCACTCCCTCAGCATTATCATCTACCCTTATTAACTGTTTTTTAGAATCGTGCATATCGTTGATTTTGCCAGATTTCACTGCTTGGCAATGTCAGTCAGAAACATGAAGGCCATCCTCATGTTTGGCAATAATTTCTTTCTTTACTTCAATAGTAATACGCTTAGGCTTTTTATTGCTGCTATCACTAACTTTTCTTTCTTCTTAGGTGGCACAATGGGGACTAAAATAACACAAAAAAGGGGGAAAAAATCTTTTTGAACAACACTCTCATGAACAGGTTTATGCCAAATATGTCAACACATAGCTGAGCACAAGGTTCCATGGATTGCGTGTAATGTATGTTTGTATACCAAACTAGTTTATAAACCAATTTGTTCATGATATGGGGCCTTTGTGAACCAAGGTTCTACTGAATAAAGTTCAAAAGTACTTGGAATTTGCATTTCATCTCCACAGTTGTAGATAAAATAAATATTGGGTGGTGCCATGTAATGCCCTTGTTGGTTATCACTAGTCCTTCATATTTTTTTTTCCTTTTCACCCTTCATAAGTCCTAGATGAGGAGGTAAGAATTGCATGACTATGGTACCAGTTACATGGCATAAAAGGTGACAAGTGTGGCTGCAACCCTGCATGAAATAGGATGAAACCCTGGGTTATTATCCCCTTTTTTTTGTATTGTAACCATACAAATGTTTTGAATGATTGGGATGTAGCGTGTTGGGCTGACTCGCACTGAGTGACAAACATGAAAAAAAGTTGAGAGTTTGTGCAGAACGGATGCTATAGAGAGAGTGAAAGTCTATGGTTCTCTCATTGAGGAATGGTCCTGGTCTTGGTTGAATAAAATTAAGTTTCGGTTAAATTGAATTTTGCAAGTTTAGTTGTGTGTGTGAATGATAGTTGTATATAAATCTTGCAATAGCATAAATGTAAATGATAAGGTTATATTCATGTGTCAAAAATGTAATTGTTTTGTGTGAAGTAATATTCTGTGAATTCTGTATGTGTGGTGACTGAGGAGCAGAGAACTTGCTAAGAATAGGGTGAATTGTATGGGAAAGATGGCATGTCAAGCTTATGTATAATGAGCATGTTCAAAGATGTGGTCTCTAGTTAAAGTGTGAATGTTGTTGCAGATTGAAGCATGAAATGATATATGGTTTAGTTCATAATAAATGTTAATATGCGCTTACCATTTCAGGTGTGGAAACGAGGAAAGTTCGTGGCAAAGGCATCTTAACTACGGGTGATTCATATTATATTCTCTCTCACACTTCATCTGGTAATCTCTTTGAAATCTCTGATAATGAAGATCTCAATCAAGTTGAGGTAATTTTCATTTTGGGTGACATATATGTTTCTCTTAAGACTAATGATATCCTTTTACTACCTAGTAATATCTATACCTAATTATATACAAGGTGCGATGCATAATTTGCTGCTATTGACAACTCTGAATTCCACACTTACATGTTGTATGGTATTTGTTCGCTCTTCTTCCTATCATAGTAGACTTAATGGGGAATCATCTGTAAAGGAAGCAATATCAAGGCTAAATTCACTTCTCCCAAATTTTTTGAAAGGGCAAGTTTTGCATGGTATTTACATTGGGAGCTCCAATGCGAAGATCTCCAAGTGCTTGGGTGTTATTCTGAAGACAATGCAGGGGATCAGGAAAGAGTTGGGTCTTCAGGCTGTAATTATGGGGGTACAGCGGCGGTTCAGAAACATCACTTGAATCATTCTGATAAAAAAAGAACCCTCCAAATTTGTCACAGAGATCCAGGCCATCATTGACACTGATCCCAGCAAGTCACTGAGGTCCATAGCCAGGGACAAGGAAGTGTCAGAGTCTCTCATTAGGAAGTTAGTGCATTAGGACATCTGCAACTACTACTACAAGATGAGAAAGGGTCAGCTTATGTTGCAGAAGATGGGCAAATGGAAGGAATGTGCATTGAAGCGTCTCCTCAAACCTGGCAGGCCTCAATTTTTCTCAGATGAGAAGAATTTGTTCCAGGACCAGTGAGAGGTGATCTCTCAAAACAACCACTGGCTTGCTACATCCCCCAAAGATTTACTGACAGTCATGAAGGGCCTCAGACTCAATACACAGGACTACTTCAAGTGCCTGGAGGAGTTGGTGTTGCCCTGGATTCTGAAGTGGCCACTGGAAGGCCGGAAGTGTGGCAGCAGGACTCTATACAGGAAGACCCAACCTTGACTCAGATAAATTCTTCAACTCCCCAGATTGCAATCCCCTGGACTATTATGTGTGGGGTGTGGTTGAGAGAGAGAGAGCAACAAGTCCCCATGCACTACCAAAGTGGAGCTTAAGTAAAGGATGACCACAGTTCTCAACCAGTTAAACAGGGAGGGCCATCGAAAAGGCCTGCAGCAGGTTCTGACACTGCCTAGAGGCCATGGTTGAGGCGGACAGCAATTTCATTGAATAAAGTGAAGAGTACAGCAATTCTTCAAGCCACTAACATACAATTTTGGTAAATACATCTGCACATTGAAGTTAGGAGACAAATTACCCCCTGTATTGTTTGACTATACCTAAGCAGAAAATAAAATACTACCTATCAGTGACCAACTAGATAAAGGTGGGCACACAAATCTTCAGCAAGTTGTGCCACCCTACCCACCCACTACACACCCTCTCCATTCCCAAGCCCACCCCTAGAGACCTTAGGACTGCCCCCGCTTCCCACTACTGTGAAGAGTTCCCCAATATCACCAAACCAGAACACAATAAAACCTACACACCCACTTCACTCAAGTAACACTCAGATGGCAGGCAAACAACACCCAATGCGTCCACTGAACATCCACCCCCTGGAAACTTCACTGGACTGCCTACAATCAGGATGTCACCCTTCACTACACAAATACAAAAACAGATACTCATATCCCCCCACTGCATCTGCCAACTGATGGACAACACTACTCATCTGATCCTCACTTGCCCTTCCCTTGAAAACCTTGGAGCCTAGTATGATGTCACCTCATTTGGAGAAGACCACTCTCCGTGGCGGCATTCCTGAGTGCTCCAGGTTTGACTAAATAGAACCTGACAGCCATGAAGTATTATACGTAGTGAGTCGCCCAGTTGGCCAGGCTCTGTTTTTTACACCAGCCACCATGTAGGGCAAGAAAATATGTTGTCAAGTGGATACAACACGACCAGCTCACCTGGATGTAATCCTCGTGCGAAACCACCCCACTGGATGGAGCTTGCATGAGGTTATACGGCATTTGGACTCTTTCTAACTGTTTCATGGACTGCTAGTACATGGATGCAACAGACCCTTACACTCTAACCTGGTCCCTCAGGATAGTCTCACAGAAAACTCTGCCCCACTTAATTGTGGTAATATTGATCGGGCCTACAATACAGGCTGTAGGATTAAAGGCTTTCTCAATTAATCTCCTCTTACTACCTCATTGCCCCATGTGATGTCATTTTAAAAAGAGTTGAGAGAGGAACAATGAAGCCCTGTTCATTCCAGGAATCTACAAAGCATCTATGCCAAGGAGTTACAAACCTCTAAATTTCCAAATGTTATTTATTTTCATTTCTTTAGTGGTTGCTGATGCTCTGAATATCTTTATTGGGTTGCTGGCACCCTGAATATATTTGTTGATTGTAAGCTGCCTGAATATCTTATATTGGTTATTGATCACTTGAATATCTTTAGTTGTTGCTGGTGCCCTGAATATCTTTAGTGGTTGCTGGTGCCATAAATATCTTTAATGGTTCCTGATTTTCTGATTATCTTTATTGGGTTGATGAATTGAATATCTTTAGTGGATGCTCTACCCTGAATATCTTTATTAGTTGCTGGTACCCTGAATATCTTTATTGATTGCTGGTGCCCTGAATATCTTTTAGTGGTTACTGATGCCCTGGATCTCTTTAGTGGTTGCTGATGCTCTGAATATCTTTATTGGGTTGCTGATGCTCTGAATATATATATTGGGTTGCTGGCACCCTGAATATATATATTGGGTTGCTGGCACCCTGAATATATTTATTGATTGTAAGGTGCCTGAATATCTTTAGTTGTTATTAATGCCCTGAAACTATATTGGTTGTTAATGCTCTGAATATCTTTATTGTTTGCTAGTGCCCTGAATATCTATTGATTGCTGTTGCCCCTGAATATCTTTCGTGGTTACTGAGGCCTTAAATATCTGATGACCCAAGTATTTTTATTGGTTGCTGGTGCCCTGGATATCTTTAGTGGTTGCTAATGTTGTGAATATCTTTTTGGTTACAGATGCCCCGAACATCATTTTTTGTTGTTGATGCCCTGAATATCTTTAGTGGTTGCTGATGTCCTGAATATCATTACAGTTTGCTGACGCCCTGAATATCTTAATTGGTTGCCAATGGCTTAAATATCTTTACTGGTTGGTGTTGCCACAGATATCTTTAATGGTTGTTGATGCTATGAATATTTTTATTGGTTGTTGGTGCCCTGAATATCTTTAGTAGTTGCTGATGCCATGAATATTTTTATTGGTATCCTGTACCAAGAATATCTTTAATAGTTGCTAATACCATGAATATATCTATTGGTTAATGATGCTCTAATTATATTTATTGCAAGGTGACCTGAATATCTTTAGTTGTTAATGATGCCTTGAATAACTATATTGGCTTGCTGATGCCTTGAATATCTTTATTGGTTGCTGGTGCCCTAATATCTTTATTGGTTGTTGTTGTTTATAGCTCCCCAGGAGTAGATGGAATCTGTTTATTGGTTGCTGATGCCCTGAAAATCTTTATTAGTTGCTGGTGCCCTAATATCTTTATTGGTTGTTGTTGTTTATAGCTCCCCAGGAGCAGATGGAATCTCTGTTTATTGGTTGCTGATACCCTCAATATTTTTAATCTTTGTCTGTGCCTTGTATATCTTTAGTGCTTGCTGATGCCCGGAATATGGTTGTGTCATGATGGAGAATTAATAGTGATTCTTGTGAAGATTTATGACTGATTTTCAGACCATCTGGTACTATCTCACAGGTTCTCATCTCCACCTTAAAATCTCTTTCCATTACTGGTAGCATGGGTAACAATAGCACAGTTGACCTTTGGAGGACTTTTTTCCCTTTGTTCTGCCCCATCACTCTTAAGGACATCTTAGTGGTGCTAACTATCACTTGAGTCACTACCTAGAAAAACTGGTACTATCTTGTGGGTCCTCAGTTTCAACTTTATAAAACATTCATGTTGAGTCAGAAGAGAGGCTTTGTAACCTATACAAATAATGGAGGCAACATACCAGGCATATTGGGCTGCAATTAATGGGATAAGTGGTTTATATCCAAATAATGCCCCCCTTCCCCATACTCACATTTACTAGGCTGAGCAACCCCAATTAACTAGTCTCATATGCATAATGCTGTACTACTTACAGGTGGTCAGATTTACTGCCTGATTGATTGACTGTCAGCCCAACTAAAAGTCTCACTAGTGAGGGGGCGGCATCTTTGGGTCTGTTACACGACAGCTTCAGATCCTAGGTACCTTGTTGATGACTTATTAAGGGGTTTCACTCTGTTTTAGCAGTTGGGAGCTGCAGGCTTAGAGGAGTGACTAGTTGGTTTGCATTCCAAACAGGTATTTATCACCACTCTTTAATGCACTTAGAGTAGGGTGTTTCACTCCCTGGGATAAAAAAATGAAATTTGTTGAAAGTTGTCAGCATGGGTGCCCCCTTGTTTCTTATGATACATAAATACTTTATGCAAAAATTTGGTTTGATTCCTCAATATTTACTGATCGCACAGATTGACAAGATTCCACATTTCAAGTGAAACTGAAAAAATCAATTGGAGGAGAAAACAAAAAGTTGCAACGAACAGTATTCAACTCAAAATTACCAAACAAATTTGTGAAAAATTCCAAGGGGGCACCAGAAATGCAGAACAATCAGGGCAATCAAGTCGTTGGTGGATGGGGCTCAAGAAGCAGGAGGGAACTTATCGACCACTCCAGCCTTTGTTCTATTGATGGTCTTGTGGTCACGATGAACAACTTTGAGGAGGAACTGCTTCTGTTGCTTGTCTTTCGATCAGTGCCACTCCTCCCCGCTTCATCATTAGCGACATGTAAGCCTCGGACTGTGGATCTACCAGAACATGTTCCACATTCTGGGTAGTGACCATTCTCCCAGCGAACATCCCAATGGAATCTAAACTTCTCTTTGTCACCAATTCAGGAAGAGGGAAGTTCTTCTTTTCAAGTCTTGTGTGCTTTCGAGGTTTCTGGATAGCTTAGGGTTTTTTTAACCATGGCCACCCGGTCATCGGAGACACTCGTTTGTCGAAGAATGCTAGGGCTGCTCCTTGCTCCGAGAGGTACCAGAGGTGCCTTCAGAGGGCCTTCTCTGCCATTGACCTAAGTTATCTATCCACAAACACCTAGAGTGTCACCAAGAACTCCAGGTCATTCTTTGGTGCACAGTTTGGGACAGCTGCCTCATGCCAGAATCTGGCATAAATGAGACTGAGGAAATGGGCCAGTCATCAGATTCCGCATTTTTCCAACCTCATCAGCTCCAGTCTTGTGAAAACAGGGCAATCTTGAGGATGTAAATAATAGCCTTTGCCATACATCTCTGTCATGGATGACTTCCTTGAGGAAGTCTATCATCTTCAGCCTCTGTGATTCGCTCGACTCATCCAGGGGTTCTTCGTCATTTAGGGTACCGACGGATGTCTTGTCCTGAAGTCCCGTCTTTCTCAGAATCGTTTGAACAGGGGATTCTCGGGATCTGGGGGATGGCCAAAGAGGAGTTTGTAGGTGTCCTTCAGTACCACCTCATGAATGTGATGCCGGCATGCCAGCCAAAGAAGAGTCTTCCAAGGGACTTCAATTATGGTGCAGGCTCCGCCACTCATGCCACTGTTGGACACAGTCATATCAAAGGAGAGAGCGATGATCTTGTCAGCAATCTAATACATTTCCAGTAGCCGCTACTTCTCTCCCTGTCCCATCAATGGCGATAGGTACTCCAAGAAGCTCCTCGAAGATGGTCCCAGTAAGCACCATAACGATCCTCTTCCCTGAGATCCAAGATGTGGCAGCACTTTGAATCAGTTTGCCATCCCACTAGAGAACAATGGCAGGCGGAACACGGAAGGTTTCTTCTTAATGCACTTTGCTTCAGTTTCTCGGTTCTTTCTCCTCATCCGATGCACCATAAAGGCAGAGGAGTAGATTTTCAAGAGATCATGCCCGAAGCTTGAGGCTGCAGCAATGAAGGACACAGCAGCTTGACAACATGAAAGGTTTTCTCGGTCCCAAGTCGTGGTCAGGGCTGGGATCATTGGGTTCTTGGACAGCCTTCTCCTCCATGGGCTTTTTGCGGGAGAAGGGCAGCCTTGGATGTCCTCATCTGACACATGATCCAGAAGAAACAGAGGATGAATCGGAAGTGTCTTCCAGGGCAGCCTTCTTCAACAACTTCTCCACTTCAGCCTCTTGCTTCCTCTTCCTCATCTGCCCCTTCTTCATTTCGTGAACCTTCTTGCGACAGCGGATGCATGGAGTTTATTGACACTCCCCATTGAACAGGACTGTCAGTCCTCCCTCTGCAGTTCCAGAAAGGCCAAATCTTCTTCTGGGACATTGGCTTCCACGGTCTTACCACTCGCAATATCGAAGACATCTTGTAGGTCACCCTTCCAAACCTCCCTCATTGTCACGGTGGCAGGTGCATCCCGCTTGGCTTCCTTCTTGAGGCTCATGTACTCATTGTCAAGGTTCCTGATGTTATGACGGATCACATGTTCCTCCTTGACAGTGAGGTTCGCTTTCTCCAACACTTTGTGCAGCTTGAGAGAGGTGCTCTTGGCCACCTTCAGGGGGGGGGGTCCTCGCTCTGCACCTGATGGTGGTGGAGGAAGACCAGGAGGACATCTTCCCGCAAGGGCTGGTGGGCTTCCAAGAAACCTGGATTCAGTGATTTCTTGAGAAGCCAGAGAAGGCTCTTGCTTCGTGTGGAAGACATAATCTGAAAAAAAAATGTCAACATGTCATTCAGAAGGAAAAGTTAATACCCTCACCATGAAACTCCCCTCTCTTCCGCCGGACACCACAGAAAAGACAAAAGTGTGCGACCTGTTAACATGGTTCGATTTCACTAAGATTTTACATGAAACACTTTTTATAGGAAAGGTCCAAAGGCAAACCTGTGGTGATAAAATTATTGCACTTCACAAAATATGAAACACTAACCTAGAGTTGAAATCCGTGAAAGGTGCAAGAATCTGAGATGGGAGGGGTTGGAGCAACTGGGTACAAGATGTACCCCCATTTTTCTTATTGCTCATAAGCTTTGGAAATTTGGGGTGTCCAGAGAATTCTGAAATTTGCCACACCTTGGTGTTGAAGTTGATTGCTAGATCATACACCTCTGTCTGGTGGATGGCTTCATTCACATCACTCACTAGTTATATGGGATTCCTTTTTACCATCTATGTTGCTCCTAAGCTAGTTCTCCTTTATTCCGTTCCAGTGCTTCCCCTGGGTGACCCCCTTTGTAGAGTGGAGGTGGCCCTCCTTATGCTTTCCCAGGGGCATCCCAAAACAACTAAAAACCCCTGCAGAAGGTTCACTCACACCTGATGGGAGCACAGGGACAACAGAGACCCCCTGAGGTGGATCATTGGTGACAGTCCCTGTAAGGCTCTGGCCCAACTTTTAAATTGTCAGTTAGTGGCATTCTTAGAGCTTGCCCATATGGCCCTCACAAAGGGCCAGCAGAAAGATTCCAGTAGAGTTTTTCAGGCCCTTGGGGAGAGAAGGGCAAGAAGGAGGCTCCCTTGAGGTATGCATGGACTCCAACAATGGGATTAAGGCAGCCCTACCCCTGGAACCCTCCCTGGTGAGGATCTAGGCTCAATGAGAAGTAACCAAAGCCCAGTGTCCTACCCCCACCCTGGAGCCAGGGCTGGCTGGGAACAATGGGTCACTCCCAAAGAAAATTAGACTTAATAAAAGTAAAGGCTCTTCTTCCTGGGGGACCTTGGATGCAGGCCCATCCTTCATCATTTCAACACAGGGCCAGGCTGAGAAGGTCCATCTGGCCTTCTCCCTTCGGGGTGGGTGGGGGAATTCTCCCATCATATAAATCTAAAAAACAAGTAAAAGATGTGTGGAGCCATTGTGTCCCCGCACCGAGTGGCTACCCGGTTTCGTTCACCCTGAGTTGTCTAGGATTCTCACTAGAGAACAGAAGATGGGAGGGGGGGCTTCTTGTTAATGTGACTGATCCCACCCAGAGTGCCTTACTGAGCACTCTGTGAATGCTCAGAATTACAGCGACTTATGGCCCTTGTGAGCAAACACCAGATGGGTGTCTTTAAAGGAGAAAAAAAAGGGTAGTCTCTGCAAGGGCATCATCACTTGACTACTGTCTAGAAGGCAGTACTGAAGAGGTGGGTGACCATGGGTAGTCAGGGGTAGAATGTGTGATGAAGGAGGGATGTGTATCAAGAGCCACCTTAAAACACTTTGTCATGGTGCAATTAGTGGAGAGTGCAGAATGATACCGCCTGTTTCCTATAGCAACCCTGGGGGACGCCCTAGTCACCACGAGGGAAGATCAAGTTTCAGTCACCCATTTCTAGAGGACCCCAAAAAGTTCATTTGAAAAGTAACCTTATACTTTAGATCTCTCGTCGCTGTTTTAAGAGAAAACAGGGAATTAAACATAATTTCTTTGGGTATCTATGCATACCTGCTAGAAATGGGTGCCTGAAACTTGATCTTCCCTGGTGGTGACTAGGGCATCCCCCAGGGTTGCTATAGGGCGGTATCATTCTGTGCTCTCCACTAACCACACCATCTGTTATAATTTTCCACACTTTGTCACTTTTACCATAACAGGTTGTTGTTTATAGCTCCCTGGGAGCAGATGATGTCTCTGCTCTGTCCCACTGCTTGGGAGATTAAGGGAGAAACTGGTTGTACAACCTCAGCCGTAGGCTCTCACCAAAGTTACAGCCTCTGTGAGGCTGTACTGTGGGACTGGGTTAGAGTGGAGTTAGGGTGTTGCATGCTGTGGGAATTTTATAGCACCCTCTTGTAGTAGTGGTCTATGCAACAGCTAGGAAGTGAGAATTTAATTGAAACTTAACCTTACATAGAATGCATCAAGGTGGGTTGGTCCCACTCCAGGATTGCATCCAGGTGCAATGGTTTGGTCATATCCACTTGGAATGACTGACCACTTTCTCTTGCCCTACACGGTAGCTAGTTTAAAAAACCACAGCCATACTTGTGGAGTTGTGTGTGTTGTTACTGTGATGGTGTTATCACTGCTACTCCTTTGGCCACATTATAATAATTATTGATGTGTAAAGAAGGTCCAACCCCAAATTTGCTTAACCGGCTCTGAAGCAAGTGAATGAATTGTGGCTCCCCCTTGAACCTTTGTCAATATCGCATTATCCCCCAGATGACAAGACTCCTTTTAGTTCAAATGCCCCATTAGGTGGGGTCGCTACTGCCTGTCCCGAGTCCTTACGAAGGACTCATGAGGCATTCTACATGAAGTGTGGACACCCTCCTGACACCTTGGTCACAGAATTGCAGGAAATTTACATCATTTGTTGGTTATGATGAATAAACTTCACATACTAAGTATGAGGCCTATCTGGTCATTGTGGTCATATTTATGGCTAGATCAATTTTGGGTCAAACTGATTGACCCAAAGCCTTTGAGAGGTCATAACCTTGGCCAGAATTAACCAATCTGAACGATTTTAATACAAAATTTTTCACAAGAAAGAGATCTTTCAAATGGGTGGAAGAGTGATGTTTCCATGACAATTTTTGACATGATGACCTTTTTGTGAACTCTTTGACTCTGGCCAGAGTGCAACTCAGATCATCCCAAATTTTTTTCTAAAGTTACCTCTTTCTATCGTCCATAGCTCCAGAAAAATAAAAATGGGATATCCATGGGTTTAGAATCTATGGGCAATTACATGACACTGGGTATACCTACTAAAAGTATTATTGACCCAGAAATTATGGTGATATCACATACCTATGTAAGTCCTAACCATGGCATGGCCTATATACCTCTTATATAATCTTATATAAACAGTCTTTAATGCCTTTCATTAATCCTTAACTAATTAATATATGTTTTTCAGATACCAATGTTATTTATGTCTTCAATATATAAATTAAAATAATTTCAAGATATCTTCTAAACTACCTACTTAATATTAATTGTGAGATTATCTGCAGATCCTAAAATAATTTACAGATAGCATAGGTGGCACCATCAAAAGGGAGGCTACTAAAGAGAGATTAAGAAGACCCTATGACAAACAGATTGTATCACCAAGAGATTTGTTTGTATTTGCTGAAACTCTTGGGAATATGAAGTTTGGATATGGAACTCAAAAGGAATATGAACAGGAGAAAGAACTTTGGAAAACCAGACCTGCGATCAAAACTATTCCAGGCGCACAAAAACTTCATTCGTTCATTTCAATATCAAAGGAGGTCTCCAAGTTCGCCAATTTAGTCTGTGAGACTTATAGATTAGAATCATTCACAAAAAATATTTCATGTCCAATATTCAATGGAAAACTTGCAGGCTATGTCACTATAATTTATGATGGACATTGGTGGCTTGCTTGCATAACCGAAGCTTTTCCAGAGTCATGAGAAATGACTGTGAAATTTCTTCACCTGCATGGACCCTTTCACAGTTTTTGTTTCCCTGAAATAGAAGATTCTTGTACTATGGACATCTCTGACATTTTTGGCTGCGAGATAGCCCATCTGGGCTACGCAGCTTTTAAATTTTCAATGCACTATTCATTCACTATTCTCTGACATTTTGGTGTCAGTAGAACCAAAAACTGCAACCGGAAGAAGCTACACGATTAGCTAGAAGGAGTCTGATGCAACAAACAAAGTGATGGCTCTGCTCAAATGAGTGCCTAGGTATTTATTAAATAATGTTTAATAAGTTTCAAAAAGTTTTTGTCCCCATAAGGGGCGCGGTGATTTGCCATCCTGGCCGCCATGGTGATGGGACTCAGCACCCTGTGCGACCCCAGCTTAGCCTCTTCTCCTTCCTTCAGACACTTGTGTTTTTTCCCTGTTTCCTCGCTTTTCATACAACTTTCACCGGTCAGCCTCTAATTTCACAGGGTAGATGCTGACCTCAGCCAACTATCCCGGATCAGGGCTGAGGGGGGAGGGGACAATGTTTCCTTAACCTGAGCTCCGGTTTAAGATGGTGGGTTTTTAAGAACCTAAAAAAATGGAGGTCTCCTCCTCCCCTGTGCTCTCACTGGGCACCTTCCAAATCTCTCTAACTGGAGAGGAGGCTTACTCCTCTCCACCTATGGGTGTAGGGGACCCCTCTTTCCAGTGGCAGTAACCTCTTCACTTTCCAAGGGAACTGCCAAGAAAGCCAGCAGGCAGCCCATAGCCAACCGCTCCTCATTAAAGCGTCTCGGTAGGGCAAACCCCCTTAAGGGGGAGAGGGAAGCCAGGTTCCATTGGTCGCTTCCCTCAAAAGACCTGCTGGCTAGAATATTAAACCTAGCGGGGGTCAAGGCCTGTGCCTCCCAAGACAAGATTCATAACACTGCTGCCAATAGGACCTGTAATGTCCTGGGGGGTGGGGGATGGCCAACTGAAGGCCCCACCCGAGATAGACACGGTCCTTGAGGCAACCCCAGCCTCAGATGGT
This sequence comes from Ceratothoa steindachneri, assembly GCA_963969495.1. NCBI lineage: Eukaryota > Metazoa > Arthropoda > Malacostraca > Isopoda > Cymothoidae > Ceratothoa > Ceratothoa steindachneri. The sequence goes on from OZ018318.1 coordinate 171,904,585, forward strand.
AGGGCCTTCCATAGGAGTGAATCCAGGCTTGGCACCAAGCACCAAACTCGAATCCGCTCCAATGCAAGGTCCTCCTCAAATGGCTAGGGTCTCCAAGGCAATAGAAGGAGGGAAGGGATCTCCTCCTCGGACTGGTGCCTCTACAACTGCCAGGACCTTCTCAATCTTAGAGAAGGACCTTGCTGAGGCAGGGCCCCTCTGCCCCGTTGGGTGCAGAGCCCCTGACTACAACCAAAAGTGCTAGTGTCCAGAGTAGAGCCTCAATTACACCCAGCCCTGGCTAAAACCAGGGCTCCCCCACCTACCCCCAGCATAACCGTTTCCCTTAAGTCAAAACGGCCATGCGCCTCCACTGAGTTGTTAGACTCACAGGAGGCAACACCCCTGAAGTTGGTCGCCAGGCCATCTTCTGCGGTTCCTAAAGCTGCCTCCCTGAAAGGATGCCAGCAACTAAGGAGCTTGGGCTCCTTCATCCACGCCTAGTGGTGTGCTGGGGGTCTCAGAAACAGTGGATCCTCGAAAAGAGAGCCCCCCTCCAAAGCCACAACGCTCGCCTAAGATTTCAAGGCGGAGGGAGGAAAAGACACATGGTGAGCCTAACCTCCCCCAATAATTCCTTGAATGCGACAGCGCCCCAGCGCATTGTCCGGCCAACAGCGCCCGGGGTTCTGCATCCAGGAAGCCTATGGCCATTCCTGTGAGGCGGCTCTTCTGTTCGAAGAGGGCCCCCCGTGTCTCCTCTGAGCTAAGCCTGGAGGGCATATTCCTTCAATGGAATTGCCGTGCCTCTGGGCCAACTGGGAGAAGCTGCGGAGGCTCGTCTCGTCCCATTCCCCATTAGCTATCTTTTTGTATAAGACCATGCTGGGCCATGCCCCATGTCCACCCTCCCAGGGTATAAGGGTTTTGCGATCCCACCACCACGAGATTGGGGCTGGGCGGGAGGATGTGCGATTTACACCCGGCATGATGTCTCCGTTCTTCTCTTTGCTCTAGATACCTCTTTTCAAGCAGTAGCTGTGCAGCTGCACCTTGATAGGAGGTATACTGCTATTTCCGCGTACATTCCACCGTCATCCGACTTCGACGCGGGGGACTTCCGCCGCTTCGTGGCACGGTTGTCGAGGCCCTATCCCTTGCTCGGAGCTTTAAACGGTAGACACCCCCTCTGGGAAAACTACTCTATCAATCCCCGGGGTCAAGTCCTTGCTGACCTGATCGACGAGATTGAGATGGGTGTCCTAAATGTGGATGAGTTTACGCATCACTGCCCGAGAACCGCTTCATTTTCCTGCCTCGATCTATCTTTGTGCTCTCCGGATGCACAGCCCGATTTTGATTGAGGATTGGTCGATGACCTCCATTTTAGTGATCACTTTCCCATTCAAATAATATTTTCTGGGCCAATGCCGCACGAGAGCCCGGTGTGGTGGTGCTTGGCGCGGGCACATTGGTCTGCATTTCAGGAAATGACTGAATTCTCTATCCTAGTCGAGGAGTTTAGATCGGGAGATGCGGCCGTTGAGTTCTTCTCCGGCAACCTCATCGCCGCGGGCCTAGCTACTATATCTACAAGCTCTGGCCGTTTTGCACATCGACCACTCCCGTGGTGGTCAGCTGAGTGTGAGACTGCCCTCAACAGAAACGCTATGCCTACATACGCTATAAGCGCTGCCCGAACGATTTCACTGTCGCTGAATTTCGTCGGGCTAAGGCTAGGTTCCCTTATATTTCTAAGCACTCCCGCCGCTCTTCTTGGCGGGCATATGTGTCTTCACTTAACCGGAAGCCCCCTGTAGCAGAGGTGTGGAAGCAAGTCAAAAGGATACGGGGCAAGTTCTCGCAGGAACCCCCTCCCGTTCTCCAGGAGAATGGGACCGCAATCTCGGACCCTGTGTCCGTGGCGGAATTTTTTCGCGACCGCATTCTCTAGCCGGGATGCTGCTCCGCCAGCATTCAATGCACTTCGTGATGTCGCGGACTTTACCTCCAGAGGCGGATAACCCTTCAATGACGGGTATACCCTGAGTGAGTTGCGTTCCGCTCTTGCTTTGTGCGCGGACACCGCCTATGGTTCGGACGATGTCCCGTACGCCATGCTTCGACAACTGGGTGAGCGAGGCATGGCCTTTCTCTTAGATTTGTTCAGCAAGATTTGGGTAGAAGGTCTCCAAATGTTAGATTAGCCTTTTTTCTGGACAGCGGAGGCCATCTGTCTTCTGCACAGTGCAGCTTCCGCAAGTTCCACTCCACGTTGGATGCTCTGCTCCTACTCGAAAATGCCGTCTGTGAGGCCTTCCTTCGTAGACAGCACTACGCCACGGTGTTTTTCGATCTGGAGAAGGCCTATAATACCGCATGGCGATACGGTATCATGGAGACTCTCCACACGATGGGGGCGAGGGGACGCCTCCCAATCTTTATATCTGAATTTTTGCGAGATCGTCGATTCCGGCCCAATGGAGCAGGAAGAGGGTGTCCCACAGGAAAGAGTCCTCAATGTGACACTCTTTGCCCTGAGCATCAGCGGCATTACCTCGGTGCTGCCGGAAGATTTCGTGCCCGGTTCGGAGACCGAATTGTGATCTATAGCGACTCACAAAGCGCCCTAGTGCTCTCGGGGCATTGGAATCTCCGCATCCCCTGGTTCGCGATATCCGTGACGCCACGGTTTTGGCGAGCCGGGCAGATGTCGACATTATCTTCTGCTGGGTTCCTGGACATGTAGGAATTGCGGGGAATGAGGGCCCCAAAGAGTCCGCGAGGACTCTGCGACCGGGCCAGCGTTTCGCTCTTCCTCACACCGACTACATGGCAGGAATACGGGCAGCTCTTCGGACTGCTTGGCAAAGAAGATGGGAGACGGTCGAAGGGAACTTAAAGTTGCGTGCCATTGCGCCGCTTCTGTTCCCATGGACCTATTCCCCAATGCCACGACGGCTTCAGGTCGTTTTCTGTCGTCTCCGAATCGGGCACACTCGTGTGACGCATCACTATCTGATGGAGCGCTCGCCTGCGCCCTATTGTGACGACTGCGTCGTTTCCCAGACTGTACGGCACATTCTTGTCGAATGTCCCAGTGTGGGTGATCTTCGCGCACGTTACCTGTCCCGGTACCGGGATGGGCGGGGTCGCTACCGCCTGTCCCCGGAGATTTCTTCCTAATTTTTTGAGTTTTTCCAATATTTATCAGTTATTTTTTCATAATTTATTTTAAAGTAGCCTAGTTCTAGGCTGTTGTATTTCCGGCGACTTATGCCCAAGTGGGCAGTCACCAGATGGGCTCTAAAGGAAAAAAAGAAAAAATGATGGAAGATTTTCTCACTACGCTCTACGTGGTCGACCTTTCGATACCTATGCTGAAACGCACAGGTTTTGGTTTTCCTAGGCCAAAACTAAGGTGGTGCACTTCTTCCGCCATCCACGGCTCCACCCTGACCCAGACTTGTTTCTTAATGGGGTAGGCCTGGAAGTGGTTGAATCGCACCGTTTCCTTGGTCTTGTATTTGACCAGCGCCTCACCTGGGAGGCCCATATTCACAGCCTTATGGTCTCTTGTACCCTCGCCATGGATATTCTCCGTTCCGTGACGTTCAGCGCTTGGGGTGCTGATAGGGCTACTGCCTTACTCTTTTATTCATCCTTTGTTGGTTCGAAGCTCGACTGCGGATGCGAGTTTTATGCAGCCGCAGCTGAGCGTGTATTGCGGAAGGTGGACTCGATCCACCACACCGGCCTTCACCTGGCGACCGGTACCTTCTGCATTTCCCCCATTGAAAGCCTACTAGTCGATGCTGGAGAGATGCCACTCGCTCTACGCCATGCACAGTGCATTATTCGCCTGTACGCGCGAGTCCGGCGCCTCCCTCAGTCACCAACAGCTCTTACTGCATCCGCAGCTGATTTTGACGGTGCCTATGTCGCTGAGCGACGCCAGTCATACCCTAAGCCCTTTCGGTTTAGGGCTAGGAAACTCCTTCGATAGCTAGGTATAGATCTCGGGGCCGCTGGTTCTGCCCAGAATGCCACCCTGGAGGGTACCACATTTGGCTATTTGTCACCACGCCTCTGCTCCAAAGCTTCTACAGCGCCGGGAGTATTGCGTTCGACCTTTTTGGAGCACAACTCGTATCATGCTGGATCCGTGCCAGTTATACGGATGGCTCCAACCCCCAAGAGGGGGTCGGCTTCCACACTGTATCCCCTCTGTTTGAAGTCAGCGGGGCTCCGCCAGGCACTTGGTCTGTCTTCACGGCCCTGCTGGGGGCAATACACCCGCCGGTACGGGAGATTACGCGATGTGCTAGGTTCGTGGACCGGATTGTGATATATAGCGACTCACAAAGCGCCCTGAGTGCTCTCGCGGCATTGGAATCTCCACATCCCCTGGTTCGCGATATCCATGATGCCACGGTTTTGGCAAGCCGGGTGGATGTTGACATTATCTTCTTCTGGGTTCCTATACATGTAGGAATTGTGGGGAATGAGCACACCAAAGAGTCCGCGAGGACTCGGCGACCGGACCAGCTTTTCACTCTTCCTCACACCGACTATTTGGCAGGAATACGGGCAGCTCTCCAGGCTGCTTGGCAAAGAAGATTGGAGACATTCGAAGGGAACTTAAAGTTGCTTGCCATTGCGCTGCTTCTGTTCCCATGGACCTACCCCCCAATGCCGTGAAGGGTTCAGGTTGCTTTCTGTCGCCTCCGAATTGGACACACTCGCAGGACACACCGCCATTTGATGGAGCGCTTGCCAACGCCCTACTGTGAAGACTGCGTTGTCCTCCCAGACTGTTTGGCACATTCTTGTTGAATGTCCCAGTCTGGGCGATCTCCGCGCACATTACCTGCCCTGCTACCGGGATGGGCGGGGTCACTACCGTCTGTCCCTTGTGCTCGGGACGAGTTCGTGCACATTGACTGGTCGACTTATAGACTTTTGGGAGGAGGCTGGCCTTCTTCCCTTTATTTAACTAGGGGTTTTTATAGTTGTTTTCTTTGTAGGGGGCACGTTCCTGCGCCGGGCAGCCCCCCCCCCCAACGCTGGAGCCTGCTTCCTACTTGTTGGCATTTAGCCTTTTTATTGTTGTTGTTTTTCCTATTCATATTTTAAAGTAGCCTAGTGCTAGCCTGTCGTGAGTGCGGCGACTTGTTTCCAAGTGGGTAGTCGCCATATAGGCTCCTAAAAATTTTTTAAAAAGAAAAAGGTTTTGTTTAAATTTTTGTCTTAAAAAACCTTTTGTATTAAATAAGATTTTGTATAGGTAATAAAAATTGTAAATGATAAAAAATAATCTCTTGTCTTATTGAATCTAAGACTGAAAAAAGGCAGGGCCACCTAGGAAGGGGGAGAGGTTGTGTTTGGAAAGACTGAAATATGATGACCGTTTCAAGATAGATCAAACTTTCTCAAAATCACTATTTACTAACACTATCTGATGTCATAAACGGCCCCATTAGAGCGACATGACCGAAAATACCACCCACATGATGGTATATAAACTCCCATGGATTTCAAAACCCATGGAGATCCCATTTTTTATTTTTCCTGGCGCTACGGAGGATAAATAGAGCTAATTTTAGAAAAAAAATTGGAAGGATCGAAGTTGCACTTTGACCAGGGTCAAAGTTCAAAGAGTTCAAAAAAGGGTCTTCATGGCAAACATTGTCCTGGGAATGTCATTCTTCCACTCATTTGAAAGATCCTTTTCTCCTGAGCATTTTGGTACCAAAATCGTTTTGATTGGTTGACTCTAGCCAAAGTTATGACCTCTCAAACTTTTTCGGTCAACCAGTTTGACCAAAGATTGACCTGGCCATAAAAATGGCCATAGGTGACCCAGAGCCATAAATAATTGGTATGTGATGTTATCTCACCAGACCCAACTTGCGTGCAAAGAATCATCAAAATCCATCACCTAGTGTTGAGATTTTGCCAAAAAGTGTGTTGTACACTTCACATAGAATGCCCCTCATGCCTATTAAGTTGGTGAGGTTAACTATGGCTCTCCCCCCTCACTCCCAGTGTCCATTTTTTTTCAATAATTGATAGTGATGAAATGTGGTGATCATTATGTTGACTGCTTTTCCTTTTCAAGATTCCAAAATGGAGGATAAAGGTGTTGACGAGCCTCTATGTGATGGAAGGGACTGAAAATCTGGAGGATGAAGTTTTCTTAAAACGTCACGCGAAACCTGAGCAAGATGAGCGGAAAAGGAAGCGGTAAGTTTGGAAGGAACAAAAAGAGACTCGGATAGAGAGGGACGCAGTGATGACTCGTTGCTGTATTGGTATGCATTTAATCACTGTTTGATGCATCTTTGAGTAGTGACAGTTTAATGTCGGATTTAAACCACAGGTTACTACAACACTATGGCAGCTGAGGCAAAGTTCTATTCAAATTGGAACTACCTCCAATGAATAATCATACCCAATGTTGGTTAGTTTGATGGGAGGCAGTTTCTACTGTCAGGTTGGAACCCTAGAGTAAATAGTGTTAACCTTAAAGAAACAACATTCTGGAAAATGTAACAACACTTAATATTTTTCATTTCCACCATCAGAAACATTCCATTGATTATACCTGCATTAGATCTTCATGATTTTCACTTAGAAATCTTATTAAAAAGCTCTTCTCTTAATAAAACTTAAATCTTTTGTCTGACTTATGTCTAGGTACAGAAAGGTTTCCCCTTTGTCTTGCCTTCATCGCTTTAACTCAAAGACACTAATAACTCTACTATCTTCTGCTTGACCCTTAAGACCTATCGTGCCATGTGGAACCACATAATTTCAAGTCACTTTGATTCTTAATATATATATATATATATATATTTATTTATTTAAGGGTTATTTTATATATATATAATCCAATTTGGGATCAAAGGGTTAAATCTTCCATTGGCAGTTTCTTGCATCTCACAGTGGATTTGAATGGACTCATGAATGGCAAGAATTAGCACTTGAATGATGCCTTCACCCACCAAAACATTAGTCATTTCGCTTCCATTCCATATGTACAGTGCACCCTCATGATCAGATTCTGCTACAATTGTGGCTGCTGTACAGCACATTCTCGTTGAATGTGCCGCTGTATGGAGGAGCTATGCATACCCTACCTGGATGAGTGGAGGCACTAGTGCTTGTCTGTTGTATGAGGGAGCTTTGGTTATGCTACCTGGACGAGTGTGGGCCCACTGGTTGTGCATTATTTATAGCTCTCAACCCAACAGCAGATGGCATATCTGCTCCCTCGACCGATTGGGAAATTAAGGGAGAAAGCTTGGAATCGACATACAGCTGTACTCCAGGACACCACCAACGTTACCATGATTAAGTGGGGCCAGCTTTCTGTGATGCTGTCCTGAGGAACCAGGTTAGAGTGTAAGGAGGCTGTTGCATGCTGCAGGAATTTTATACCAGCCTATGCAACAGTTAGGAAGTGAGAGTTCAATTGCAACTTAACCTTGCCCAGATTGTATCTAAGTTGTGGGAGTTCCACTCCAGGATTGCATCCAGATGGACATTGCGACTTATGCCCTTGAATGTAGTCGCCAAATGGCTGCTTTTAAAGAGGAGGGAAAAAAGCATTCAGGTGGGGGTGGGCGTGTCATATGGGCTTGGGAGAGAATGACTGACCACTATTCACCTTTTTTCTCTGTTGTACTTGGGGCGGATTTGTGCACATCTGACTCTGGAGTGACAAAGGTTTTTTGAGGCAGGCTTCCATAATATTTAGTTTGGGGGTCTTGGGTGCATGCCCCCCCCCCCCCTCCCTTCGCCATGCAACATCTGAACATGTCTTTTTCTTTTGGGTTTCATGTTTCATTGTTTTTTTGTTGTTTTTTTTAAAGTAGCCTAGAAATAGGCTTGTTTTTGGAGGCTGTGCCATGACGCCACGACTGTTCTCATGGACTTACCCCCAATTCTGTGACGCCTTATTGTGATGAGTGAATTATCTCCCAGGCTGTTCGGCACATTCTTGTTAGTATGGGTGATCTTTGATCACTTTTCCTGTCCCTTGTACTCAAGATGAATAAGGGGCTCTGAGATTTCTTACTCTCACCCCCCCCCCCTCCTTGATTCTCTTAGTCAGGAATGCTGCCTCGTCATGTCTTTTCCTGAGGTATATTGAAATATGTTCTGGGATGTCAAGTTAGGATGAGATGAGCTGTGTTTTTCAGGTTGCTGTCAAGGCAGTTGGGGTTTATTCTTTTTTGTATTCATGGTGAGGGGGGAGAAGAGGTGTCCTGATCGCAGGCAAGCCGGATAAATTCAGGTTGGGTGATAGAGGGTGGTTTCAAATTGATGAATGTCGGCGGGAGGGGGGGGTATTATAATATTCTATTTATGTGGGGTTTGCTAATAATTTAGTAAGGGAGGGGGCGTAGCATCTCCCTGAAGAATTGTGGGTCTGTCATGTTTATGTGGTTTATGATGGGAGCAATTTTCTTTCCAAGTAGAGATGGTGAATTGAGGTAGATTTTGTGCAGCCAGTTGCAAGGTGAAGGGCTCTGTTTTGTAGCGTGTGTGTGTATCATACATGGCTGGTGCCCAGGTTATATATAGTTTAGTGTCAATGTTATTACAATGCAGTTTATTTCTCTACTAAACTGCAAATATTTGGAAGAGCGCCAAAAGATGATGAGCGTCTAGCTCGCTCTTATACATTCTTTCTAGTTCACAGCAAGAATGATTACAGCGACTTTTGCCTTAGTAGGCAGTCGCCAGATGGGCTCATAAAAAACGTTCATAGCATGATGTATATTGTTTAGTTAGGTCGCATTACTTTTAACGTAGTCACTTTGCTTAGCTAAATCTCACATGTAACACCAAACAAAACTTTGCAGCTTTGTAGTCACTTCAGGATTATATAGAATGTGGTCTTTTGACCTTCCAAAAAGATCTTTGAGGATTTTTAGCCCATTTTAATGCAAGAAAAAAATTAAATGCTCAGCTCTGTGTATTCATTTTCTTATTAAGCTGCTCCTTCTAGCGAAATCTGGACTGGTTCGTCTTATATGAACAGAGACCCAGAATCTCCAACACTTAAAATCTTTTTGTTGTATTTTTGTTTGTGCATCACAACCGGACACCACTTTTGGAAACATTTGATTTTCTCCAGCAAAAGTTATGGAAGATGTTGCGATAGAAATGCAGGCATTCTGATCTTTTGGGATTGTACTGTACAAAAGAGGCAACTGGACTAAGACCACATCCTACTCATCTAACTTCACACATGAGCAAGGAATCGGCGACCGGACCAGCGTTTCGCTCTTCCTCACACCGACTACATGGCAGGAATACGGGCAGCTCTTCGGACTGCTTGGCAAAGAAGATGGGAGACGGTCGAAGGGAACGTAAAGTTGCGTGCCGTTGCGCCGCGACTGTTTCCATAGACCTAACCCCCAATGCCGCGATGGCTTCAGGTCGCTTTCTGTCGTCTCCGAATTGGACACACCGCCATTTGATGGAGCGCTCGCCAGCGCCCTACTGTGAAGACTGCGTTGTTCCCCAGACTGTTCGGCACATTCTTGTTGAATGTCCCAGTCTGAGCGATCTCCGCGCACGTTACTTTTCCTGGTACATTGACTGGGGACTTATAGACTTTTGGGGGGAGGCCGGCCTTCTCCCCTTTATTTAACTAGGTTTTTTTGTTGTTTTCTTTGTAGTTCGCACGTTCCTGCACCGGGGGGAGGCGGACCTCCCCCCTTCCTCCTTGTTCCCATTTTCCCTTGTTATTGTTATTGTTGTTTTTTGAATATTCTTATTTTATTAAAGTAGTCTAGTGCTAGGCTGTCGTGAGTGCGGCGACTTGTGCCCAATTGAGTAGTCGCCAGATAGGCTCCTAAAATTTAAAAAGAAAATAAAAAAATCCCAAGCAGACGGGAAACATTTCAACTCCAATTTTACACCTGAATTCAGCAAAACAACTTGACCAGATGCACGATATCAAAGGCGAATTAATACACATATTCATGTCCAACAAACAAGAAAAGAAACCTATATAAATGACAGTACCCTATATCTCAACCTATCCTCCCCGACATGCCATCAAATGAATAAAAACTCACAACGTGAAGCCCCACGCCACATCTTATACATCCTTCTAAAACACCCTCCCCACAGCTATATCCACACTCAAATATTCCTTCAAGCAATTCTGGCTACACCATCATCCCCCATCTGAAAACATGCACACATCGTCCCAATCCTCAAAGCAAAGAAATATGAACTTTGCCTCTTCCTACACACCTCTCCCACTCCTCGCAACCACCACAAAAATAAACAACACACATCTTAGAGGATTTTAAACAAAACCATCCCCAAAAGGCAGTAATGCCCGCAATAAGCGTCACCAAAGCCTTCGTAATTGGCACCCGCCACCTCCCCTTCACTCCACAGACCTAAAATACAATGAAACCTGAAAATACTGCCTAGTCCATCTTATCCTACCCCATTAGAATTACATTCAATTTATCTCGGACACCTGGAAAAAGACCACGTGCCATGGTGTCTTTCCTGAGTGCTGCAAGGTTCGACTGAAGAGAACCAGGGGGCGCTAATTGATCTGGTTTTGGCCTCTTCTCGTTGCTGTCCCCATTAAGTGGCGCGTCGTCAGCACAAAACTACATATCCTTTTTCCACCTCTGGTCCATAAGGATAGGTCTCTATGTACTATATATACCATGTCTTCCATGGAAAGAATCCACACCTCCCATCCTGTCCACAAAGCTCCTTTATGCCTCCCTATGGCCCGCATAATCACTCCCCCTTTTCCCTGGTCTTTCAAATCTTTGCATACCCATAGCATTTCGACTCTGTTCTCATTTGCGCCACATTTAAAAGGTTATTTTCCCCAGTTGGGATCTCCAACGCATGAGGGAACAACGCCAGTACGAGAAGTTACTCGAAAGATATCAAGGCCGCAATAACCCGCATGGTACAAGTACAGATAGCCATCAATCACTCTGGCCAAATCCCGAGGCGGCACAGACACTGCAAATTGATCACCTACTTCCGGTTTGCGCTTTTGGGCAGCCCCTCGCGCAGATTTCAGAAAGGTAAGTCAACAAGAGTTTCTTTTTTTGTTGTCTGACGAGTGTGATCCGAGGGATAAATGCGTCAAAAAGATTGATGAAATAGTATAATTGTAGGGGCAGCAGTTGCGTGGTGTGTCTGTTCTCTTGAAATCAGGATTCCATTGGGATAAGGGGGAGGGGTGTATTTATTTTCCCCTATTTCTCTCGCTATAAAGACATTCACAGGTTAGGCTATTATGAACAGAACATATGTGTGAAGTAGGGCACGCCTAGTTTAGAATTAACTAGGGTTAACATGTGAGTTGATATGGTATGCGAAATGGATTCGCAAAATAGATAAAATATAAAATTATTTCATTGTAGATAAATCCGCCCACCTCCCCTCTCTGGGACCTTTTATTTTTTCAGGTGTCGGTCCCAGAGAGGCTCTGGCCTTCTCTTGGCGAGGGAGGTCACCCCTGAAGCCTTTTTGGGGTCCCCTGGTGTTGCGAACCAGACTTTTATTACGCCTCTTTTTTTTTCCCCCCTCAATTATTTCCTTTGACTGTCCTTTATTCCCCCCTTCTTCCTCCTATCTAGTGGCCCTGATGGTTACCCGGTCTCCGCTTGCTTTTTCCGGACTGATTGTGAATTCTTCTTTCTGAAGGACGTAGGTTGGGCGTCTCCGTTGCCTTCGTTTGCCATCATTGGCCCTTTTTCTCCGTGCCTAGGAGAACTCGGGGTGTGGTGGAGCCGTATCCATCCTCCGATAAGACATACCTGACGCAACCGAATCGAGGGTTGTAGGCCGTGGTGGGGACTCCAGAGGGAGAATGTGAAGTCTATTTTGTTTGCTATGGCTTATCTTAAACCTAAAACTTCCCCTTCTCGTAAGGATTCTCGTGCCAAACGTTCTTCAGTTCCCCTTTCAGCCTTTCCTCGCTCGTTGGATTCCTATGACAACGATGTTGTTCCAGATTTAGATTATCCACGTTTTTTGGTCTTGAGTTCCTCATCTGAAACCCCGCTTTCAAAAGAAGGCGTATTTGACATCAATGAATCGATTAAGTCCCTCTATGGTGAACCCCGCCGGATGTGGTCAAGTGGTAGTGGTGATATTGTGGTCGAGGTGTCATCTCTCTTTCAATACAAGCTTGTCTGAAAATTTTCTTCGATTGCCGAAGTTCCCGTAGCCTTTTTCGTCTCACCTACGTCTGAATTTTGTCAAAGGTGTCGTCTGTTCGAATAAATTAAGGCACTACGATCTTTTCCGTCTCCATAGTAAGCTTAGTGCCCAATGCGTCTCACATGTACAATGGGTGACCACAACTGTGGGCTCTGCCCGAGTGCCAACTGCTACATTGATTTTAACGTTTGAACGTCAGGAAATTCCCTAGTTGCTGGATACCTTCCTGTCCCGCTAAGCCCCTACGTCGAACTACCCAGACGTTACTTCAATTGTAATTAATTTGGACATGGTATTGCCTATCGGCATTCCCGTTCCTGTCTAAATTGTGGTTCTGATTATTATGGCCTTGAATGGACCAAAACGCAGTGTTGTGCCAGTGCTGCATCGAAAACCTGCCCAATATTCTTATATGAAAAGGAGGTCCTCGCTTTGCGGTGCTCTCTCTGCTTCTGGACGTGAGAGAGGCTCGCCAGCGTGCTCGATCACAAACCTCACCTTTTGGCCGATTCTTCTGATATTTTGCGTGATGCTGGATGAAACCGACCGTAACGTTCGAGTTCCGACACGCCGGAAGCATCTCATCGCCCATCTACTATTAATGTCAGAAGTATTCCCGATATACTGTCGAGGCATCGCTCCCACACCGAGATACCTAATGTTGCTTCCCTTTCCCCGGCCTTTCTAGCCGAGACCGCCGCTTTAGGTGAGACCCATGATGACATTAGACGTTATCTGAAAGAATCTTGTGTATCGACCAGTGATGGTTCTTCTACCCTGCCCAGTGGTAAGACGAAGGATTCCTCAGCTGGATCATCGGCCACCAATAAACGGGCAGCCTCGAGAGTCTTCAATGGACTCTTCTCCCGCTGCTCATTATTCTTTGTTCTAAAACCCGGCTCGCTCTTCACGTTACAGGCAGGGCCCTCGGCCGGTTCCCCAGGCCTCTCGGAAATATTACAGGTCATCCCTCTTTTCAGGATTTCTTCCCCTGCTATAGCAGGCTCTTCGTCCTCCCAGCTCTTTGGGACGCACCTCAAACGCAACCTCAGCCACAAAGGAGAAAAAGATATCTACTGTGATAGCTAACCGTCCCACATACGAGGGGCGGTCAATAAGTTTTGCAATTCGGATATAAGGAAACGAGATATGAGGAAAAGTGTTTTATTATTTTTTCATTAACTACCCTCGACTTCAATGCACTTGCGCCACTTGTCCCTGAGGCTTCGAATTCCCGACAACCATAAATCTCTCGACTGCTCTTCAATCCACTCATGGACGGCGAGCTGGACTTCTTCATCGTCCCCAAACCGGCGGCCACGCAGTTCAGCTTTGAGTTGGCGGAATAAAAAGTAGTCGCTGGGGACCAGATCTGGACTGATGGGGAGATGGTTGAGCTCCTCGAATCCGCACTCGCGCAGGGCAGCTCGTGCAACTCTGGCCTTGGGAATAGGGACATTGCCGTGGAGGAGCAGGACACCGCGTGTCAACTTGCCACGTCGCTTCTGACGGATGCACTTCTTTAACCCAGCCAGTTCCTCGGCGTAATATTAGCCTATGATGGTCCTTCCACGAGGGGCATAGTCCACCATCAACACTCCCTTAGAATCCCAGAAGATGGTGGCCATGATGTTCCCGGCTGAAGATTGAGTCCGGAACTTGATGGGCGGCAGAGAGCCCCTGTGCTTCCAGGCCATGCTTTCGAGCTTGGTCTCGGGATCCCAGTGATAGACTCGCGTTTCATCACCTGTCACTATGCGTGATTCGAATCCCTCCGGGTCTTGGTTGTACAGGAGCAGCAGCTCCTCCGAACTTTGACGACGTTGAAGTCGATCATGGGGCGTGAGGTTTCTAGGGACCCAACGGGCAGAGACCTTGGTCATGGCCAAATTGTCGTGGATGATGTTGATAACACTTCCATGTGATATTCCAAGTTCTCGCTCGATTTCTTTGACCTTAACCCGTCGATTTTCGAGGATCATCCTCTCCACACGGGCACATTGTGCTCGTTGGTCACGTCTGACGGGCGTCCTGGACGGGGGTCATCTTCAAGGGACTCACGACCATTGTGGAACTCCCTATTCCAGCGAGTTATGGTTGCATAGGAAGGGGCGGTGTCGGTGTACACTGCAACCATACGTTCATGGATCTCTTTTGCATTCTTGCCTTCCTTGGTCAAAAATTGGATCAGTGCGCGGTGTTCAACCTTCTCCATTGTTGAAAAATTTGTGACTGACGATCTGCGATCATCTACTTCTTAAATAGATGAGGCAGGAGCGTGCGGCTGCAGGTCATGACTTGTCATAACTTGTCCTAACACGCCCACAAACAGCCTTTCCCCTTCCTCTGTTTTGCCCTATCGATTCGCAAAACTTATTGACCGCCCCTCGTATGTAATATCCTAAATTTTACAGTGCAATTGCCAAGGCGTTCTTCACAATGGGAAAGAACTCAAAGTCCTTTTGACGACTCTCTATCCCAGTGGTTTGTCTTCAGCAGAACAAACTGGGTACCCGGTTTTTGTATTATTTTCAACTCTATTACTCCTGTCGGGGGCTCGTCTCATGGTTGGGTGTCAGTTATGGTTTCATCATCCCACGATGTATCTACCCGCCAAGCTGTTCCTTTGAGTGTTTTTCTTACAAGGCTTTTTACTGTTTGCTCTATTTACATCCCTCCTTTACCATTGTTGACCGGACCTTTTAGAACTTGTAGATTAGTTGCCCTACCCGTTTTTTATTACTCAGAGATTTATTTCCCGTTACCCATATTGGGGTGACTTTACTTGTAATGCCAAAGGTAGTATTTTAGAATCCCTTTTATTATCTGACTTTCTCCGCGTTTTAAATACTGGTGACTTATGTCTAGACGGATTCTTTTAGCTGTGTTGACGTCCCTCTGTTCTCCGGATTGTCTCACTGATTTTCGGTGGTCAGCCTTTGATGACCTCCATGGGAGTGACCACTTCCCTATTGTCTTGTCGGCCGTTCATCCAGCCATGCTGATTGGTAAGACTCTGGAGAAGCGTCCTTCAAAAGTGCCTTCTTGAGTACCTTCAATGGTGTCGACGCGGCAGTAGTGTACTTCACATCGATTTTCTACAAGGGGGCCATACAGACCATTCCACGGAAGCGACTCGTAACGGGTCACTCAACTGTTCCCAGGTAGACCTCGGAGTGCGCGCAGCCGTTAAGAAATATAAGTTAGCTCAGGCCCAGTTTCGGCAGAACCCACCGAAACTGAGCTCGAAAATTTGGTCAGGCTCGCCAAACTTCATGGCGTCGCTACGTTTCATCGATTTCTTCTTTGATCCCTACCGCAAAGATCAGGAAGAGAATTAACATGATCCGAGGTTGTTATGCCCGCCATAATACCCCCACCCTTAATTTGCAGTGATTCTTAGTGAATGACAGTCTGGTGGTCAGCAACGCTTTGGCCAACCATTTCCATGCCGTCAGCAGTGTCAGTCGTTACAATAAGGCTTTTCTTGCCTATAAATCAAACGAAGAGTCTCATCCTTTCAAATTTACGACGACCCCGAACCTTCCGAATAATGCCTTGTTTTCCATCCACTAATTGCTTGCTGCATTTTACCTTTGTGAGTCTACATCCCCTGGCCTTGACGGGATCCATTATGATATGATTTGGCAGCTCTAGCCACACCTTACTAGACTTATACAACCTTATATGGTTGAAGGATTCTTACCCTTTATCATGGCACTTTGGGACTGTGCTCCCCTTTATCAAACCGGACATGGAAGGATTGGACGTAGATTACTATCGCTCTATGCCCTTACCAGCTGTCTGAGCAAGTTGCTAGAGAAGATGGGGCTGGTGCGCCTGAATTGGTTCCTCGGAACCCTTCACTTAGACTCCATTTTGGCGTTTTTTCCGCAGGGGTCATAGTACCCTTGATCTCTTAGTACATTTCGAGGGATCAGTCCGGAAAGCTTTCTCGTTAAAGCACCGATTCCTGCCTATATCTTTCGACATTGAGAAAGCCTACGATAGATACTACATGGAGATACGGCATCTTAAAACAGCTATACGTTTGAGGTAAGAGGTCTTTTACAGTCTTTTATTCAAAGTTTCTTAGCATCTGATCCTTTATGGTGCTTGTTGGTGTTGGACGCACCTTGCTACTCTGAGGGAGTTCTCCAAAGCACCGTTTTAAGTGTTTTGTTTTTTAATTACCCTCAATGATATCATTTCTTGGCTCCCAGAGGGTGTATCAGCGACCTTGTTCCTCGCCTCGCCTTCCTTCAGCGCAGCGCGACGTCTGTTCCTGGCAGTAGATGCAGTTTCGAAACCTGCACGGCTTAGGGGATTCCGCTTTTCTACGAGCAAAACGAAGGCTATGTATTTCCACCAGGACAGGGGGGGGGGGGGCTCTTGTTCCGCCACCTATCTCCCTACAAGGTGTAGAGATCAAATTCGTCTGATTTTCGGTTTCTGGGCGTAACTCTTGATCCCAAGCTATCCTGGTCACCACACCTACGCCGTCTTCGAACGGACTGTCTGCGGGCTCTAAATATTTTGAAACTCCTCTCCCAAACGTCGAGGTGCAGTGATTGTCGAACACTGGTCATTATACACTGCCCTTGCCCAATCCAAATTGAACTATGGGTCTTAAATTTACTCCTCGGCTTCCCCCTCAGTCCTTAAAATGATGAACCCCATTCGCAACCTCGGAGTTCAACTCTCCAGTGGAGCCTTCTGCTCCTCCTCCCTGAAGTCTTTACTGTAAGAGTAGGGTGCTCCCCTTGCTCTATTAATTATAAACTCCAGATCTGTATACGATACCTCTGTGGTGTATGGCAGGACTCTGCGTCAAGGGTCTACTGAAGCTTTTTTATGTTGATGAATCAACGGCGGCATCAGATAGGTTGTCGTCTTTACCCCGCCCTGTAAACCTTCGGATGAGATTTTCTCTCGCCAACCTGGGTGTTCTAAGGGTCCTTGCCCTTCCGTCGTCGCCGACCCCTAGTTGGCATCCTCCACTTTCCAGTTTGCATAAGTCCTCCGTGGCCCCTTGCTCCCTTAAGTGCCTGTTCCTCGAGCATGCGACCTCACATACATAACACTGCCCGATATATAGATGGTTCCAAGTCAGACCGAGGCTTGGGGGTGGTGCAGCGGTTTGTCTATTCAGGAGAGTTTTTAACTTTGCCCTTCCCGCCGGCGGCTTCTTTTTTTTACCGCTGAACTTTCGGCCATTCCTTTAGCTTTTAGACTGATCCAAACTGCTTTTTAGATTTCATTATTTTCTCCGACTCTACGAGTGTTTTACAAGCAATTCGCTCTTTTAGTGCTTCCCATCCCTTAGTTGCAGAAATCTGCTACTGGCTGATCCAGAATGCATCCCGTTATCGAGTTCTATTTTGTTGGGTCTTGGGAACGAGAGAGCTGATCAGCTGGCCCGTTCACCCTATTCTGGTTCCCCGGATAACTCTGCATTGCCTTTTCGAGATTTCTTTCTCTACATAAGATATTTTTCATTCGTCGCAGGACAAATGAGAAGGGTGTTCATCCTTTAAATTATATATCAAAAAGTCTGTTCGTTCTTCTCCCGAGCCTTCAAACTACGGTCCATAGAGGTGGCCCTTTGCCGCTTTTGCACCGGTCACACGAGACTTACACACGGCAATATTTTTTGGGCTGGGAACCAACCGGTCGCCCATCTTCTATTGGAATGTCCTCATTTTGCCATTTTCCGGTCGTCCTGTTTCCCAACCATCTCCCGCCTTCGTTTTCTTCTGGCAGAGGAATCTTTTTAAACCCTCATTTTTAAAATTATCTCTGTTCTTTTTTCCTCTTTTATAATTTGCCACCATATGTTCCTGCTGCCATTTTGAATCCACATGGATTGGGAGCTGTCCAATTTATTTCTTCCTTGAATACTTTTACATAAAGTGTGGAAAAATTATGATTGGACATATAAGTAGGATAACAAAGTGATTGATGGGGAGATGAACAAAGGGGGTGGATCATTATTATTAGCATGGAGAAATGTAATATGTTGTGTTCATGAAGCTGGAGAAAGCTTGTGTAGAGAAGCATTATGGCAGATGCTAAAAATGATAGGAGTGAATGTTAAGTTAACTTTCCAACATTTATGTTGGAGGTAAGGCGTCCGTTAGAGTGAAAGATTGAGTGCCCACATACGTCGGAGTCTAAGACATGCTTGTGTGATTTCGCCGTGGCTATTTATCATCTTTATTCCTGGGGTACTGAGAGAAGTACCGGAGGCAAAGGGGTTCTATTTATTGGCATATGCTGGTGGTGGCTAAAGTCAATGCAGAAGTTTTAAGTATCTTCGATGCATTGTAAATTATAATGGTACATATGAAGCATATTGCGACCACAAGTTTTTAAATGGTAGGGAAGTTTTAGGTGACTAGAGGGTTTGAGTGTGGAATGTCCAGGAAGCTGCCCGTGAGAGTTTGCGGGTGCCAGCATTCGTGTCTGGCAGAAGGAAATATTTCGTGTGAGAGAAGTGCAAATGGACAACTTTCTCTTTCTCTTTCGCATACAACAAGAATCCCTTTAGAGTGAGGACCGATTTTGTAAGAGATGTGGACATGTAAGAAGAATAGATGGATATTAAATTGTGAAGAGAATGTAGTATGAGTGAGATGGGATGAAAGACCATGTAAAAAAATGAGGTTCCTCCTGCCCAAGGAGGAACCTTGACATGCCCATTGCTATGAAGAGCCAATTTGGCATGGGCAAACTGATATAATCCCTTGTGCTAAATATTTAGGCCATGAAGGGGCAGTTACTTTTAGTGGCATTGATGCGTGCTGACCTGACAGCAAACTGATAATTTTCTTCTTCATGAATTTTGCTTAAAGCAATACAATATATTTTTTAATCTTGAGTACGCTGTTCTTACCCCCCACAGCATATGCTTGCAGTGGAGATTCCCTCTCTCAAATTAATAAAAATAAGCCAAGCCATGGCTGTGTCGATGTTTTCATATCCCTTTTCTTGGCTCTGCTGGGTTGACTTTATTACTTGCTCTCACATAATAATGAAATTCGGTTAGGAAAATCGACTAAATCCGACTGTTGCTAACTTTCGTTTTCCCCTCCCCGCCAATAGCGATTTCTTCGTCCCATGGCTGGTCGAGAGGTCGCCACTCCCGGTTGGTCTTTGCACGAGGAGAAGGAAGAGATAAAAAGAAGAAAAACAACAAAACTAAGCATTAAATTTTAATAGACACTTTTTAACCCTTTTATAAGAAACTGCAAAAGGACAAAAATATATATATTTACCTATCACGGCAAGGAATAGGATTATTACCGTTACTTTTATGAGAGTTAAGAAGAAATCCTCAATAATGTGACCCCTATCTCTCATCTAATTCCCCAAACTTTCTCTTTAATCCTTAGTCAGTTTTTGTATATATAAATATATGGTACAAAGCTTTTAGTATTGCCTTTTTTATTAGGATTTAATTTTGAAAGTGATTTATTATGATTAAGATGATGTAAATATATGAAGAGCAAAATTATTTTTATGATGTTACAAAAGGAAACCTTACTTTTTTATGATTGGAAATTTTTAAATACAAGCCAATCAGATTACGATCTCGTTTATCTAACCCCCAACAACAGGATTCTAGATAAATCTAACCACGAAAGGTAGTTTACATTTGGTAATAAAAAAAAATTAAAAGCCGTTTCTTACAAGATATGGAAGTCTGTACAACATTGGTGCAATGAACCGAGTGTTCTATTTAGCAGACAAACTCGATTTATCGAGGTGGTCAAAATAGGAGTGATCAAGGACTTCTTTGGCTGTTATCCTCTCGGTGGGATCGTAAATCAACATTTTCTGGAAGGAAATTGAGGATGCGGCTCAAAAAATAACCCCCGACTTTCAGGGGCTGTTCTAACATGCACTTTGGTCTACAAAAAAGGGGGGAAATGGGATCAACTAAAGCATCTTCATTCATTTGAGAAGAGACGGGATAAAGAATGGGAATTATAATAAAAACAGATACTTGGTAACTGTTTACCCTAAATAGTGGGGGATGGGGGAGCGGTACAAAGGCACAGACTTTTTAAAGGACTGAAAGCCAATTTTGGCAATAATCCACAATTTTACCACTGGGAAAGGAATAGGTTAAAAACAATAATTTCAATCTTACCTTCAAGAGTTCGAGACCCAGAGGATCGATTTGCTTGACAGAATTCTCCAAATTACACTCGGTCCATTTGGGAAAATTTGCCTTGTAGTCTTGGAGTTGTGTGACGCCCGGCCAATTATCCTCCGTTGGAGTAGTTAATATTCTGGTAGCAATAAAAAGATCAATGTTTTTTTGTGGGTGGGGGGGAAAAAATGGGAGTCGAGGCAGACAAAATAAAAATTGAACAAACAATCAGCAGAGTGGTGCCATCAAAGACACTTCAACAAACACCACTTTGCCACAGTGGGGACGGCGCACTTCAGCGCCACGAAAATTGTCCACTCTTTGTCTTATTAAGCACAAAGCCACCCACGCCAAATGGCCCTTCCTAGGAGGAGGTGCTCTATGCTGTAGCATTTCACCCAGGGACAGAAGGCCCCCCCCTCCATGCACACTTTTATCCACTCAGCCCTTTCTCATATGCTCATTCACACAATCAGCCCACCTTTACCGGTCTTCCAACCCTTCTTACACACTCATACATTCTCTTCACAAGTCTATTCCATCCATTTATGCTCGATACCACCACAGAATACAGTCACAACCTCACTCCATAAACATCCCTTACAAAGTCGATCCTCCTTTCGCAGACCAAACATCCCCCTTGCAAGTTTTCCATTAGCACTGCTCTCAGAACTCAAGATCATTTCTTCCATGTCTCATTCTCTTACACCAACCTAGTTTCATTAAACTTCGTGACATTCCACGCTCGAACCCTAAAGAGTTCACTAATACTATGATCACCCTTTTAAAAACCCTGTGGTGGCAATCTGCTTCATCTTTACCACTGCCAATGGAAGGTATGTTGATACAACCCCGCAATTGTTCAAGGGGCTCTATTATCACACACCTAAATATTTAATCTTTTCTACATTCGCTTTTAGGCTCCTCTCGCACCCCATCATTTCCAAATCCCACACACCTTTAGTCACATAAGGGGGTCATCACTATCTCATTCCTCACTCCCATTCGTACCATCACTCAACATTTCCTCTAGAGCACCACCATTTATACCACCCCTCACCCCCATTTGTAGAATCAATCACCAATCTCTCTCACTCCCTTTTGTACCATCACTCACCATTCCTTCTCCCCACATTTGTACCATCACTCACCATTCCCTCTCACCTACATTTGTACCATCACTCACCATTCCCTCTAGAGCACCACCATTTATACCATCCCTCACCCCCATTTGTACCATCAATATCCATTCCCTCTCGCCCCCATTTGTACCATCACTCACCATTTCCCCTCGCCCCTATTTGTACCATCACTCACTATTCCCTCTCACCCTAATTTGTACCATCACTCACTATTCCCTCTCACCCCCATTTGTACCATCTGTAACCATTCCATCTCACCCCTATTTGTACCATCTGTAACCATTCCATCTCACCCCTATTTGTTCCTCACTAGTCCATTCATAAACATATTAAACAACTATGGCGATATCACACAACCTTATTTAGCCCCTCAGACCTATGTCAAAATATTTACTTAGAGTATCATCCTACATAAATACCACACACTCCACTAGTTTACCACTCCCCTATTATAATGGTTCCCTATCTCCATAATCATAAGTTTTCTTCAAATCCATGATCCGTGCAAATACTTTATCCACACCACCTAACCCTCTCTGAACTCACCTTGTTAATCCCAGTTATTCTTCTTATACAACCAACCAGAACTTTTCCATACACCACCTTGCCAGCAACACTAAACAGACTTATCCAGTCCATTTTCAAATGTCTTATCACACAGCCACCCAACCAATTCCATACACAATCACCATCATCTTTTTCTCAGCGACTCTTATCATCTACTCCTGCTACTTTCTCCCCTTGGGTGGTACTCAACATCTGGAATGGTATCATCATCACAATCCCTAAACCCAACAGATACCCTACACTCCATCACACCGTCCCATCACTCTCATTCCTTTTACCCACTCGTCATAAGGCACCTCATCCTAAACCGGATTACTCCACACAATTCTCTTGGTACCTACACAAAATGTTTTCAGACCACTATACTCAAAAACTCTTCTCACACACCTCACCACACAAAGAATCACAATGGCATTAACCAAACACACCCACACCCGATAACACGATGTAAAAAAGAAGAAATTGGTATGAGTTTTACCATGACCTCATTAAAGATGTCTTTATTTGTCAGTAGAGACCTAGTAATCATCATGGAATCCCAACCAAGGACACACTTGACATCAGTACTAAATCACAAACAAAAATATGGCCGACCAACTATCTGCTGGGTAGACACCCCTATGTGACATTTGCAGGTCAGTCATCAAACAAAAAACTGTACAGCTTTGACCTCTACTTGGATGACATAACAACCACACCTCAGATACACATTTTCTTATGCAGATGTCATAACTAGATGCATGTACCAAAGACAGCCCTACCTAAAACTGCATACCTGGTTCATCAAAAACTCCCCACTGAAAATAGCCCAACCAAATCCACAGCTACCCGAATTATAATTGGCAAATGGAAACATAAATACATGCCAGAGCGAACAATAAACAACACCCTTATTCCCCACCCAGAATTCTTGGGATAACATACAACACGTCAATAACATTCAAACAGCAAGTCGCAAATATAAAATACAAATGTATCACCAAAATAATGCCATCTTACTCGCCCACACATTCAGACAAAACAAAGAAACCAGTTTATAAATAATAAATTCGGTAGTGGACTATGGAAGCGGAATCCCTATCTCTCAAGGATTCTTCGACACTCTAGACCATATAAAACAAAGCCCTAGACACAAACATCGTCTGCACAGCTACTACACACACATAACACCTACACTCTGAAACCCAGAGTCATCAGTGCCAAGGATCACCTTGACATGAGAGCCAGATACTAGCCCCGCAGCCTCGGTAAACCCAGAGCACCCCCATTACATGGCCAGAACACCCACTCACACAAAAAAATATTAAAACAAGATCTAATTCATACTATATTAGAAATAAACTTGACTCACCCACCACAAACCAACTTCCAGAAACATCCGTGCACTCACTTTTACTCACCGCTCTATTCAGTCACTTTCACACACCACTCTGCTGCATTCATGCGACAGAGTCCACCTGGCCAGGCTGCGGTGCGGACACCACCCTACCCTTCTGCGCTACCAGAACTTAATGTGTCCATCACGGATACCTACACAAACACACATAATGAAAGGCCACTACACAATCGCACACGCCAACATCACAAAATACACACCTTGAGGTCTCTTTGAGAAAATATGGTACAGGCCATATCGTCCTTCCTCCGGGCCTTGGGGCTGCTTGGCCAGACAGCTTGCCAATCACCAGCAACCACAACCTTTTGCATACTTCACTATTCACCAACACGATTAACACCCACGAAGCCAATCTTATTCACATCATAAATAGTCAAAGCATTCTCGCCATCTACTTTTGACCTCTCCATTACTCATACACCTATTCTTCTCATTGTTCTTCATTATTAAATATTTGTAACTACACCTCCTTTTGGTTTCTTCTGCACCATCATTCCACCATTCAATTCTCTACTTTTCTTTCTTTCCAGTTCTACAAGTCCCACATACACTTCTTCCACTACGCAATATCATTTCCGTAATAAATGTGCTTCACCTTTGCTCTATCTCCCTGTTCATATTTTCTTCCTCCTAACTTCAAACATTCTAATTCAAAAAAGATAACTGAACAAACTACACAAATCACATAGAAGACAATAATTTCTCCATTGACAACTACCTCTCCCTCAACAAAACATACAAGCTAAATATACCCCTCGCACAATCACACTATAAAAAAAACACTCAACCACAACCCTCCTAGCTAACCTAACATAACACATCCTAGATGGATTCAATAACACTTCACTCCTTTAGGCACAATCTTCATAGCTATCAGCATCAACAAAGCCTTCGACACAGTACCAAAACACGACCCTCACCAACAATAAAAAAAATAGATGGCTGACAAACTTCATATTCGGCATACAAAGGAATAGGGATACACAAAAACATACAAATCCTGTATACACCCCCTCCACAATGGCGTCCCCCAGGGAGCTATTCTCCCACCCCTACTCTTCAACTTATTCACCCAAGACATCCCAATGATAATCCACATATACGCCTACGCAGATGACATCAAAATAACAGTAAACTGGTTGACACCATCTGTCCCCAAATGAACAATAACATTCACACCTGACAAACACGAATCCGGCAAACATTCACAAATCAGACTAAATGGCCAAGCCCTACCCCTAAACAAAACCCAGCCTGCTACAAATCGCACAACACCCACATGACATTGAAAAACACACAACCAAATTAGTAAACAAAACTACAAAGGTTAACTCCCTAAAAACACTAGCTGCCACCACCTTTGGACAAATGCACTGACCAACATCCATGCAAACTCCAAAAACACAAAACAAAGCACTCAAAGTCATCACAGGATGCACAAAAAACAATCACTCCACACTTACATGCAGGAACTAAAATCATAGCAATTAGAGCACACCTAGACATGATAGGAACCCAACACTTCAGATCGAGCACTCAACCACCACCACCAAGAGCAAAAAAAAGTATCCCCCGCACAACTTAAAAACATTTACACAATCCACACCGACAGGCACATAAAATCTCCCCCCAAAACATCCGGACCCCCACAGAAAACCCCTTCCAGAGAACAGTTGCAAACAGTTCCAGGTGCAATCAAGGCCCAGACCTAAAACACCTCGATTGCCCCAACCTCAAAATACACTATTTGCTTACTCAGAGACCTATGGACCCGGCCCAGGGGCGTGGTGGTATTCCTGCGGGAAGAGGACCCCCAACTAGCAGAAGAGGTAGAGAGGCCAACAAAACAATTTTGATTCGCCCTTCCTTTCCACCTGACGTCTTTCATGCATGCACCAAACAATTTAACCTTACATATTATAATCATGTGATCTGCCACTCCCACACCCCTAACAGCTTTCTCATCAAATACATCTCGCGGCATATTTTTTTCATACTCACTTCTCCCACTCTCGTTTGCCCAATCCATGTGTATTTAAGCACATCCTAGTGCTGAAAGAATGTTTGCTACACAAGTTTCTTTCACCACAAAGCCCTACCATCCTCTCTCCGGGTGTACCAAAGTCCCGGTTATCTACTCCCATTGTCACCTATTCAATCATTATCTCTTACAACCATCAACAGATACAAATTCCATCCACCACTCGTCTTCAGTCATTCCAGAAACTCTCTCAACCTCACTTCTACCACCCTGATCGCACTTCATTCACTCCATCCCAAACAACCTATTCATTCCTTTTCACGTTTGTTAAAAAAAAACGAATGACGGCCAAATGTAAACAGTAAGTTCTCCAGAATGTGTCTGGTCTTTACCCTCATTAAGGAGAACAACGACGCGCCTTCGGGTAGGTGCCATGATACCCAGGGGACAGGTTTTGCCTCAGAGAAGCAGCCCCCTGCGAAACTGCGTCAAGATTTCCCAGTCTATGATATTAAGCCTGATGGGGACACGGTCCAGACGAACCCACATCTAAACACACACGCTCTCAACTACTGACGAAAAACTCACAAAGTTCCGCAATTCCGCCTCTACTCCTCCTAACACTCCCTGGGACACAGTAAAGAAACACGGAGGTACTGATGGGATACTGGTATTCATATACCCCTGATACGGAATGGATGAGGTCCCCACTGGTTGGCTTACACAAATAATTTAACGACATGTACACAAATAGACTTCACAACGGAATCCAATAGTTTTGTAAACGCGCCCACTGGCCCATGACTTCAAGGGCATAAGGCGCCGTAATTAACATTTAAGCTTAGTGCGTGGCTACTTTAAAATTACTAAAACCAAACTTTTAAAAAAACATATGAAGCAGGATCATGCGGCCAATGCCTCCTCCTAAAAGTCATAGTCCACAAGTCTGTGTGCACGAACTCGTCCTGGGTACAAGGGATAAGTGGTAGCGACCCCGCTCGTCCCGAGGTAACGTGTGCAAAGATCACCCAGGCTGGGCATTCAACAATAATGTGCAGAGCTGTTCGAGGGACAACGCAGTCATCGATATAAGGTGCCTACCGCGTGCGCTCAATCGAAACACGACAGAAAAGAGACCTGAAGCCGTCGCGGCATTGGATGGTAGTATCATGGTAACAGTCGCGGCACAACTTCAAGTTTCCCTCGGTCGTCTCTGACCTTTCCAAGGCTAACCCGATTCCTGCCATGTAGTCAATTTGAGGAAGAGCGAAACGCTGGTCTGGTCGCAGTTTCTCATTCTCCGCAATTCAAACGTGTCCAGGAACCCAGTTGAAAATAATCTCTACATCTACCTCGAACCAGAGTGTGGAGATTCCACTGACCAGAGACCACTCAGGGCGCTTTGTCAGTCGCTAAAGGTCACAATACGGTCTCCGAGCCGGCACGGTGCGTTATCTTTCGTACCAAGCGATGTATTGCAACCAGTTCGGCCGGGAAGACAGATACACGGCCAGGTACAGGGCAGCTGACTTCGAACAGAGGGGAGAAGGCCTGAAATCCAACCCCCCTCCTGGGACTAGGAACCATCCCTGTAAACTGGCACGGATCCAGCGTGACGCAAAAGCGCTCTAAAAAGGTCGATCACAATAATCCTGGCGGTGTGGAAGCAGATTCCCTCCAAGGTGGCGTTCATGGTAGAACCAAAGGCGCCACGGGCAGAAAGCTAGATCGAAGGAGTTTCATAGCACTAAAGACAAACGGTATGACTGGAATCTCTCGGTGTCGTCGAGATCCGCTTCAGTTGCAGCGAGCCGTTGGCGAAAAAAGATTCGCTAGCTTGAGCGTACAAGCGCATAAAGCACTGTGCATGACGCAGAGCGAGTGGCATCTCCCAGGCATCACCAAGTAGGGTCACAATGGGGGACGTGCGGAAGGCACCAATCGCCAGGCGGAGACCAATGTGCTGGATCGAGTCCACCTTCCGCAATCACGCTCCACTGCGGATGCGTAAAATTCGCATCCGTAGTTAAGCTTCAAACGAACAAAAGGATCAGTAGAAGAATACCTCAAATGCTGAACGTCACGGAACGAAGAAAGTCCATGGCTTTGGTACAAGAAACCATAAGACTGCGAATAAGAGCCTCCGGGGTGAGTTGTCGGTCGAAGACAAGACCAAGGAAACGTTGCGAATTCACCTCCTACAAGTGAACCAAGTTTAGGAACAAGTCCGATTCAGAGAGGGACTGTGGATGGCGGCAGAAGTACACCACCTTAGTCTCGGCCAAGGAAAACTGAAACCTGTGCCTCGATCACCAGGTGTCGAAGCATGGCGTACGGGACATCGTCCGGACCAAGGGCGGGAAGCGATAGCGGAACGCAACTCGCTCAACGTAAACCTGTCATTGAAGGGTTTTCTAATTCTGGAGATAAAGTCCAGTCAGCGGCCTTCAGCGACATCATGACGTGCATTGAATGATAGCGGAGCAGCAACCCTTCTAGAGAATGGGGCAAAATCGGTCGTGAAGGACTCCGTCACCGATCGTCTTCGGGACTTATCGAGGTAGATTGGGCTCGCTATGTTTCTTTGGTGGGTGGGGCGGCTTCGG
Organism: Ceratothoa steindachneri; assembly: GCA_963969495.1. Taxonomy (NCBI): domain Eukaryota; kingdom Metazoa; phylum Arthropoda; class Malacostraca; order Isopoda; family Cymothoidae; genus Ceratothoa; species Ceratothoa steindachneri. The sequence continues at coordinate 171,932,645 of OZ018318.1, forward strand.
AGGCGAGGGTCCCTCCTTTGGAGGATTCGGCGTCTCCGAGCCAACCAGTCCAGCCCGGGGTGAGGGCGTAGGAGCCGAAGCTCCTTCGGATCTGCCGTAATTTCGGGTGACAACTTTAAGAACCCCGGAAGACTGCCTCGGGGCTCGGTGGAGGCGCTCGGCCGTTTCACCTTAGGAGAGCTGGAGGAGCCATGGTTTTAGCCGTGGCTGAATATGAGCCCTTTGTGCTGCCATCTCTACCAAGGATGTCCCGGGGGTTGGGGTAAGAACCCGCAAGATCCTTTAACGAAATGGAAAAAGGCTTAGTTGTCAAAGGGGTACCAGTCGTAGGAGGACGTCCCTCCTCTCCTTCTGAGTCCTCTGGGAACCGAGCCCCCTGAGGACAAGCTTGCACAGGGGCGAACACGGGTTCATGTTTGGCACCGAACCCAGATTCAGCCTCATGGAAGATCCCAAAATCTGGAGCGGGGTCACCTCCAAGACCATGTCCAGCTCAGGTTGGGCCTCCAAGTGGCCACTCCCCCAAAAGTATCACAGATCCCAATCGAGTGCTTTAAGTCTTGTCGTCACTATTCACTTGGGTCGGCAAACCGACCTCCAAGGATGGGGGAGAAAGCACGCTGCCCCCTTGCAAGCTCAAAACGCATGCCTGCAGGACAGTAGGGGTAATGGCCCAGCAGGTCCCACCAGGAGCCACATGTGTGCTCTCTTGGCAGTCCTCTCTATTGAGGGGGAACTCCTCACCCGTAGACATAGGAGAGGAGTCAACCACCTCTCTGAGGTAAGTTGGAGGGGTAACGTCATTTGCTGAGGTGGAGCCGCTTGAAGGCTCCAAAGATGGCAAAACGGAAGCCCCTTTGACACATCAGAATGGTGAGCCCCTCCACCGGTCGAAAGAGTCTTGTGTTACCCCATCTCCCCAAAGTCCTAGGGAGGGCGGGGCTGCGCTTGGAGGTCGGTCTCCATGCATTTCAGGTCGCCTACTCCACTATTTCCTAAACTTTCTCAACATGATTAGTATAAACACCTTGCGATGTTAAGAGAAAAGTCTCCATAGGATCAGAAAGTTACAGAATGTGATCATTTACACAGACTCGACCCACGAATTTGAATTAAGATGGGCCTTGATGACCTGACCAGCCACTCAGACGCATTTGGCCTCGAGCTTTGACCATAAAAGATGGTGCCGGCGTAGCCACCTTATTTGTGTGTGTGCCGGAAAGCTGTGAGTAGAGTCGACGGCCCAGCACGCCCCGTGCCTAATCCTTCCCTCAGCCAGGGGGGATTTCGGCCCTCGCAGCAGGTCGGAACCTCACGGTATACACTGCCATTAGGCTAAGGTCCGGTAAGAGGACTAAAGCGCGCCGGGCAGCCAGAATCTCTGTGGATAGAAGAGCAAGTGGGTAGGCGGGCATGTAATAAAGAGAAGTTGAGGTAGGCGGGTCACCTATTACCATAAGCCGGCGCTAGGTTATACTGGGATGGTGTGCAATTCACCCAAGCACCATGTTTGGCAAACCGACACTGTCCACGATAGAACAGTTCCTCCTGGTACCAAGTCACAAAGTAAAAAAATAAAAATAAAGTAGCGCTGCAAAGGAGCGAGGGAAAAGGATACCAACCACTTTCCCAGGGACTATCAGAGAATTCATATCAACCCAGTGAGAGACAAGGCTTCCCTAATTTGCACGCAGGCCAGGATGTGCAGCTCCTCCCGGTACCAAGTGTAACAGGCCACACCCTGCGGGGGATGAGGTGTGCCATCCGTGACACCAGGGTATTCAACCATCCAAAAGCTAGGCCCAAGATGCACGGAGTGCTGGGCCGCTGGGAGAAACTCCATCCAGCCAGTAGAGGTCGTCGAGACCATTGTCAAGTGACAGGACCCTAACTCAGGGATAACTTAAGTAATGGGTTCGAAGCCACTGCGTTACAAAAAACAAACCTTCGCCTCTACTTGCACACAAACTACGCCCTAAACCACAGAGAAAATAAGTGAATGATATTTTACCTGAATATTCTAAACAATTGGTCAATCTCGGAATCTCCTTGGAAAAGCGGGCGTTTGGTAACCATCTCGGCAAAGATACAACCAAGTGACCAAACGTCAACCGGACACGAATACCGAGACGATCCGAGAAGCACCTCTGGCGCTCTGTACCACAGCGTCACAACCTGGAGGGCGGACAGGACTTGGATATTATTAACAATTAGCTCCTGGACACCAATGTTGATAATGTGGAAACAATAAGAGCTCTAAATAGTAATGTCACAAATCCTTCATTTCCTGGTCTTATGAACCACAGATTAGCAGTCAAATGTTGATGTGAAGCCTGCAGTGGAAAGCAAAAGAAGGCGTACAAACAAATGCTTAATAGTGCAGAATGAGAATGATAAGGTGATGCGGTTGAATAAATATAAGATGAAAAGGAAAGTGAAACAGTGATTAAACAGAGTAAGGAATCAGTGAATGAAGTGTTTGGATGAATGATGATCAGGATGGGAACAGGAAGTTATTCTAAAAGGAAGTGACAAGGGGGAATGAGTAGAATAGCTGTGTAAGCATCAAGAACAAGAATGGCAGGACCCTTGTGAGTAATAAGGTCAAAAGTAGATAGTGAGAATAGTTTGACGAGTTGTAGTGCGAGTATGGAAAATAATCAAATGTAATTAGGATTGACTTCTTGGGTTTAAATGAGTGCTGTATCACAGTATGGAAGAAATAACCATGCAAGAGATTGTTAGTGCTGTGAAAGGTCTGAAAAATTAAAAGATAGCTGGAGTAGATTATATAGTTGCTGAGATTTTAAAAGGTGGTGGTGAGTGTGTTATGGAATAGAGCTGGTGGGAGAGGGGTTGCACTGAGACAGCTAGCTGAAAAAAAAGGGGGATAAGTGTAAAGACTAATAGGGGGTTCATGAATCTGGAGAAAGTTTACGATTGTGTAGACAGAGAATCATTATGGTAGGTGCTAAGAATGCATGGAGTGAGTGGTAAACTATTGGATGGTGTGAAGAGTATGTTGGAGTTATGGCGAGCGTTAAGGTTAAACATAACCGGAGTGAGTAGTTTGACATACATTGAAGTGTAAGACAAGGCTGTGTGATGTTGTCATGGCTGCTCACTATATTTATTTGGACTGCTGAGAAAAAGGGGAGTGAGAGGAAAAGGGTTCTATATATGTTGGCATATATTGATGATGTGATGTTAGTGGTTGAGGGTAGTGGGATTTGGAAATGTTGATTGAAGCATTTAATAAGGGGTGTAAGGAAGGGAGTAAAAATGAATGCAGAAAACAGTAAAGTAATGGTATTTGGAGGTGAAAATGGGGTGAGGTATCCAAGTCTGTTGCGTTACCCTTGAACAAGTGTTAAGTTTTAAGTATCTAGGATGCCCTCTAAGTGAGAGTGTACAGATAAAGATTGCGACCACAAGGTTTTGAATGGTAGGAAACTCTCTTGAGTCGATTAGATCGTTCATGAATGCTATGAATTTGAGTGTAGAATATGCCAGGATGCTGCATGAGAGTATGCTGGTACTAACGTTGGTGTATGCGAGTGTGACTATGGTAGAGATGAGGAAAGATCTTGAGTGAGAGCAGTGCAAATGGACAACAGTATGGCCGACCTCTCCCTCAAACCTTCATAACATCACAACTTAGAGCAGAACTCGGCCCCAACAGTAGGAACCCCGCTACAGGAAAAAAGTACAACACAAGAACCTTCCCCAGACTAGAAAACAAGGAAAAAGTGTCAACCTGTGTGGGGGCACCATACAATCCTCCCAGAAGGGTGTAAGGTAACCGTCTACCAGATAACGTTGTATCCCGCGAGTGTGTCCAATTCTGAGACAACAAAAGATGATACTGTCAAGGCATTGGGGAAGATAGACCCATAGAAATAGTCAAGGCATTGGGGAAGATAGACCAATAGAAATAGTCAAGGCATTGGGGAAGATAGACCTATGGAAATAGTCAAGGTATTGGGAAATAGTCAAGGCACTGGGGAAGATAGACCCATAGAAATAGTCAAGGCACTGGGAAAGATAGACCCATGGAAAGAGTCAAGGCATTGGGGAAGATAGACCCATGGAACGAGTCGAGGCATTGGGGAAGATAGACCCATGGAAATAGTCAAGGTATTGGGGAAGAGAGACCCATGGAAAGAGTCAAGGCACTGGGCAAGATAGACCCATGGAAAGAGTCAAGGCATTCGGGAAGATAGACCCATGGAAATAGTCAAGGTATTGGGGAAGAGAGACCCATGGAAAGAGTCAAGGCACTGGGCAAGATAGACCCATGGAAAGAGTCAAGGCATTGGGGAAGAGACACCCATGGAAAGAGTCAAGGCGCAATGGCACGTAGCTCTGAATCTCCAAGCCAGTCTCGCATCTTCTTTACCATGCAGCCAATGTTGGCATATGTTGTAGTCACCTTGGGAAAGAGTGAAAGGCTGGCCTGGTGGCTCAGTCAATGCAAGCAACCTAGCTACCGCATCAGCTAGTTCAGTCCCAGGAGCCCTTACAGGGTGTACAAATTTATACACAACTGAGAAGTCTTCAAGGAAAAGATATCAAATCTCAATATTTGCATTTTAATTCATCAAAAGTTGTAAATTTATGAAAAGGTATAAATTTGTGAAAGTGTAAATTCAGGAAATGATAATTAAAATAGGAAAGGAATTTAGTGAAAAAGATTACAATAAACAAACCATTTTAGCATAGGGACAAGTAATAATAATTTGTTAAGGGTTTCACCACCAATCTCCACTCTTTGTGGGGGATTTTTGTTCCCCTGTGGGGACAGATTTAAACATGAGCTCTGAATCATGTGTATCTATAGTGCATGGCAACTGCCATCGACTTGAATCATAACTCCATCCACTAACCACAACTAATGTGACTTAACTTTGCTCAAATCTGAAGAGGTGTTTCCACTCGGCTAAACCATTATGATAGGGTGCATGGAGTGGAGGGTCTATGAGGAGGCCTGCTTGGAGACCCACTCAGGTATGAACCCAGATTGAGATCTCTACAGCACATAGCACCTCAATGCTGCAGAAATTTGATGAAGTGGCTTTTATGCTTGGTAGAGTACAAAGGGGTGATGGGGATAGCTAATTTTAGTGGCAATGAATGCATGCCACCACAACCTCATGGGAAAGCAGTTAAATCTTGAGGCTTTTAGCCTCGTGAGAACATATTATTAACTTCCAAGAACAAGTTATAATAGCAACCAGCTTGCTTTGTTACTTAAGGCAGTACATCAATGTCACTCCAACAACAATTAAAATTACAAAGTTCAAACTTTGTACGAAATTAAAAAAAATAACAGTAAAATGAAAAACAATGATCTATTTTTTGCCACAATGCCCTGCTTAGAAAACCTCAGTGACCTATCTACTACTACTACTACTGTCCTTCACATCCTCTACTGCATTCAGCCAATGCCCATCCATTTCATAGCTAAATTTCTATTATCCCTTCTTATGTTAATAACTTTACATTTTTTTAACACATTAACACTCAAAGCCAATTTCCCAATGTGGGACAAATGTTCATGACGTCTATAGCTATCATCACTAAAATCCTCAAAATGATACTTACATGACATGCCAAACGGTCAAAGTAATATGCCATTTTCAATTCATTAACAAATAGTATGTTATTTGGAACTTATTCATCCAGAATTTGTGCATCTGAAGCAGTATATCCCTAATATTCCCCCCCCCCCCTTCTTTCTCCAGCGGCCTTACTGCATAGCTTAATTAAGAGGTGCATGATAGTGCGAGCCATCAATTAGTGTCAACATGTTAAGGATAAATTTAATGGCTTGGCAACTTTGGTAAGCTATAAATTACTACTGAGAGGTGTTTCAGACCTCAGGGGTGTTAATCACTTGTTAAAAAAAAAAAATTAAAAAGAAAAATACTCAAATTTGTGTCTCACTTCATGGGTATAAACACGGACAGGGATTCCAAAAGCTCGAGCGAGTCCAAAGTCTGCAATTTTAATTACTCCATTCTCATTGATTAGCAAATTTTGTGGCTTAAGATCTCTGTGCAACACTCGTCGCTGATGGCAGAATAAAATTCCTTGGAATAACTGTAGGGTAAACAAAATCCGTCAAAAATATAAATACCAAAATCTGGTTTAAATTTTATTTTAATGATTAATAAAAACGCAATACCAATGAAGGATATCTCAAAGTTTGGGGAAAATTTCATACACTGCTGAAGTTAGGTGTTGAGGAAATGCCTGGAAGATAGCCTATGTGAGGATAGCAGGAGCTCTTGCTAGCTTATCTTTTTATGTAGAGTAATCTTGTTTGAGGCCTTTCTTCCTAATCTCTTAGATTTTTACTTTATGTAACTAGCCCTATTACCCTATGGAGCCTTGTTGTTCATAGTTTTTTTACTTTTCCAGTTGGGTTTCAGACATTGAGGTGTTAGGTTCAATTCCAGTGAGTGCAAACACAAAATTTTAGGCTAGGTGAGGGACTGCCCCCCCCCCATTGGGAGGATAAATTAGGCTTATTTCCAAGAGAGTAGGTAGTCTCTATACACATCATTACACACATAACCATTCATCATAACACCACTATATGTACCCTCCTCCATTCCGGAAACCTGCCAATGGGGTACTTATATAAACACAACCATAATGGAAATGTGCGGCTCCACCCTGGGAGTTACAAAGAGTACCATGGTGTTAAAAAAACAATACTACCCAGATCCTCTCCTCAATGAAAACCAGCCATGCTGCCTTTGGATGCACCATCAAATGTCATTCTAATTTTTATATGAATTTCATTATCTAGTCAGGTGGTCTCATCTTCAGGATGAAGTATATTGTACACGAACAAACAATGACTGGTACAATATAATAGTAATAAATATTTGGGATGACAGGGAATGGGAAGGGGTACAATAATAATGAACCACTTACCCTGCTTCCACAATGAAAGCAAATCCAATTGGAGGAGAAAAAAAAGTAGAATAAAAGATAAAATGAGTAAATAAAAGGAAAAGAAAATGAATCAGGCATGACAAAAACTGTCAATGTATCAAATTTAGGTCAACCTCCATCAAAACCATAAACAATCACTTGAATAACTTAGCTGAGGTTCCTAATTTTATTATTACTCATAATTACCTGATAACAATATGATTTGACAAGCTCCTTATCAATGAAAGTTCCAGAGGGAAGCGAATCCAGGTACTTTTTCAGGTCCATATTGAGATATTCAAACACCAAAAACAACTTGCTTTCTTCCATAATTACATCTTCTAAGCTGAAAAGATAATGAGCTATGATGAATGCCTGCTACAAAGATTCATAGTAATGATAATGAAGCCCTGATGAGCAAGTAATATATCACTATACTTACAATACAATATTGGGATGCTGAAGTTCTTTCAGGAGAGAGATTTCTCTAATGGCTGTTGATGGAACGCCTTCTTCTTCATTTTCTAGTCTAATTTTCTTCATTGCAACAAATTTGCCGGTTTTACGATTTTTTGCTTTATAAACTACCCCATATGTCCCTTCCCCAAGTTTTTCAATACGTATATATTTATCCATCTGAAAATTCAAGCAATAAAACAGAACAATGCAATGACATTTGATTCCATTAACTTCATTCTGATGTTCTAAATCCTAAAAGCCAAGTGGAAACAGCTCTCAATTTTAGCAAAGTTAAACCACATTGGTGTGGTCAGTTGCTGAATGGTCCCAATATGCTCTAGATACCAGAGGTTCAGATTCCACTTCAATCAGTAGGTCCTCAATGAAAGTACAAATCAGTGATAAAAGCCCTAATATTTATTTTGCTTAATAATAATCATTTTTCAGGGTATGACTTATTTTCATAGAAAATATAATTCAGTAAAATATAGTATTCAGTGCATAATATTCTAGAAACACTTTTAATGTCTTAAGAGGCAATAGAAGGAGCATAAATTTGGAAAGAAATTAAGAATGTCTGGTTCATTAAAGCCATTAGGGCTTCAAGTTGGGTTAAAGCCAGAGTTCATGAAATGAGAAAAGGGCAAAATATTCATAGATTATTATTAAGAAGCGAGTTTCTCGCCTGTATGTTGGGCAGAAAGTGCCCAGTGTATCTCACAAAAGGCAACCGCCTTGATAGAGACCATGGGCCTGCACCCAGAAGTTTTACTTCTGTGAGTGGAATATAAAATGGCAATAATATACAGGGCTATTATGGACATGACCATTCATGGTGATAGAGTTGATGTATGCTAACCCCAAAGCAATGGTTAAGTTTCTAGAACAGGACCCTGATCCATCTCATAGATCTGCAACCTCTTTCAATACAAAGTTGATACCACAGTGCTTATGTTTGACAGGCATAGTGTAATTTGATATGTTACTCATTTGTGGGCATGGCTTACAGTGCTTGACAAAAGTTTAGGCTGGATGAGTGGGAGCAGACTAAACTTATGTATAAAAAAGAATGGTATAGATGAGGGTGATTTAATTTAGTCAGAAGTTTGGGCAGGCTGCATGACATCACTACATCCCTCAGTTTCCCACTCAGCCTGCCAGCATATGCTCAGTGTCAGCTTGGCCGCAGTAGTGAGAGGACTGTGCTGTTGTGTTCTCCTGACCGACGCCATTTTGTGACTGGGTTTTTTGTAGTTTGGGAGTGTTTGTGGCCTTATTATAGGGAAAGCAAGGCAGTTATCGTCTGAAACTATTGCCCAGAGTATCGCTCTCAAGGAGGCCAGTAAGCAAACTAAGGAAATAGCTGACCAACTTAAAATAAGTGATCGTGTTGTGAGGCGTTACATTGCTAGGTGGAGGGAGGGAGGGTATGACACCAAACCAACCCAGAAAGAGTGGTCTGGTAAGCCTCATAAGACCTCTAGGCGTGTTGAAAACATTGTTAAGAGAGACCTAGAGAAGTGTCTTTGTATTTCAGCCCGTAAAATCAAGGAAAATAATAGTGGTCTGTTCAGTGAAGTGTCTGTGCGCACTGTTAGTCGATATGTTCATGAGCTTGGTTACACAAGTCACTGCCCATCAAGAAACGATTCTCACCTGTGTGCAGAAGGCTCGTAGGGTCGCTTATGATCTGAAATATCTTCAGTGGGATGATGCTGACTGGCTTGACGTGCTTTGGTCTGATGAAGCAACATTTACAGTGACTGAGGGGAGGGGTGGTAAAGTGTATTGGAAGCGTGGCAGTGACCCCCTTGACCCACGCTACCTTTGTGGAACCGTAAAACACCCCAGTTCATTAATGGTATGGGGTTGTTTCTCAAGCAGGGGCTTGGGGAAGCTTGTTGTATTGCCTGCCAACATTAAAGTCAACTAGTACATTTATTATGAGCTGCTAAATGAACATCTGGAGGAGTGCTTTGAGTTAACAGGTGCAAGCGTGTTCCAACAGGATGGTGCCCCTTGCCACATCTGTTATAACCTGGCTTAAAGACTGTGAAATTAAGTTCATTGAGGATTGGCCTGGTAACAGTCTAGATTTAAACCCGATTGAGAACCTTTGGCAGGTGGTTAAACACAGGTTACAAGGGAAGGATGTCAGCACTCTCCCCAAGCTGGAGAAGGAAATTAGGGCTTGTTGGCATGCTATACCTACCCAGAAGCTACATGATCTTGCTATGGCCATGCCACGATGCCTGAGGGATGTCAAGAAACGCAAAGGATGCCCAAAAAAGTATTAAGGGTAAGATTAATATTTTTTATGACACTTATCATGCTGCAACTTGTCTGACACACACTTGGCCTAAACTTTTGTCGAGCACTGTAAATGCTTTCATTTCCATTTTGCATTAGACTACTTTATCAACAATAAACGAGGCATGATGGCTGCATCATAGTTCTTCCTGGTAATACATTCATGAAATTCAACAATTTTCAACAAGAAATTTTTTTAATCTTGACCAATGTTACCACAAGAAGGGTATATACTGCTAGGCGCTGTTCCTTGTATGGAAAGGCATTTTCATGACCATGCTTCAGCTGCAGCAAATAGAAAAAGAAAGAACAGAGGTGTATAGTTTGCTCTGGTATGAGCAAAGGTAAGAATGTCAAATTGGACTTTACTTAGGTAATTACTTCTGCATTTCATACATATTTTTTTTTATAGAAAATTGCATTAAAATTAGATGCAAAGATGAGAAGGTTAAAATTTACTATATATTTTTTTAAACTTAGAATTCTGATTGAAATTTAATTGAAAAAGATGGTCTATCTTCCCCCTTTTTTGAGTTCCACAATTAAGGCATGCTTTAAAACTACCCATCATTACGGGATTAAAAAGCAGCAATGTCAGAAACACTACCGCCGCAAGCTAGAACAAAATACCAAAATTTGCATTTTCTCAAAAATACTTCTTTTATTTTAATTTCCAAGAAAATTGCACAAAATATTCTTTGAAATTTGCATCTGATAGTATCATGCTTCGTTTTATAAAAGAGTAGATTAAAAACTTATGAGACAAAGTAATGCTGGTTGGTGTCAAAAGCACACAATACCACCTAGACACCCCACCCCTCCCACTAAGGACCACTGCCTTCGGGCTTGACAGTATCATCCTGATCTTTATGTATACTTCATTATTCATTCAAGAGATCTCATCCACATTACAAGAGACAGATGGTACAACTTACTACTAGCAAAGAAGACAAAAACTATAGTTCCATTTCTTACTTCAAATGTAATTTTTTTTTCAGAAATAACTTATCAAAGAGAGCAATGAGTTACAGCATGGCTTTAATTCAAAAGATCTTGTGTAGCAGAGGTAAAAAAACAAATAATGATATGCGAAGCAACGGTTAACTCTAATCCAAGTAAAAAAATATAAAAATCCAACAAAAGGAACTATTACTGTGGTGTGATCAAAAGAGATACCTTACAATAGTGCAATTGCATCAAGTGCAGGGGAAATGTGCCACTGCGCTACCTACCTAAAAGATTTCATCATATATATATATATATATATATATATATATATATATATATATATATATATATATATATATATATAGTGAAATATACAATGTATTTAGTAGTTTATTTTCATTATTCTCTAAGAATTTCATTGGGTTTTAAAGTGTTTTTTAGCCTAAAATTTTTAATAGTATTTCTATAAATATTTGTTGGATATGCTAAGGTTTGATACTATATGAATAAAGTTATGTTCATACTTTAAAATGTTGCCATTTATAGTGGACCATATAATATAACACAATTTCATGGATGACAAAAGCCACAAGGGCCTATCAAGGGTCATCTGCATCTGTCAAAATCCACCCACAAAATGCATCCATAGGATTGTGTCAGATCATGCATCTACAATTAAAACTATACACAAGAATGTGTCAAAAACAAAAAGCATCATCATCAAGACTTGTCAAAATCCAAATCAATCGTAATATACAATAATAAAAAACTGCATCCACAGGAATGAGTCCAGAATACCTCCCAAAGTTAACCCTCCCTCCCCATATAATCCTCTAATCTGCATTTGAAAACATTCATCTTTGGCTGTCTACCATCTCAGATGGCAAACTATTCCAGTAATCTATCTCTATTGGTGAAAAAATATTTTCTAACATCAAACCTGCACTTGTTTTTTAATTTTTAAGTGGTGACCCCTAGTCCTATTACTACCTTCCAACTCAAATAACTTGCTTAAAATCCAACTTATCCATCCCAGAACAGATTTTAAAAAGCTCAATCAGATCTCCCCTCACACATCTTCTCTCAAATCAGAAGATATTTAGTACCCTCAGTCTATCTTCATATTCAAGGTACTTCAGGAAAGGTATTATTTTTGTTGCCCTCCTTTGTACTGACTAGTAGGTTGATGTCATGTCTAAAATGTGGTGACCATGCTTGTATACAGTACTCTAAATGCGGCCTAACATATGAGTTGTATAGTTTAAGGATAACCTCTTTACTCTTGTAGCTAAAATTCTTCTTAATGTATCCTAGCACCCTATTTGCTCCATTTTTTGCCTCAATACATTGCTTTGAAAACTTCAGTGACCCATCTACTACTACTCCTAAGTCCTTCTCATCCTCAACTGAATTCAGCCAATGCTCATCCATTTCATAGCTAAATTCCCTATTATCCCTTCCCATGTTTAGAACTTTGCATTTTTTAAGGTTAAAAGTCATCTGCCACTTCTGAGCCCAAGCTAATAACTTATTTAAGTCACTCTGCACTTTAAAATACCCTCAACTTCTTTGACTACAGCTGCCAATTTAGTGTCATCAGCAAAAATTGACACTGCTATTTACAGCCTCACCAAGATCATTTATATAAACTATGAATAATAAGGGGCCTAAACGGATCCCCTAGGTACGCCACTGATAATGTCCCTCCACTGTGACCTCACCCCATTCAGCACCACTCTGTTTCCTGTCTTTCAGCCATTCAGTTATCCAATTCAAAACTTTACCACATATCCCATGAATTTTTAATGTAAGTAGTCTCCTATGTGGAACTTTATCAAAAGCTTTGCTAAAATCTAAGTAAATTACATCAACATTCTCCCCCTTTTATAAGTGTTTACTAACATAATCCATAAAATCCAGTAAATTTGTTTAACACAATCTACCTCTTCTAAACCCATGCTGAGCATTATTTATTAACATACCACACTCTAGATGGTCAGAAATCCCCTTCTTAACTATCTTAAGAATTTTACAAATGATAGAAGTTAAGCTTACAGGCCTAAAGTTATTTGGGTCCTCCTTAAATCCCTTTTAAAAAAATGGCACTACATTCACTAATTTCCAATCATTAGGTATTTCTCCCAACTCTAGTAATCTAGTATTCAGCAATCCCTTAATTAGCGTGGTTAATAAATCCATGAGTTTTGCAGTGTAAAGCTAAACCACACTAATCATACTTAATAACCAATGGGAATAATTATAATGAATCCTCAAAAATATTTAAATTACATATAGTTTTTTTTCTCACTAAAAGCTCATTTTATATTTTTCGAATAATCGAGGGATATAAAGAAAAAAAATAAAGACTTAAAGTTTATTTTTTACCAAAAAACATCTAACTTCAATTGAACAGTATTAGATTTCTTCCTTTCCTCCATAATCTTGCGGTAGCAATCAACTTGCTTATCGATACTACGATGAACGTTCATACTTCTCTCTTTGTTTGGATCAATTTCTCTTATGATTTATTTTGCTTTTTCAATTGCATTGAATAGTTCTTCAAGCTTTTTACTTGAAATTTCTTTAGGAGCCGTTTCCTTTTCATCTTCTTCCTCATAAGCATATTCATGGTCAATTGCGAGAAGATCGACGTCAGTCAAGTCTTTTGAGTGAGATTCCAACAATTCCCTAACGTTTTCTGAATCTGCTTCAAAGCCAAGTTCTATTCCAACTGTAGCAATTTCATCAATAACTTCGTTGACACGATCATTGAAACCACAAAAATCATTTGCACACTCTGGCAAAAGATTCTGCCAGACAGCCCTCATGCATCTCTCTGTAACTTCTTCCCATGATTTATGAATGTTCTTGACTGCTTGTTTAATAGAGTATAGAGAAATTAGGTTATTTCCAGTTGTAGCTTCAATGGCTTTATTAAAAGTTTGTCTCAAATAATATTCTTTGAATGTTGAAATAGTTCCTTGGTCCATTGGCTTAAGCAAAGAAGTGGTATTCGGTGGTAGATAAATAACTTTCACATTGCTATTTAAATCATTTAGTGAAGTGGGATGCCTAGGTGCATTATCTAAAATCAAAAGAGCTTCAAAATCTAAGTTATTTTCCTTACAGTATTTTTTAACAGTTGGACAAAAATGCGAAGTGAACCATTCTTTAAACAACTGCCTTGTCATCCAAGCCCTTTTGTTTGATTTCCAAATTACCGGAAGAGATTGCTCGTTAAACCCTTTGAATGCCCTAGGGTTCATCGTACAATAAACTACCATCGGTTTTAGCTTGCAATCTCCTTCGGCATTACCGCGAAGCAGAACTGTTATTCTATCTTTAGAAGCCTTGTGCCTTGGTGCAGCTGCTTCTTTCTTTGCTAAAGATGTTCGTGTAGGCATCTTTTTCAAAAGAGACCAGTTTTGTCAACATTGAAGATTTAACGAAGTTGATATCCATTTTCTTCAGTTCATTGGGATATTTGGCTGCTGCATCTTTATCTGCGCTGGCTGCTTCCCCTGATAATTTAATATTTTTTTATGCTGATCGAGCTTTGAAATTTTCGAGTCAGCCTTTACTAGTAGAAAATGTTGAAGCATACTCTTGATATTTTTCTTTTTTCAATGAAGAGAAAAGGCTCAAAGCTTTAATCTTGACGTTGTTCCCATCAATAGGAATGCGCTTCTGATTGCAGTCTTCCGACCAAATGAAAAGCAAATCCTCCATTTCAATCATCAAAGGACACCTATTTCTAGTGCATTGCATGCTTGAGGATGTAGATGCAATTTTGCCTTTATCTTGATACTCGCTCGCTTTATTTAAAACTGTGCGTATTGTTGACTTGCTAAAACCTAGCCTCCTACCTATGTGCTTTGGTTTCACCATTATCAAATCATTTGATTATATCAAGTTTAGTCTCCAAAGTGATGTGTTTACGTTTAAGAGGGTTTTTTTGTCCATAATTATAAAGGTAATTTATTAAACGAAAATATCTAAAATAAAATAAAATTATGTACGTAGTCTGATGGAAACGAGCAATAAGTATGGCAGAGGTCTTTCCTAGATGAAGGTTGGCAAGTGACTGGCGTCTGCCTGACTGCCCGCTTCAACTCTCCCTTGCTGAAGGCTCTGCCGTGGGTTGCCAATGCTCACCAGAGGGAAAAAAAGGCACGCTAATCAAAATTGGCACCGCGTATATTGATGAAGGGTCTCAAATTTGGAAGGGGGCGCTAATAAAACCACGTTTTTCAAAACCGCGCTAATCAAGAGATTGCTGTATATCTTCTCAAGAGCTACTGCAATACTATCTACACCTTCTTTGAGTAACCTAGAATGAATGTTGTCTGAGCCAGATGACTTACTAGTAATTAACTCCAATATAAGCCCTTTAATTATTTCCCTGTTCACATTAATGGTACTCAACACTACTTCCCTTGACCTAGAATTGTCATCAATTAATCTATCTGGATTTTCTTTTGTAAATAATGAAGAAAAATGATCATTAAGGACCTCTACTATTTCCTCATCAGATTCTTTAAAAACCCCTTCATATCTAATAGGCCGTATTTTATCACTGTTACATTTGTTATTAATTCTATAATAGCTAAAGAATTTTCTTGGATCTTTATTATTATTTTGAGCTAAATTAATCTCTGCCACCCTTTTGCTCTTCTTAATAATCTTATTTAGCTCATTTCTGGTCAACCTATAATGATTTAAATTCTCAAAAGTACTTTCTCTCTGTAATTTCTGGTATGCCCTTTTCTTCTCAGAAATTTTCCTAGCTATCTCCTGATTCTACCACGACGGCTTCCTACATTTCTTCCTAATAGCTTTCATTGGAATACACTGCTCCTGGACTATGTTTAGTATAGTCTTAAAAGTGTCCCACATCTCATAAGTATTGTATTCTTCCCCCTGAATTCTATATCCCACCTAATCTAATTAGATTTTTCTGGTGAAAAATGTAAATTAACAAGGCATATAGCATGCAGTTATTAATATGCCACAAAGGCCATAAGTAACTAAACCAGTTTTGTAAATTTTCATTCTTCTTAATGCTACTGTGCATTAGTGTAATGTTTGTAAATGGAATGATGATATTTTCCAGTCCATGCCATATTTAACCACCTAAATCTGGCTTGTTTGACAACTACTTATTCAAAGACTGGTTTAAGAAAGTAGGCATTCTGTACTTATGCTGCTTACCTGCAATTTTTTTTTTTAATTTATAGTGACCACTTGGCAACTGTGACCAAGGGCTTAAGTCAAAGTAAAAAAACAGAAAACACATTAGAGAAAAACAAGCAAGGAGGAAGAGGCCCATCTCCCTTCAGCACCGGGGCATGCGACTAACAACAAAGAATCAAATATAATGGAGGCCATTCTCCTCCAAAAGTTGTACAATCCACAAGTCTGTGTACATGAATCAGTCCTGAGTACAAGGGGCAAGCGGTAGTGACCCCACTCATCCCAGTACTGGGACAGCTAACTCACATGAAGATCCCTGAGACTAGAAGTAAGGTGCACTTAATTAATTACCGATGCAACTTGACAGTGTATTCAATTAAAAGACATACAGAAAGTGACCTGAAGCTGCCGAAGCATTGGGGGTAGGTCCACAGTCGCAGCATGATGGCACACAAGTTCTCATCTGATTCCTAGCATGTAGTCAGTGTGAGAAAGAGCAAAATGCTGGTCTGGTCACCATCTTCACAGATTCTTAGTCACCCTCATTCCCCCCCCAATCTCTATATATCCAAGAACCCAGCATAAGATAATCTCAATATCCACTTTGGCTGGCAACTACATAGTATCACACACCTCGAACCATGGGGTCCATAGCACAATTACAAGACACCCTAAAGCTGTGAATATTGGCCTCTCAGGTGAGGCATTGGTCAAAATCAACTCCAAAGAAATGGTGTGGGTTCAACACTTCCAAGCAAACCCTCTATAGGAACAAGTCCAAGCTTGGGTGGAGCTGTGGATGGTGACAGAAGTGCACTACTTTAGTTTTGTCCAAGGAAAACCCAAACCTGTGCACATTGGCATAACAATGCTTGTTATGCCAACAATGCTTGTTTATGGAGTCAACATCTGTGTTGCACCAAGAGATCAAAAGGTTGTCTATGTAGAGCATAAGATAATCTTCCAGCAGCAACAAGGTGATACTGTTGATTCTTAGAGCAAAGTGTGTGACACTGAGGACACTTCCCTGTGGGATGCCTTCTTCCTGCCCTATTAGGCTGGAGAGGGCTCTCCAACAATATGTGGAATAAACAATCTGGCAGAAATTCAGAAATGAATATTGGGAAGCAGAAGCATCCTCTCTCTCTTCCATCATGTGGAGAGTCTCCAAGATACTGTATTGCATGCAGTATCATGAGCATTCTCCAAATCATAGAAGTGCAGCATAATGCTGTCTACAAAGGAAGGCCTCACAGATAGCACTTTCCAGGTGTAGTAGAGCATCCAGAATGGATTGGAACATGTGGAAGCTGTACTGTGCAGAAGACAGGTGGCCTCCGCTATCCAGGAAGAAAGCTAAACTAACATTTAATATTTAATACAGTGTCGTAGAATGACTCCCGACGATACCATATATCACTATTCGTTGAGGGAACTTCCTTAATTATCTTTAGAGTGCGTTACTGTCTGGCGGCCGATATTATGTATCTTCGATATGCTTAAGAAGTGGAACTGAGCTCAAGGATAATAATATTGCTATCATTAATAAAATAGAGTTTTATTAATAATAACTATCAACAATACACAAAAAACGGAAAATATTGACATAAACAGAATGGAAAGGGTCGTGGAGACTCGGGCTAATCCGAGGATTTAAAGGATTTAAACAGGTAAAACAAATATAGAGTTAAAGAGATGGGATGGTTCGATAAACCATTTAAAGCACAGGATAGAATTGACAAAAGGGTTAAGTACTCAAAGGTGACGTTTGGCTTACGTAACTTTTGCACTAGTGGTGCAGTGGAAGGTGGCGCGAAGGAGTTTCGGTCCGCTGGCGAGTTCCAGCCGAAGGGGGGGGATAAAAGGATCCTGACGTAGCGTCTTGGGAAGGAGAACCGTTTCTCGACGAACGGCTTGAAGAACAATGGCTGTTCTAGGTTGTTCTCTTCTGAACAAAGGGGGGATGAGAACCGTCTCTTGTCTACGGGCTCAAGAACAATGGCTGTTCTAATGTTGTTCTCCTCTGAACAACAGGGGGGGGGGTGAGAACCGTTTCTTGGCGAAGGGCTCAAAACGAACAATGGCTGTTCTAATGCTGTTCTCCTTTGAACAACAGGGGGGGATGAGAACCGTTTCTTGGCGAAGGGCTCAAAACGAACAATGGCTGTTCTAATGCTGTTCTCCTTTGAACAACAGGGGGAAAAGAGAACCGTTTCTTGGCGAAGGGCTCAAAACGAACAATGGCTGTTCTAATGCTGTTCTCCTTTGAACAACAAGGGGAAAGCCTTGGGGACTTGGCATCACAGAAGGCTCGAACCTTTGGCACTCAAGGAATATTGTCCTCCTTCTGGACAAGTGATGGTGAATCTCGAGGTCGAGGTCCCTTAGCGCACAAAGGGAGAGAGGGTCGTGGTGATGTTTCGCGACGAAAATCTGGATCTCCAATCTGATCTTAGTGGTAAAGTTTCCATATAAATAGCCAGGACATCTCCTTGGCGTGGGGGGACAATGGAGTGGAAGCTTGGAGGGAACGCACAGCCGGGCCGGAGAACAATGCCTTATCTGCTCATAAGCCTAACTCAATCTGGCGAGGTCGGCGTATGGGGGCAAACGGGGGGACAATAACCTCCTAGTTTAAACATTGACATCCGGTAGCTGCGATAAGGCTCCAAGCTTCGAATCGAAGATGCACGTGGGCAGCATCGTGGTTTTAAATAATATGGGATAGGAGTTGAAATTAACGCAGCTTCAACTCGTTCTATCACATACAGGTTAAAGAAATTGTGCAGGAAATCAGCCCATCTCTTCAGGGTTTGTGAAGCATCGTATCCATTTACCAAGAGTCTAGAAGGATACCATCTCTCTAGATCCTGTTGAACAAATCTAGCAAAAAGGTCATGCCTCACTCACTTAGATGATAAAGCAAGGTATACGTACCATTGTCCAGACCAGGAGCAGTGTCTGCACACAAAGTAAGAGAGGAAAGCAACTTACTCAGCATAAACTTGTCGTTTAGATATTTTATGGCTCTGGATGTAAAATCCAGATGGCTGCCTCACAATGTACATTAAATGCTGGTGGATCAGCATCGAGGCTAGGGAATGGGGAGAAAGTAGTCAGGAAAGATTCTGCCATATGTGCATGGATGTGAGATTACAGTCCTGTTCTGCAGAATTTTGCCCTAAATCCTTTTGACTCGCTTCCACACCTTTGCGAGAGAGGGATTCTCATTAAGTGAAGACAAGTATACCAGCAAGAAGAATGGTGTGTGCGCTTCAAAACATAGCCCTAGCTCAATGAAATTCACTAAAGGTGAAATCGCTCAGCAGAAGTACAAAATGGCCAGATATTCTAGGAATAGTAGTTAGACCCACAGGAATGAGGTTGCTGGAGAACTCAACGGCCTTATCAGCCTACCTAAACTCCTTGACTGTGACAGAAAGATCAATGATTTCCTGAAAGGGTAACCACAACATCTGATCCAAGCCCCAGAGGCAGTTTTTCAGGCAGCAGCAGCAGCCCAGATAATGCTAATTGAATGGAAAAATAGTCACTACCATCATTAATATTTAGTATATAGCAACATTGTTAATTAGAATTGCATCATATTGTATTATATACCATTTTGAAAGCAATTTTTTTTTTTAATTAAAATATGACATGGACATTTTATTGGTGGCTATATATTCAAAATTTACCACTACAAGTCATCAACTACCTCGCACTCAAAATCAGGCTGTGCATCTGGAGAGCACAGGGACAGATCAATACCAGGAAATGAATCAGTTCTTGGGGAGTGATACATAAACATTCACATTTAAATTAACATGATTTCACAGAAGACAAAAGCCGCAAGGGCCTATCAAAGGACATTTGCTTCCCAGCAAAACCATGCCACAAACTGCATCCATTGGATTGTGTCAGAACATGCATCTACAATTTAAACCATCCACAGGAATATGTCAAAAATAAAAGGCATCACCATCAAGGCTCAGCAAAATCAAAATCGCCCATAATATACAGTAAAAAAACTTTTGTGAGTCAGGGTTATTCTGGCCTCATTCCTGTGGATGCAGTTTTTTGAGAGGGCATGGTGGCGTGTGGCGGATGTGTTGCTTGTGCTCTCTTGAATTCATGCCTTTGAGGTTGTTTGCTGCTATATAGTATCATCTTTAGACACCATAAGCTTGCTTGAGATATATTTGAACACAAGGTATACTTTAAATTTGCATTTATATTGGTGATCTAGCGAAATATGGCGAGTAAACAGATGGACTCTGGTGGAGGATGACGAAAAGTAAGTAGAACAACAACGGAAGCGTCTTCAAGGGAAACAGAAAATGCAGGTGATTGCTGTGGGAGATGCAGTGGACTGGTAAGAGATAATGATATGGCACTCTTATGTGATATCTGTGTGACTTGGTATCATGCCAAATGTGAGAGGATACCTGAGGATGTTTATAAGTTTATGGTGGAAGAAGAGGCAGGATCCCAGTTTACATGGCACTGCGTCTCCTGTAAGAAAGGATGTGCAAAATTAAAATCTCATATTGAGAAACTGGAGAAGATACAAGTAGACTTAATTGAGAAACAAGATGTACTGCAGGAAGAGGTTAAGGAGATACGAGAGACAGTCAAAATGGATAAAGAAGATTTTAACAACATTACTGCTAGAGTAGCAGTACTGGAGGCTAGAGCAGTGGATACTAATGAACATATGAATGGGGACAGGGAGACTGTACAAGAATTGAGTTCACGGATGGAGAGAGCTGAAATCAATATACTTGAAATAAAGAAATCAAGTACTGATGAAGTAAATGTAGTACATGGGGTAATTGGAGGACATCAGGCATCTCAGAAAAAACAGGAGGTAATGGATATGATTACAGTTTTGGAAGAACTAAATGATAAGAAGAAGAGAGAAGACAACATTGTTGTGTACAATGTCGCTGAAAGCAATTCAAACATGTTCCAGGAAAGAATTAATTATGACAGACAGATTGTTAAGAAAATTCTGAATACATGTGAGGTTCATGAGGATAATATGATGAGAGTGATAAGGCTTGGGAAAAAGGTAGAAGGCCGAGATCGCCCAATACTGACTGACTCAGAAGTGAGAAATGATATATTCAGAAAAATAAAAGAATTGGGCAAGGATGAAAACTTGAAAAATTTTAGAGTGGCCTATGATTTAACCAAGAGAGAGAAAGAAATGGACAAAGAACTGTTAAAGAAGGCAAAAAACCTAACAGATATGGAAGAGGGGAAGCATGTAGTCAGAGGTCCACCCTGGAACCGAAGGGTCGTCAAGGTGGAGGATCTAAGACCACAGCCACAGTAGAAATTGACTCAAGTACATCATGTACTGAGAATGTAAATAATGTAAATAGAAAGTTTAGCATTATATTTACAATGTGGATGTATATACTTTTGATAAGTTTTTAGAATTAAGGTCGTTACTTGATACATTAAGTGATAAGCCAAGCATTATTGCCCTCTCTGAAGTTAAACCTAAGCACTTTAGATATCGAAGGGAACTTGAAGAATACAACATCGAAGGGTATGAGATAGAGGAAAGTAATGTTTTGGGTAATGAAGGTAGAGGTCTCTTGATATACGTGAAAAGTGGCATTAAGTATAGTAAGGGGGATTTGGTTTCATGTTTCTGTGAGTATTGCTGTCTGGAAATTATGCTTCAAGGAGAGAAACTTAACCTAACTCTAGTATATCGGAGTCCAAATAGCCAGGAGGAAAATGACCAACTGTTGCTGGATTTATTGCAAGAGGTAACTGAGATGAAGGCTACATTTAAGATTTTGATGGGAAACTTTAATTTGCCACAAATAAATTGGAAAAATTGCATGACTAACACTGTAATGAATGATTTCGGAACAAAATTTGTGGAAAAGGTCCGCGATTGCTTTTTGACCCAGCATGTGGAGGAAATTACAAGAATAAGGGGTGAAAATGTGGGTAATACCCTAGATTTATTTTTCACAAATGAAGAATCAATAGTTGAAGAGGTCATGATTGGAAATCCACTGGGGAGAAGTGATCATGCTGTGATACAAGTTACATGTAATATGGAGGAGATCGTGGCTCATGATAGAAAAACTATGTATTTGTATGAAAAAGCAGATTATGAGTTGCTGAGAAGGGAACTTAGTATTAATATTGACTGGGTGAAATACCTATCCAAGGCTACCAATATTGAGGAAATGTGGAGCAGATTCAAGTCAAAATTGTATGTTGCAATAGATAAGAGTGTACTCACAAGATGGGGAATTTAAATCAATCCAGGAAAAGGACGAATAGCAATTACCAATGAATAAGAAATTATGGTCTAAGATAAAGAAGAAACAGAGGTTGTGGATGAGAATGAAATCATTGAAGAGTAATCTGAATGTATCTACTAAGAACCAGTATTTAGAGACTGAGAAGGAGTACAGAAAACTGAATAATCAAATTAGAAAAAGAAACCTGAAATGCTGTAAAACTAAAAGAAAGGAAGATTGCAAAAATGTGAAGGATAATCCTAAAATATTTTGGAAATATGTGCAAACTAAGACAAAAAGGAAACCAAGGATTCCTGACTTATACAAGGGCACTGCTGAAGATGGAAAAACTGAAAGTGATCTGGAAAAAGTTGAAGTTTTAGCAAAGCAATTTTCGAAGGTGTTTGTCATGGAGCCAGAAGATGAGGTACCATATTGTGTAATGAAAAATGTACCAACACTGAATCACCTGGAAATTAATAAGGAAAAAATTAAGAAGATCATTAAAAATCTAAAGAGGCATAAATCCCCAGGACCTGACGGAATCCACTCTAGGATTATAAAAGAAGCTATGGAACAATTATTAGTGCCTTTAGAAATACTTTATCAGTACTCCTTTAAACATAAGGAACTCCCTCAAGATGGCTAATTGCTCATATTACTCCTATATTTAAAAAGGGTTCCAAGTGTGATCCAGAGAATTATAGGCCAGTCAGTTTAACAAGTATAATCTGTAAGATATTTGAGACAATGATAAGGGAGGAGATAATGGCACACATGAGAACCAATAGTTTATTTACTGACAAGCAATATGGCTTTATCTCAGGACGATCAACGGTGTTACAGCTCATAAAGATTCTGGACAGATGGACTGAAATTATTGATGATGGACATGCAGTGGATGTAATATATTGTGATTTTATGAAGGCTTTCGATAGAGTTGCACATAGAAGACTATTCAGTAAAATTAGTAGTTATGGAATTGGAAAGGAGTACCAAGAATGGATTTCTGACCATCTAGAGTATGGTAGGTTAATAAATGATGCTCAGCATGGGTTTAGAAGAGGTAGATCGTGTTTAAAAAATTTACTGGATTTTATGGATTATGTTACTAAACAATTAGATAAGGGAGAGAATGTTTATGTTGGAGGAGCGGTCAATAAGTTTTGCAATTCGGATATAAGGAAATGAGATATGAGGAAAAGTTTTATTATTTTTCAATATAACTACCCTCAACTTCAATGCACTTGCTTCGAATTCCTGACAACCAGAAATCTTCCCTCCTGGACGGCGAGCTGGACATCTTCATCGTCCCCAAACCAGCGTCCATGCAGTGCAGCCTTGATCTAGCAGAATAAAAAGTAGTCACTAGGGGCCAGATCTGGACTGTAAGGGGGATGGTTGAGCTTCTTGAATCCGCACTCGCACAGAGCAGCTTGTGCAACTCTGGCCTTGTGGACAGGGGCATTGTCGTGGAGGAGCAGGACACTGCGTGTCAACTTGCTGCACCACTTCTGATGGATGCACTTCTTCAACCCAGCCAGTTCCTCGCCATAATATTGGCATGTGATGGTCCTTCCACAAGGCACATAGTCCACCATCAACACTCCCTCAGAATCCCAGAAGATGGAGGCCATGATGTTCCCAGCTGATGGTTGGGTCTGGAACTTGATGGGGGTCGGAGAGCCCCTGTGCTTCCAGGCCATGCTTTCGAGCTTGGTCTCGGGATCACAGTGATGGACCCACGTTTCATCACCTGTAACTATGCGTGACTCAAATCCCGCCAGGTCTTGGTTGTACATGAGCAGCAGCTCCTCCGAACTTTGACGACGTTGAAGTCAATCATGGGGTGTGAGGTTTCTAGGAACCCAAAGGGCAGAGACCTTGGTCATGGCCCAATTGTCGTGGATGATGTTGATAACACTTCTATATGATATTCCAAGTTCTTGCTCGATTTCTTTAACCTTGACCCGTCGATTTTCGAGGATCATCCTCTCCACACGGGCCACATTGACCTCATTGGTCACGTCTGATGGGCATCCTGACGAGAGTCCTCTTGAAGGGACTCACGACCATGGCAGAACTCCCTATTCCAGTGAGCAATAGTTGCATAGGAATGGGCGGTGTCGGTGTACACTGCAGCCATGCGTTCATGGATCTCTTTTGCATTCTTGCCTTCCTTGGTCAAAAATTTGATCACTGCGCGGTGCTCAACCTTCTTCATTGTTGAAAAATTTGTGACTGGTGATCTGCGATCAGCTACTGCTTCTTAAATAGACGAGGCAGGAGCGTGCGGCTGCAGGTCCTGCCTTATCATAACTCGTCCTAACACCCCCACAAACATCCATCCCCCTTCCCCTGTTTTGCCCTACCAATTCACAAAACTTATTGACCGCCCCTCGTAATTTACTTAGATTTTAGCCAAGCTTTTGATAAGGTTCCATATAGGAGACTACTTACATTAAAAATTCATGGGATATGTGGTAAAGTTTTGAATTGGATAACTGAATGACTGTAAGACAGGAAACAGAGTTGTGCTGCATGGGGTGAGTTCACAGTGGAGGGACATTATCAGTGGCATACCTCAGGGATCCCTTCTAGGCCCTTTGTTATTCATAGTTTATATAAATGATCTTGGGGAGGCTGTAAATAGCAGTGTCACTTTTTGCTGATGATACTAAATTGGCAGCTGTAGTCAAAGAAGTTAAGGGTAGCTTTAAAGTGCAGAGTGACTTAAATAAGTTATTAGCTTGGGCTCAGAAGTGGCAGATGACTTTTAACCTTAAAAAATGCAAAGTTCTTAACATGGGAAGGGATAATAGGGAATTTAGCTATGAAATGGATGGGCATTGGCTGAATTCAGTTGAGGATGAGAAGGACTTAGGAGTAGTAGTAGATGGGTCACTGAAGTTTTCAAAGCAATGTATTGAGGCAAAAAATGGAGTAAATAGGGTGGTAAATAGGGTGCTAGGATACATTAAGAAGAATGTTAGCTACAAGAGTAAAGAGGTTATCCTTAAACTATAAAACTTGTATGTTAGGCTGCATTTAGAGTACTGTATACAAGCATGGTCACCACATTTTAGACATGACATCAACCTACTAGAGTCAGTACAAAGGAGGGCAACAAAAATAATACCTTTCCTGAAGCACCTTGAATATGAAGATCGACTGAGGGTACTAAATATCTTCAAATTTGAGAGATGTGTGAGGGGAGATATGATTGAGCATTTTAAAATTTGTTGTGGGATGGATAAGTTGGATTTTAGCAAGTAATTTGAGTCAGAAGGTAGTAATAGGACTAGGGGTCACCACTTAAAAATTAAAAAACAGAGGGGCAGGTTGGATGTTAGATGATTATATAGGGAAGGAGGGTTAACTTTGGGGGGTATTCTGGACTCATTCCGTTGGATGCAGTTTTTTATTATTGTATATTACGATTGATTTGGATTTTGACGAGTCTTGATGATGATGCTTTTTGTTTTTAACACCTTCCTGTATATGGTTTGAATTGTATATTGTAGATGCATGAACGGACACAATCTTATGGATTGTTTAAATTGTATATTGTAGATGCATGATCTGACACAATCTTATGGATGCATTTTGTGGGTGGGTTTTGACAGATGCGGATGACCTTTGATAGGCCCTTGTGGCTTTTGTCATCTGTGAAATTATGTTATGTTATGCAAATGACCTTTGATAGGCCCTTGTGGCTTTGGTCATCCATGAAATTATGTTAACTCATCGATCAGGTCAACAAGGATATGACCTGGGATTGATTGTGTAGTCCCCACATAGGCAGTGTCTACTATTCAACTCCTTGATGAGGATAAACAGCCTCATAAGAACATAAGAAAAGAAGGAGACTGCAAAAGACCATTCATGGCCTACACTTGGCAGCTCCTGTTCCAGTCAACACACAAAAGATTTCTTACCAGAGAAAAGTCATCAATATTGTGCTACAATCTGGCAGAAGTCCACTGTATTGAATTTGGCTGACAGTAGAATGCAAGCAGAAATAACAGTATACCTCTTATCCAGGTGTGCTACAATGCCTGAAAAGTTATAGCAAATAGATGAAGAGAGACATCATGTGTAGGTATCTTCCAGAACCTATCAAATCTCTCCTTAAACTTTCTGTAAAACCATGCTTTTTACTTCAAATTAAAATATAAACCACCATCCCCTTCTAACAGCATCAGACAATCTTTCTTAATTCAATGGCCTTCAACCACTACGGCCATTGGGGCAGGACCTAGATTTACATGGATGGTATCCAAATCACAGATCACTACTTGGGGGCACGACAGGAAACAGCACCAACTGAACTCTAGGAACCACTTCTTTGCAGCACATATAACCAAAGCATGGAATAACCTTGGCCAAAACATTGCTGATGCACCCACATTCAATGCATTTAATTCAAGGCTGGAGGAGTGGAGCAGCTACTGCTTCTCGTATTGACTTCACCATGGGAGGTATTAATGTGAAGGAATTGCCTGATACTCTGAAGAGGATCACCATCACCTTAGTATGGGTCTTGTTACCCTGATCGGGTAACAAATGACCATACTTAAGGTAAATACTAAACCATATGGCAGCAGTTAGGAAATATTCAAAACTAATGATGCACAATGGGGCTTAGGCATCAGCAATGATGTAGGCTCTCTTTAGGGAATACCCTTGCTAATATTTCGTCGTTTGATGTGCATGATCACATAGGGTCATAGGTTAAAGGTAGGTAACACTTGCTAAATACTGGCAAACTAAGGGCTGACCTCAGAATTGAAATGGGGCACTCATTTGTAATTCTCGTGGATCATCTATTAGAGATTTTCCTTGGCTAGGTCAAAATGAAGGAAACTCACAAAAATATGGGGAAAATAAAAATTTGTCATGTAACATAAGTAACAGAATGAGGTGAGGAACATAAATGGGATGAATTAGAGGCAATATGAAAGTTTAATTTTCCAAATCCATTTTTTTTTTTACCAGAGTGAGATATTGTAGCAGTGTGTTAAAAGTGCGGAGAAAATATTGAAAAAAAGTTCTCTTGTAAAGAAAATAAACAAAAATTAAGAAATGATTAAACATTTGACGGTCAAAAATAGGCGGGTCAGAATCAAAGGACGAATGAACCAATCAAACGGTTTTTTGCATCCCGCCAATAAAATTGTCATTTTACAAGGAATGTAACTTTAGAATATTATAGTTATATTTAATGTTTTTATTATAAAGTATGAGATCCAATGTAAGAATAGTTCAGTGTATATTCATCCAGAATGAAAATTAAATAAACAAGAAAATTCCCTTCTTTGAGCAAAACGATCACTTTCATGCATAAAATAAGTTACTTCCTTCCAGCCCCACCTGCTTCAATTCGATCGGAGCGTACAGTAAATTCCCTTTTAACATTATAGAAAGAGAAATCCTTTTGTGAGTCTTGACAACACCTAGTAAACTTCAAGAACAAAGCAAGGATAGACAAAAGGAAAAGAAAACGAAATTCGGAATAGAGATGACAAAGAATACGAATGAATAAATAGATAACTCCAATGTATGGATTTATTTTATCACGGGTGGGGAGGGAAAACCGTGCCCTTTAATTTATTACCCTGCATGTTTAGGAGGAAAGGGCGGTAATGGGCAAGATGGTTACGGAACCCATCTAACCAATACACTTAATCTGCGTGGTGTGAAGCAAGTGAGTGTAAAGAAAATGAGAGATATATGTGATAACGGAGGGACGAAATAAAGTAGTGAATATGTTCAAAGGGGGATTTCAACTGCTTGCTTTATATAAAACAAAATAAAGGAGAATGAAAACTTTAGTGTAGTGCGATTATAGGGTCTGGGTAAGGTTTTCTCTCTTGTTGTTTCGTAGACTGGGTTGAGTGATCAAAAGTTTCCTTATGGGATGAAGGAAATTTGGAGCAGGATTCAACTTCTTTATTAGGTGGAAGCGTAGACGTGTATACAAGTGGTCAACAGGAAATATAACTTTTCTTCTTGAATAATAATAACTTTGAGAGCAAGTCACCTCAAGAAAACGCCATCGATTTTTACCCTTTTTCCCCACGGGGACTTCAAGAACAAGATCTATTTTGTACGGAGCCACGTATAGCCGTCCCATGATATAGTACTGCAAACTGGGGAGTTTAACTTCCTTTACGAAAGAAAATTAATACAAAAGGGAAGTTTATCTTCCTATTTAAGAAAGAGAAATACTACAAATGGCAAGTTTGTTTTCCCATTTATAAGGTTCAATGTGTGAAGCGTTTAAAATTTTCAAACGAATCTTTGGAGATGATAGCTCGTGGTACGAAGACGAAAAGAGACAAGCACTGACATTAGTGCATCCCAATGGTAGGATTTTAATGTACTACCACGATCAGTCATGATCGTTGAGGGAACACCAAAACGAAAAACCCTTGCGGAGATGAAGGCTCGAGTTGCAGTGAAAGCTCTAATGTCCGAGATAGTATAGCGTACGAGAAGTGCAGGCGAGCGACTTAAAAGCTTCGTTTGAATGAGTCTTTTTTGAGACTCAGGATGGCCGAGTGGATTCGCCGCTGGCTAACAATGTTCCAGTGACGCGGGAAGCGGTTCGCAACTCGCCTACGCTATTATTTTTTTATTATTTTCCCCCTTTCCTACTCTCCTATATCTACAATGGTGCCCAGACCCGGGAGGGGTAGCGTTGGCCCTTAGGTAACATTCTCAAACGGGCTCTCTTCATTTCTTCAAAATACGCTTCACTTCTAGGAGGGGTCGGGGATTGTATAGCGTACGAGAAGTGCACGGTAGCGGCTTAGAAGCTTCGTTTGAATGAGTCTTTTTTTAGACTCAGGATAGCCGAGTGGATTCGCCGCTGGCTAACAGTGATCCAGCGACGCGGGAAGCTGTTCGCAACTCGCCTACGCTATTATTTTTTCTTTGCCCCCTTACCTACTCTCCTTTATCTACATTAGGAAATGCCTCTGACCAACGAGTAAAACGGTCGGTCATGTTGATGAGATAGGTGCAACCATGAGAAAAGGGCAGGGGGTATACCGGATCGATGTAAACGGCGTCAAAACGTGCCGATGGAAGAGGAAAAGCAGACAAAGGGGTCTTTGTGTGGCGTTGAACCTTTCCGCGTTGACAAGATAAACATGCGCGGGTCCATTTGGCCACGTCGGTGTTCATACCTGTCCACGCATAACGTTGTGTAATGAGCTTGTGAGTAGCTCGAATGCCAGGATGGAAGAGACCATGATTTTGGTCAAAAATGTGCCGACGGTAAGCGAGAGGAATAAGTGGACGAGGAAAGTCAGAGATGCGTACCCGAAATCGATCAAATGCGAGAGAGAGAGAGAGAGAGAGAGCGTCCGGAACGACGTTTGATGAACCAGGAACGTAGTGAATATCGTTTGTAATCTGCAGGATGATGTCAAGATCACAAGAATCAACAGCAGAGGTGCTACTAGCGGGAAGCGCACCAACCAACGGCTTATAGGCTGTTAAAACAGTAAATTCACGCCCTTCTAAGTATTGGCGGAAATAGCCGAGGGCGAGGTAAACAGTAAGGAGTTCGCGGAAAAACTTACTGTACCTCTGTTGAGAAGGAATAAGTACTTTGGAGAAGAAAGCGAGCGGTTGCCAAGAGTCACCAATCTTCTACTGCAACGTCGCACCAACATAGGTAGCGGACGCGTCCGAAGCAACGCTTATGGAAGCTCCTGGGCAAGGATGGGGCAGGGAAACAGCGAAAACCATAGCCTCGCACGTTTCGGAAGACCAGGATAGAGGAAGGTTCTTCTTGGATTTTGCAAACAGATCATAGAGAGGTTGCATGATGTTAGAAATGTTGGAAATCAATCTGTGGTAAAAGTTTACCAAATCCCTGAAGAAGGTCGGGGAAAATCCCGAATAATTGCAACTTTATCCTCGACAGATTGACCTGAGGAAAAACTGAGCTTGCAGAGGTGACAGAGCTACGAATCACTTGTGTTTTTAGTTTAAAGGATTAGGCTGTGCTGATGAGCTTGAAGTTGGGGTAAGATAATCCGTAGAGTTCTGCTGATTTTATCGCGTTGAGGTTGGTGAATTAGGGTATGTGAAGAAGATGGAGTTGAAAAACGCACATGATGTTGGCCCGTGCATGGGTGTGATCATTTCTCTGCCTTTGCACCAAACCTGCAAGAGCAAGAAACCGGTGCGACTCTACCGCATCCAGGCAAGCCCCATTTAGGAACAAGTCCGGTTCGGTGTGAAGCGGTGAATGGAAGCCGAAGTGCACCACCTTAGTCTTGGGCAGAGAAAACCGAAAGTGCTGCGCTCCGGCATAGCGAGAGATGCGGTTTAGAGCCTATGGATTCAACGTTCAAATGTAGCCATCCTAGTTGCCACCAAAAGAGATCGAAAGTTGTCTGCGTAAAGTGTACCATGAAGATTTTCCACTAGAACTGATATGCTACCATTTATGTTCCAGACAAAGAATGAATGTGAGGACACCTCCCTACGAGAGTTCCTCTTCCTGACTTATTTGACTGGATAGAGCTCCTGTACCTGTAGAAAAAATCGAGGATCACTTAGAAATTCAGCCCCCCAAAAAATAAAATGATACCGTATCGTCATGCAGTATCATAGACCTTCCCCAGAGAGAGAGAGAAAAAAGGCGGTCTGCAAAGTAAGGCCTTGCAGATAGTATTTTCCAGCCGGAATAGGACATTTGACGTGGAATGAAACTTACGGAACCTGCACTGTGTAAGAGACAGGTTGCTCTCGGCTTTCTAGAAAAAAAAAAACTAATATAAGGTTAACCAATTTCTCCATCAACTTTAACACGCAGGAAGCCCCTTCTGCAAAAGGGGCTTTCACGTTAAGCGAAGACACCTATGCTCCCCACCACACCACACCCTAAAATATCGGCGGCGTGCGTCGAAACATAAATGAAATAGGCTTTTTTGACAAAAATTTTGTGAGAAATCGTTCGGCGGCGCTTATAGTCCATAGAGATATCTCGCTTCTCTCTAAGGGTTGTATAACCATCGGTTTACCATCAAGTAGGTTGGCCGCGTGCAGAATTGCCAGACCTTCTAGGAATTGTAGTCAGGCCCACGACGATGATGTTACCGAGAAAAAACTTAACAGACTTATTATCAGACATAAATTCCTCAACTAGTATAGATAAAGCAGCCATTTCCTGAAATTCAGCCTACCGAGTCCCTTCCAATCACCACCGAGGCAATTTCTCAGGCGACAGCGGGGAGGAAATGATATTTGGGGAAATGGTCATTTTGTGAAAGTCATTGACCACCAGAGCTGGGCCCCAAACCGTTATGCAGTTAATACCTTTTCATTAACGATTTGACTTTGAAAAGGGGAGTAATTAATTTTCATTTTAACGGACCTATTTAATAATTCAGAGTATAGCTGTATCTCATTCCAGTTTCAGCGTATAAATTTTTGATCACCACAGGAATGACAGAGCGGCCCTCTCATTTTGCGTCTGCCACTAAGTAGTAGAGCTTGTGTGTGCGACGGTGCGACGGTGTAAGACAGTTTCGAAATGAAAACAGAAAATACATTTAAGTTAGTGTTTGTTTTTAAATTATTAGAATAAAACAAAATTTCAGGCAATTTGTGTATTGGGGGATATATATATATATATATATATATATATATATATATATATATATATATATATATATATATATATATATATATATATATATATATATATATATATAAATATATATATATATATATATATATATAAATATATATATATATATATATATATATATATATATATATATATATATATATATATATATATAAAGGTGTTTCATTAAGACGGATCGAAGTTAGCAGTAAATAAAACAGTGTTATTGGTGAAAATTTATTGATTTCACTATTGGATCATGTTATTTAAGTCACAGCAATTATGTGCGAAAAATTATATCGCCAAAATGTCCGTCAATGCTTCGGCGGCATACCTCCACTCGATGATCAAAATTTTTGATGGCGTCTCTGCATAGTTGCTCCTCGAAATCACCAATATGCCTTATTATCTCATCCTTCAGCTGTTGAATTATTGTTGGCATAGACCTTACTTTTGAGATGACCCCAAAGGAAGAAATCTAAAGGCGCCAGGTCACACGACCATGGTGGCCAATTGACCTCGCCGTTTCGAGAGATGATGCGACCTGGGAAATTCTGATTCAATAAAGACATTGTTGCATTGGCTGTGTGGCATGTGGCGCCGTCCTGTTTAAACCATAAATCTTCGACATCCATAGAACTCAATTCAGGCCATAAAAAGTTGGTTATCTTGGCATGGTATCGCTCGCCGGTTACCGTAACAGATTTCCCGGCATCATTTTCGAAGAAAAACGGCCCAATGATTCCGTTAGCAAAAAATGCCCACCAAACAGTGACCTTTTATGGATGCAGTGGCTTTTCAACAATCTTCCTGGGATTTCCATCAGCCCAAATGCGACAATTCTGCTTATTAACGAATCCAGCAAGATGAAAATAGGCTTCATCCCTAAAGATGATTTTATGGGAAAAATCATCATCGGCTTGTCTTTGCTCGTGCACCCAATTGACGAATGTACGGCTTTTCAAATGATCAGGAGTCTTCAGTTTTTGTGCCAATTGAATTTTATAAGCGTGTAGAGACAAATCTTTTGTCAAAATTCGTTGTAACGATTTTGTGGAGAGGTTCAATTCCTGCGTGCGGTGACGAATAGAGGTGTCTGGATCTTCAGCCATATTCTCGTGCACTGCAGCAATGTTTTCAGCTAAACGGTGTAAAAGAGCACGCAATGGCGTTTTCATATCTGCCACCAACCCGGTTTGCATGAATTTACGAACAATTTTCCCAATTGCACTCTCGGTTGATCGATTATGTCGACCCCAAAAAAATCGCGTTTCTGTTTGAACGTCCATTTTCGTAATAGGCTTCGATAACTTTAACACGTTGTTCGATTGTTCATCTTTCCATATATATATATATATATATATATATATATATATATATATATATATATATATATATATATATATATATATATATATATATGTATAAAGGGTGTTCAAAAACTTGGACCGATTTTCAATGTGAGTTAAGTTTAAGCGTTTAATGGTTTTTTATTTTTCTTTCAGATTTAACAACTTCAGTTTTTGGCAATTTCAACCATGGAAAGATTTATAGTTGTTCGATTGTTAATCTTTCCATGGTTAAAATTGCCAAAGTCTGAAGTTGTTAAATCTGAAAGAAAAATTAAAAAACCATTAAACGCTTAAACTTAACTCACATTGAAAATCGGTCCAAGTTATTGAACACCCTTATATATATATATATATATATATATATATATATATATATATATATATATATATATATATATATATATATATATATATATATATATATATATATATATATATATATATATATATATATATATATATATATATATATATATATATATAAATATATATATATATATATAAATATATATATATATATATATAAATATATATATATATATATATATATATATATATATATATATATATATAAATATATATATATATATTTATATATATATATATATATATATATATATATATATATATATATATATAACATATTTAAGGTTTTAGAAGCAACCAACTAATAATGGCTGTAGGGAAATCGATACCCTACCCTCAAACTTGAGGCCCTGTTCGGTAACCGCAACGGGCTGGCATTTGTCGGCGTAACCCGATTATTTAACCCCCCCCCCCGCTCTCTCTCCCCCTCGTCTCGAGGATCACCAGAAAGGTCTCCCACAACCACATAATGCTCGAATCATCAAGTTTCGGGCCCGGCGATCCTAATATTTGTTAAACCGGCAATATTTCCCCTAAAAGTTGGTATTTAATTTCACTTCATTGACGAAATTAGAAGAGAGTCGACCAAAAGCCAGAAGGTGCCTTTAGGGCTAAGTGAAAGACGCTCGGCGAAGAACCATTAGAGGAGAAGGCTTAATTCCGAAGATCTCCCCCCCCCTTTTCCTCCCCTAACCCCAGTGAGGTGGCCAAGTCTATATATGGATAATTGTCGAAGAACGTGGGGGATCGAGTTAGTCATCCAGACGACGAAGTCCAGACTAGAGGCCCGACAACCAACGAAAGAGACATAGAACAAGCTCATCCTGAGCCAGTTCCTGGTGGTTACACCGAAAATTAGCATCTTGTCTCATGAAGATCGAGTTTGTGATTGAGACGACAAGTCTGGTTAAGTGCCAAGCAACCCTACGAAAGGAACACAGAAGAAGCTCATGTTGAGCCAGTTCCTGGTGGTCACACCGAAAGTTAAGTTAGCGTAGGGGCACGGAGGAAAGCCGGGATGTAGTTTTCTCGCTTAGGGAACCAAAGTGAGGCTGTTTTTAGCTTCGGCTCTGAAAACGTTAGTACGAGCCTGGACTGACTTGCAGACCAACGGGGTAAGGAGCCTCCCTAACTGGGACCGATCTCCTCTCTGAAGACATGGTGCTTCGAAGATTTACCAGAACACCGATAAAGATGTCAATTCCTGCCCCGCCAGACGCTGTGCAAGCTCTACTACCGAGGGTTAAAAGAATTCATCTTTTATACCCGAAACTCGGGAGAGGTTCACATGGCTCGGGAAGTAGATATGATGTCAAGCGCCCTTCTTAGGGTGAGAGCTGCTTGATTATCTCCTCCATTTCGTCCTTTCTAAACTTGCGGAAACCACGGGAAGCCAAGATGGGCTCCCATCTCTCGATAACCAGTCCGGGAAGGAATGCGGTGGTTAGCTGAAATGGCCGGCGGGTTCTTCCGGCGGGAGGCCACCAGACATCAGGCCGGAAGGGGAAGGTTTGATATCGCGGCCCGCCCGGAAGGGAGGTGGGGAAACGTGGGAGCATTAGCCTATTCTCCTACATCCCTACCCATCCCGAGGGGAAATTATTCTGAAGCGGAACGAGTGATAATGTCACAAGATATAACCTACTCGCAGTTACAATCTATAGCCAAAATGAGATCCCAGGAAACATACATACGCAAAACACACACAAAAAAAAATTAACCTAATGAAATGGCACTATTTCGCGACAAGGTCTTAGAAATTACAGGAATAACTAGACATACATTAAAAAATAGAATATACATATATACAAAAGAAAAAAATAACAATCGCCAGAGAGTTTCGGTTAGTCGCCACAACTAGGGCCTTCGTCTATCGGATTGCGTGATAAATTATCAGCAATGACGTTATCCGTTCCTTTTATGTAAGATACATTGTATTGGTATTCTGACAATAAAAGGGACTATCTCATAAGTCTGCCGTTCTGACTTTTACAATTTTTCAAGTAGGCTAGTGGTCTATGGTCCGTTTCGATAGTAAAAGGTCTACCAATCAAGTACATCCTAAAGTTTTGAATTCCCCAAATGATTGCTAAAGCTTCAATTCTATAGTAGCGTATTCTCTTTCGCGAACCAACAGCTTCCGGCTCGCGTATGCCACTGGAAATGGGGTTCCTTTTTCCTCATATTGTACTAAAACGCACCCAATGCTGAGATTAGAGGCATCAGTTCGGATGCCAATTTTTTCTGGAGATTAGGCAAACAGAGGATAGGAGTGGAGACCAATTTTTTATTTAGCTCGCCGAAACTCGCATTTTTACGATTTTAAAGCAAAAGAAATATGCAGCAAGATGACTCTTAACACGCTTTCTGTGCCATTATATGAGTCATTATTGTGGAGTGGTTGATTGGACACTTCCAGATGTAAAAATATAGGTGTTACATCTCTACTCTCACTGCTCTTGAAAATATATATCCTGCATTTAGTGTTACACTCTCCCTGAAAGGGTTAAACAAGTATCTTTTCTTTTTGTTAATCTTACTCGATTTATATTTAATATATTGAGGAAATAATATTGAAATTATTATCTATAAACTTTTAGACTAAGTTTATATATACTAACCCAAAATTACTACATTCCACCCCATCGTTTCTTTTTTTTCAATTCGTTTAAAGTTTCTTCAAATAGCGGAAAGAAAGAAATATTTAGTTATTGGTAAAAATAAGGAAGTGATTGAAAGAATGATAATAATTTGGAGAAATATGACTAAGCTGTTTGATCTAGATTATAATGCAAAAGAGATATTTACGATTTGGGAACAGTGCTAGCCTGCTTACAAGAAAGTTTGCCTAAGTATAACTGTCTACTGGTTAGACCTTACAACCAGACAGAGGCCACATGAAGAGCTCGCGTGCATTAGACTAACAAGCTATAATACCTGTGATATGCTTGTGTAAGGGTGCGAAGATGTATCAAAGAAAAAATTCCTCCCAACGCGATAATATAAAAAGCCCATTAAATTACAAACTCAAAAAAGACGAAATCGCCGTAGCGTGACGGCTAGAGTGCTGGCATTTGGATTCAAAGACCAGGCATCCAAACTCAGTCCACAAAATTTTATGAAGAAATCTCCCAGAAGAAAACGGTAATCAAGGACTAACTGAAGAAATCGACTCAAGATGAAGTATGATATTGATAAATTAGAAAATACTATAATAAAGGCCCCCCCCACCCATACATGCACAGATTACAGTAAAAGTTCACTCTTAATTCCATATTCAGAACAAAGTTCCCAGATTGGATTTTAGATAGCTGATATTCTAATTCTACAAATATCAGATTATTTTATTTGTTTATTACTCTATTATTTCTATTAAAAATTCGTATCAGGATCTCATTTAAAAAGAAATTGTATATAATTTTAGTTATAATTAAATTTTAATATTTAGTAATTGTTGTAGGGGTGCGAAGATGTATCAGAGAAAAAAAAATCCTTCCAACGCCATAATATAAATAGCCCATTAAATTACCGACTCAAAAAAGACGGACTCAACGTAGCGGGATGGCTAGAGTGCTGGCATTTGGATTCAAAGACCCGCGATCGAAACTCAGTCCACAAAATTTTATGAAGAAATTTCCCAGAAAATAACGGAAATCAAGGACTAACTCAAGAATTCGACTCAAGAGAAAACCGAGAGAAAACCGCTGTCAAGGAAAACGGAAAGAAAACGACTTCAAGGCCTAACTCATCAAGAATAAAAGAAATTCGTCAAGAAGCATCAAAGAAGGAATCATCTGGTCATCAAGAATTAAAAAGGAAATCATTAAGTGATCAAGAATTTGGAAGGAATCATCACATCAAGATAAATGCAAGTTAATTGAAGATACATCAAGAAAAGAAAATCGAAGATCAAGAACTAACACAGCAAATAAGAATACCAAAGAGTCAGATAAATGGAGTCAATGTTTCAAGGGGCAACTTTAGTCAAGAAGAAATAAATAGATTCGAATATAGTAATCTCAAAAATGAAGAATAATACTGATAAATAAGCAAAAGTTAAAAAATAAATATAAAGGCCCCCCTCCCCATATTATAATACTAATTTTATAAATAATTTAGAATGTATTTTTACTTCAGGATAACAACAGACAATAACAGTAATAGTGTGAAGGTCTTTGTCCAGTTTGGAGCAGATGCTGACATACTGCCAGACCTGCAAGTAGCTCAGGATGTGGATTTCCACTCTGATAGTGATGATGCCTCTGTGGATGCTCTGTTCCTGGATCCGTGGAAGAGCTCGAGCAGGAATTTCAGCATGTCTATCTGACAGACTAACTGAATGTGCCTGTGCCTGACGATGTCGACACCACCGTAGACAATCTCATCAACCTCTCAGTCCACACATTTAACTTAGTGTCTACAGGGCTGCTATAACCAAGGCACGCGCCCTCTGGAACCTGTAGGGTCTCAGCACTGTGGTAAAAGATAACTTTTAGGTGGAACTCCACCTATAACTGTGGTATCCGTAAACACCATCCTGGAGACTAAAAGTCCATAAATCCATCATAAGTTTATCACTCTTACCTGTTATCATTGCTCAGAAGTCCCGTCAGCATGAGCATGATTTGACGGTAGGCTCGTAATTCACTCCCCGTTAACCTCTTATTGACTTTTATTCGAGAAAGACTAATGTCATCTGCTAACAGTTCGCTTGCAATCTTCCTACAATATTTGCTTTTGTCCTTATTAGCCATTTGTTTTATTTTCCTGTCTGTTCTTGTTTTTTTTCCCTTTTGCGACCACATTTCCCAGCCCTAAAATGAATCCAAATTAAGACCATTTTCATTTTTTTCTTTATATTGCTTACTATTTGAGAGGAGACTCCAATAGTAAGCTGCACTCTAGTGATAGAGAGCACTGTGGCTCACTCAGTGCCGACCCTGATGTGCTGGGAGAGTGTAGTGTTTCTTTTTGACTACGCTTTTGTTGTGCTTAAAAACGTTTTATATTCTTAAATGTGATAAAGTGGAGAATTAAATTAATATTTTTTTCGGTTCTTTTATTTTACAGAAAATTTAACCATGGTCTCCTTGCATCCCCAAGAAATAAGTTCTGTGACTGTAAATGAACTTCAACAGCTTAAGTTTTCACAGCTGTCTTTCCATGAAAGAGTTGCTGTTAAGAAAAGAGGACGTTCAACACCTGATCTCCAAATATCTAAGCAAAGCATAAGCAACAAGAAGAAATATATTCGTAGCTTTAATTCTGAATAGTAACAACGAAAAAGTTGGCTTTGAGGCTGTGAAGTAAAAAATGCGCTGTTTTACTTCCCTTGTTTGCTGTTTGGAGGTGATGTAACGTGGATAAAAGATGGTTTTAAGAATATAAACAAAGTGAAAGAAAAAACTGAAAAGCATGAGAAGTCAAAGCAGCACTTGATAATGTTGTTTCACTCTCACTTTTAGGAAACGTAAATATTATGGAAAGACTTAGTGACACATACAGACTTTCAATCAATGAGCATAACATAAAGATTAAAAGGAACAGTGATTTTTTTTTTCCAAAATAGACTGTATTTTCTTTTCTGGAAACTTTGAAACTCCCCTACATGGACATGCTGAAAAAGACGATTCAGTAAATCCAGAGGAGGATTTTGAGGATTAATAATTTTGCATCTAAATTAGATCCAGATTCGAAGAATCACTTAGAAGGGTATTTCTAAGACCATTCAGGATGAGATACTTGACTGCCTGCTACAAATATACCATGAAGAGATAATGACGGAAATCAGAAAAGCTTCCTTTGTACCTGTAATGGCTGATGTCACAACAGATGTTTCGGAACACTCTCAAATGGTCATTGTTCTACGGTACGTATTAAAGGGAGAAATATTTGAACATTTTGAGTGATTCCTTATTCCAAAAAATCAAACTGCAGATGGCATATTAAACGTATTCTAGAACAATTAGACATAATCCTTCATGGAAATGGACTAAAAGTGATAGCTCAGACATTTGATGGTGCGAAGGTCATGAAAGGCAAAAAAGAAGGAGTTCAAGCAAAAATTAAAGCAGTTTATAGTAATGCACATCAACTTAATTTAATAATGAGAAATGCAGCAAGTATTACACGAAACGCAAGAATATTTTTCTCTAACATTTTGGCTATTCCAACATTATTCTCAAGATCACCGCAACCTGTGTCCATTCTCAATAAGTATATGGACGTCAGCATTCCACATCCATCCTCTATAACGTGGAACTTCAACATACGGACCGTAAACAGAGTTCATAAAAAACTTCAACCTTTAAAAAACAGCTTTACTGAAATTCAGTCAGCATCAAATGTAGATCAAACCATTGTAGAAGCAACATGAATTTTAAAATACCTGAATGATGATAATTTCATGTTTTGGTTAGAGCTTTTTCGTCAAATTATGCCTCATATTGAAGTAATTTACAACCAAATGCAATCTCGAGAAATTAGTCTGCTTAAACTCAATGAATATACAACAAATTTCAAAACTGCTATTTTACAAATAAGAAACTCAAAGTACTGTGAGAATCCTTCAAAGGCACTCATGGCAGAAGCTAAGAAAATGTGTGACTGTATGTGTTGATACAATGGACAATATTCTTCCACTAAACACTTATTAGATGCTGAATTGTTCGACAAGAAAAGCTTCACTAGTTTTAAGAATGAACTGCCTACAGAAGAGATAGTACTGACTACTGAAGCATATCCCATGATTGACAAAGAAAAACTTGAAACTGAACTAAAAGTATTCTATCGTAGGTCCGATATTCATGAATATTGCAAATTAATTGAGCTGCTGAAATTTATCTTAGAAAATAATCTAGATGATGTTCTTAGTGAAATTACGAAACTGATAAAAACCCTCTTGACAATTCTTATGCTTGCATCAGAGGCAGAACGATGCTTTTCAACCTACCTAAGGAGCACTATGAATTCTGAAAGACTAAATGCACTTGCAATGCTTTCAAGGGAGAAAAAAAATCCTCATTAGTCATCCAGAGAACAAAAAGAATATAATTAGTCTTTTCGCGCAAATTAAAATAAGAAGAATGGATTTCGTTTTTAAATGAGTGGATCAAGCTTGAACTGTAATAATTTAGGTGAATAGGGGGTAAAAATTAATTTGATTTTGTTATGTTGTGTTTAAGATTTTACCAAGTTTATCTATAAATTTTCTTTTTATATGTTTATTTCCTCTTACACAATATTAAAACAATGCTGAATTTTTTTTGATGCAGCACCCCCATTAATTTTAGCTACGGGCCGCCACTGTTCATAATAATAACAATAACATAGGGGGGGAAGTAATTCTGTCGATTGTGCTGTTTGCCCTAAGCAATAATTTAGGCAAGCCGGTAAATCATTAAGTCTACGTTTGACCCAACATAAATACAAAATTAGAAGAGGTGAAAGTAATAGTGCTTTCTTTGTCTATTTATATAAAAATAGTCCCCTTATCAATTGGAATTCGGCTAAAATTATTTACAAATCGGATGACTATGTTAAAAGAAATATTGACGAATGCGCATTCTTTAATTCCTCGCCTAATTTTAATATATCTCCCGGTCTCTTCAAACTGGATCCTGTAATTAAAAGGTTTATTTGTAACGAAATTGTCCATTTTAAATCTTAGCCCTTTGATTTACTAAATTAGTCATGTTTCTTGTGTTTATTTCAATGTATTTATAATTGCATGTGTATGTACACATAGCTTTGTGACCTAAATGTCTACATTCTTTTCTCACAGTTGGAACCTCCGGAAGTAGACCTTATCTATATGTCTTTCCCCTCTGTATCCGGCATTTAATCCCGTCTTTGATAATATTTCTCTATTTT
The DNA here is from genome assembly GCA_963969495.1 of Ceratothoa steindachneri. NCBI lineage: Eukaryota > Metazoa > Arthropoda > Malacostraca > Isopoda > Cymothoidae > Ceratothoa > Ceratothoa steindachneri. Next base: position 171,974,017 of record OZ018318.1, read on the forward strand.
GTGTCCCTTCGCTGTATATGGGCTGGGCACCATTCTGTTGTCTCTTATATATACCACCTCTGTAAAGTAATTCGTTATTGCTTGAGAATGAACTAAACCAGATCGAAAGTACTTGAAATCTGCCTTTCATTTTCCTGTGGGATTTTTTTGCACACACACACACACACACACACATATATATATATATATATATATATATATATATATATATATATATATATATATATATATATATATATATATATATATATATATATATATATATATATATTAAATCTAACTGAAAAAATCGAAGCAACTTATTCCTATTTTCGTGTGACAGTACCCCATGACTGAGTCGACAATGATGAGAAGAATAGCAAACCAAAAGAATAGAGGAGGTCTCTATCGTCTAACGTGTCATATTTTATTTTTATTTTTGTATTTGTTCTTCCTTTTTGTTTCATTCGACTACATTATCACTCATTTTTTCTAGGTTAATACTAAAATTGTGCTTAATTAAAGTTTTATGTCTTCCAATTTTTTCGCCTTTAATAATTTTGCATTTTTTATATTTTATGGTTTAGGCAGTTTTGGGGTCGTTTTAAAGCACATAAACATTTTTCGGTAGGTATTGTTCTATAGTAATAAAATAATAATGCATTTGAATCAACTTCCGTTACATTTTTAACGCATTAACGATTAACGAAGCTAGCCTATTGGTTAAGAGATTAACAGTAAACGCAGTTAACGTTTTAATTAGCTGTGCCCAGCTTTGTTGACTACCTTCAATCCAACAAATGATACAAGAAAATGAAACGTTTTTTCGCACAGTGATGCGTAAATTTATCTATATTTACAAGCCGCTGTTCTCTTCCTTAACAGGAAGAGCTTGGTTACACAGGCACCCCTGCGGGGGTGTGGCCTACGGCCTTATTTGCTAATCTTAACCGCCTTTTTTAATTCCCTTCATAGACTCTTTATTTTAACACCCTGAACACCCTTTTCTTCTTCTTCTTCTTCTTCTTCTTCTTCTTCTTCTTCTTCTTCTTCTTCTTCTTCTTCTTCTTCTTCTTCTTCTTCTTCTTCTTCTTCTTCTTCTTCTTCTTCGGTCTGTGTCCTACGGCTTATCATGATTCACTTTTCTTTTCTCCATCTAAATTTGCTAGAATAATTTCCATGCCAAAATTTTAATAAATTTTCTGAACTTCACCATTTGTAATTCTTTTAGTTTAAAAAAAGTCACAAAAATTCGATACTTATATTTATTTCTGAACTTTACCATTTTATTTTTTTAAAGGAATTATTAGAAATAACAGATAAAAAAATTAAATCTACTTAGGTGACAACCGAACTAAAAGAAAAAATCTTATTCAAACCTTCAAAAAATCTCGTTCTTAAAATATAGGGTTATGGATGACACCAATCTCAAACTCTTCCATCATGTCAGCTAGGAAATGGTTCCTGTGATTGAGCGTGTATTCGGCTGGGGTGGGTGCCTAGTGCCTACCGTTCAAATTCTCGCAGAAGAGAAAGCGCCTCAAGCCAACCGCGGTGACGTGGCGGAATTCTGGCGTATCGAAATCAGCTAACGATGCTATAGACAATTAAATTAAAGTATACCTCATATAAAGGTGTAGTTGCATTAACTGAAATCAGGCATTTAAAGCAATGAGGAGAACGGAGACATCATGTCGAGTCTAAAACGAAAATTTCCCACCAGACCTAACTCGAGCGATACGTGGTGGGAGGGCACTTCGAGAAGAAACCCTCATGGCATGGCGTTGGCTGTGGCCTTTCAGGAGGCAGAACTCCAGGGGTCCTTGTCTTCAGAAAACGCTAAGAGCGCTGCCACCTTCGGATATTTTACTAGAGAGGGGGGGGGGGAGGATTGAGTCGCCGTGCGTATCTAGTTCTCCACTTGAATTAATTCCTTGACAGAAAGGTCTGCTTCGGAGCTACGCGTCCATCTTTTGGTTAGTTGCGAGTCCCCATGACGCCCATCCAGCCTTAAACCATGGCGAGGGAGCCGAGTTTTCCTTGTTGCTGCTATCTTTGGGGGAGGGGAGGGGATGGTATACAGTCTTAGGTATCCGGGGAGGGTCTCACGACCACCTTCGGAGGTTTGTGTCTTCTGTATCTGATGATTCAATGGAGGCGTGAGGCCGCCTTGCCTTGTGGGAAGAGGTCGCGTATGTGTGGGAGTGAGGGGTTAGCCAGGGGGTAGGGTTGAGCCCGTGGAGCCACCAACTCTACCTGGGGGCAGCCGGGGGGAGGGGGGATTAGAATCCGTAGAAGAGTACCGAATGGGCATGAAGGCTACACTGTTCATAGGTCTGGAGAGGCCAGGAACAGTTTTTTTAACTTGAAAGTGATATGAAGTTCCAGGTCGCATAGTGCTTGGCAGGACCTAATCGTTGAGAGATTCGGTCCCCAGAAGTAACGTGGCCTTTGAGAATATTGCACGTATTTTGGCTTGACCCAACTTGACATGTCTGCATGTTCGATTGGTATGCCTTAAGCGGTGACAGTGATAGAACCACCGTGGCAGTGACACGAATATTTTGGCGCAGTAGCGATACCAATCAGCGCACACCCAGTCAGAGGGCCTATCACGATTGAACGTGACGAAGAGTCTTAGGGGAATCTAGAAATACATCATTGCTTCCTCATCCCAACTTCAACCTTCACCGCTCCATGTTCGGCCAGCTCCTTGGTGATGTTTTCTAGTCAGTAGTCCACGAGTTCCCTTGAATAAACTCCTCCTTTCATAAAGTTCAATGTAGATTGTGGTCTTACCCGTTCTTGCGAGTTATCAACTGTTATTAGCGCTCTTGTTATAGCCGTCTGAGAAGGGTCAGCCACATTCACGAGAAGAGTCTTGTCCACGGAATGGCTGGCCTTCGTCACTCTACCAATTTCCCTAGTTCAAATATATTTGATGGAGCATATAACCTATCTTTGGCCAGCGTGTCGCCACAGGAAAGGTTTGAAGTCAGCACACTCGAAAAAAAACGCTACTGCATTAAAGTATTCGTGTCCCTACCACGGTGGTGCTATCACTGTAACCGCTTCAGGCATACCAATCCAACGTGCAGATGTGTCATGTCGGGTCAAGCCAAAATATGAGGGTCCCGGCGTCTTCAAGGCTCAACTAACCTTAATTACAACTTTGATCCGCTTTGACATTGCCTCTCCACCTAAGGCAGGACGTTCCATCTTTGGCATGATAAACAGCAAAATCATCAGGGGACCTGTCCATCTCCGGACCCACCGGAAGGAGCAAATCACAGACTCCATTTTCTTTTTACTCATGGATTTTTCCTTTTTCGAGAGGATGACGGGTGGATGGACCTTCTTTTCTTCCACGTTTGGACGTGGCCCCATGGCCGAACGAGCCATACTCAGTCTTATTTCTCCTCGAAATGGAAAAGGATTTTGCTGTACTGGGAGTTACACACGAGGGAGGATGGCCATCATCTCCTTTTGAATCATCGAAGGCCTATGGTGCTTCTTGAGGATCTAGCACAGAGGCGGACTAAGGCTCTTGGGTATCTTCCTCCGAGTCAATGTTCACCCACGGGGGAGGGGGACCACTGGGTCCATTTCCAACAAGGAACAGGATGGAAAAGGCTATATCCCTCCTCTAATTCTCGGGGTTCCAGAGCGGACCTATATAGAAAACCTCATCGGGGCTAGCATGCTAGCTTCCATTAGAAAAGGTGAGGGCGGTCAAGCCAGCCCCCAACAAGGTCATGAATAAAAGATCAATTGGGTGTAAGATCAAGGCACAAAGGACTATCCCGCCTATAAAGGGGTTCACCTGATCCATCTGCCGTCATCGGGGGCGAGACCCCAAGCGTCACTGCCTCTGCCACACCCTAATTTTGACCGTCTCTTGAAAAGGCAAAAATGAAACCGCCGCTTGTAGAGATTCTTCCGAAGAGGACTCTGCAGAAAGGGGCAAAGGAAACCCACAAAATTAGTAGCTATAGGATAGGAGTAAGCCCCCTAGCGTTAGGAGATGCGTGGAAGAGGCTCCTGTGAAAGAACTTCAATCCATGTCAAAGGTGAAGATTCCAGAGGGCAGCTCGAAAAGTGGCAAAGGGAGGATTCCTCTGTCGGTCAGAGAGGTGCTTCCAGTTTCCTGGCCCACCTCTGCACCGAGAGGGAAGGTCCGTGCTTGGAGGCGGTTCTTCGTGCATCTGAAAACGCCCATTATTCAACTCTGTAGCAGCCATGGAAGAGTTTATAAGAAATAACAACAAGACATGGAAAGTAGAAACTATTACTTCCATCGGACAACCTTGTGTCGTGAGTTGCGCGGGTAAGTTGCAAACGTTTGACTCTGATGGACTCTAAGACGCCTACCAGGTTCTCAATGAAATGCACCAGGGGCTTCGAGGCTCGAGTCGCTTTCTTAGTGGAGTGGAGGGTGATTTTTTGCCCCGATCATCCCTCCCCTGTCTCTGGAAGGGGCTTGGAGCCGGCGGAACGGCGGTGGACAGTTTTTGGACGGATTTTTAAAAAAAAATTAAGAGACCATCTAGCGACTGGCTACTAAGACAAAAGTCGCCGTAGTCACGCTACAGCATAATACTAGGCTATAATAATAAAAAAAGTAAAACGTGTAAGAAGCAAATAACAAAGATAAAAATAGAAAAAAATAAAATAAAAAAACAAGATAAGCAAAAGTGCAAGAAGGAAGCGCGCTTCGGCGTCAAGTTTACCCCAGGAACATTCGACCTACAATAAAGAGAGTCAAATAAAATGGAGGTGGTCAGTTTCCTCGAAAAATTCATATAGTCCACAAGTCTGTGTACACAAACCTGTACCGAGTTTTAAGGGACATGTGGTAGCGACCCCACTCGTCCTAGTTCACGGACTTGTAACGTACGCAAAGATCACCCAGACTAGGGCATTCAACAAGAATGTGCTGAACAGTCTGGGGGAAAACACACTCGTAACAATAAGGTGACGGAGAGCGCTCCATCAAGTGGCGGTGAGTCGCTCGAGTGTGACCAATTTGGAGACGACAAAAAGCAACCTGAAGCTGTCATGGTATAGGGAGTAGATCCATGGAAAGAGTCGCAGCGCAATGGAACACAACTTAAATTTCCCGTACGCCGTCTTCCATCTTCCTTGCCAAGCAGCCCGGATTCCGTCCATGTAATCGGTGCGAAGAGAGAAACGCTTATCTGGTCGCGCAGTCCTCGCGGACTCACTGGCGCCCTTATTACCCGGAATTCTCACATGCCCAGGAACCCAACAGAAGATAATCTCAACATCTACTCGGCTCTCGGAAACCTTCGCGTCACGGATATCATGGCGCGAGACCCTAAGCGTACGAATATGAGCCTGCCAGGTTAGGCGTCGGTCAAAAACAGGACCAAGGAAACGGTGCGATCCACTAATTCCCACCGACTCCCATTTAGAAAAGTCGTCCGTGTCAAAGTGGAGCCATGGATGGCGGCAGAATTGCATCACCTTAGTTTTAGGGTGCTCGATTTGGAGGCAACAGAAAACGACTTGAAGCCGTCCAGACATTAAAGGGTAGGTCTACGGAAAAGGTCGCGGCGCGATGACACACAACTTTGGATTCCCGTTGGTTGACGCACATCTTTAACCATGCATCCCGATGGCTGACCTGATTCCTACCATATAGTAAAGGTTGAGAAAAAAAAAAAACGCTGGTTAAGTTGCCCAGTCCATGAAGACTGTTTGGCGCCCTCATTTCCCTAATTCATACATGTCCAGGAATACAGCGGAAGACAATTTCGATATCCCCCCGTGTCTCGCATTTGTGGTGTAACGGATACTGAGGACCAAGGGGTTCAGATTCCAATGACCAAAGGCACTCAGTTCGTTCTGTGAGTTATTTTAAAACAAAACTATGTGTCCGAAACGGGCACAGCACGTAATCGCCCCTAACGAGTGATTAATTGTAACCACTTCGGCCAAAAAGACAGAACCGGGAAGAGCCCCGGTGGCTTCAAGCAGAGAGGAGAAGGAAAAGAAGTAGATTGCTTATTCGATTTAAGAACCAACCGCCTGCTCAAAGCAATAAGAGCACAATAGTACCGGTGCTGTACAAGCTTTGGGGCCAGAGAGATGACGACAAACGTAGAGTTTTTCACCTCCAGGGAAGCGTCGGAGGCATAACCACGGCCTCAAGAGCTACGTCAAGCTATCGAAGGAATTTACTTGCCCTAAACTCAAAAGGCCTAGGGAATGATTGGTGAATTAGGGCGTCATAAGGACAGTCAAAATCGGCTCCCTATGAAATTAGAGACGTTGGTAGCCAGGAGAAACGCTTGACTTGCTCTTACAAGCACATGATTCACTATACATGCCCTAAAGTGACCGATATCTCCACAACATTGATAGGTTTTTTTATAGAGAACCCAAGGAAGGAACTGTTCATCAAAAAGATACCAGTTTGGTGGATCAAGACCATCTACCGCAATTCACACTGGGCTGTTGAACACGCTGCCGTAGTCTAGCTTACAACGAATAAAGGAGCGATAAAAAAGTAGGAGAGTAGCCCTATGAGCATCCTAAGTGCTAAATGCCACAGAATGAATAATGTCCATGTTGCGGGTACAAGAGAACCTAAGGCTGCGTATGTGCACCTTCCGCATGCGATCCTAAAATATTCAATATTCACTTGTTCCCTCGCCTTCTCCAACTCACGGTCACTTGAATTCTTTCTCCATATAATCCTTAGATTTTACAAACAAAAACACTGTCTAATTCCTTATATTTCCTTTTCCAGACTCTCATACATTTCCCCATTTAACCATCGGGATTTTAATAGTTACAATCAATTTCAATTATTTTAATCTCATTTTAATTATTCCAATTACATTTACCCACAATTCGTTATTCCAATTACATTTACCCACAAATCGTGATTTCAATTACATTTACCCACAATTCATGATTTCAATTATATTTACCCACAATTCGTGATATCAAATTTCATTTACCCACACTTCGTGATTTCAATTACATTTACCTACAATTCGTGATATCAAATTTCATTTATCCATAATTTGTGATTTCAAATATTTGAATTACATTTTAATTAGTTACAATTACGTTCTAATTAATTACCTATCTACCTTACGCCAAGTTTAGTCACGACCTAAATTCACTGTTAAATATGTTCCATTCTTGTTAATCTATAATAATATATATTATGTTTTATATCTTCGTTGTATTTCATCCATTCCTTAACGATTTTGTGTCCAACCATTAAGCCTAACTTCGTCATAAGATTAGCCGCTTGAGCCATTTTTTACGATTCAATAACTCTCCTCAAAAACTTATAGATATAGGTTTGTTGTGAAGTTTCTATCTAGGTTCATACCACTATGGCCCTATATCTATAAATTGGTGCCCAAAGTTTAATTATCTCCATTCTTAATATAAAATCAAATATAAATTTTCAACCTAGTCACGTGGTCTCATATCTTTCGGGTCACTTACTCATGCGTTCATTTTCCGAGCGTAGCCTCTCAACACGTGTTAGTTTATAATCCCAAGTTTCCAATTACATCCTTAATTGAATTAATAATATCCTTATTAAATTAAATTTATTATATCTATATAAATACAACAAGTGAATAATATTTCTTTTTCCGATAATTTTTATTTTACGCTCATTCACGTGACTGAGTTTTACACACACACACGATGCACACACTTCATACTAGTAAAAAAGTCACGATGGTTACATCAGCAGCTTCGTTGACAACTCACACCATTACGACATCGCAGGCTGGCCTTACTGATTCCACCAATACGAGTATCTCTAATATTACTTCCGCAAGCATCCTTCAAAATTCGTCCTCCATGCAAAAAGATCGATCTCGATTTCTTCCTTCCTCGATTGTCCTCCCAAAATATAATTCGGGCAACCCCATTGCCTGGTTAGAAATGGCCGTGATTATAATGATGCATCACGCCATCTCTGAACAAAACCGGATTTTCTGCATCACTCAAAATTTACCATTGAGTATCTTTTCACTTTTAAAAAACATCTTGCTAGAAAGTGGTAGAATCGGGGTTTAGGACAAATTAAAAGAGGCTTTTAAGGAGGAGTTTGGGAGATCGTAAGTCGAAGATCTAAGGATGCTATTAAATACTCAGGAGATGGGTGACCGGCGTCCCACACGATTTCTGGATCATCTAAAAGACTTAATTCGAACTAAGGGAGCTCAGTTAGAATTTTTCGCTCCCTGCTCACAGAAATATTTATCCGTGGGATTCCTGAAAATATTAGGCCACTCATCCTAATGACATCACCCACTAAGGTGGAAAAAATGGCAAAGGCAGCCGATGAGTTGTTCAATAATTCATACGTAAGCTAGGGAACTATTTTAATATCTCAAGAACAATGTTCAAATACGTCTATTTCACAGGTTCGTTTACCGAGGGAGTCTTCAGATAACCGACCACAACTCGTACGTAAGTCCCCCTCCCCCCCTGGCACAGGATCTTGCTGTTGTGTTGGAAAGGATAGAGAGCAATCTTCGTGCCATAAAAGTGCGACAACGGGTGCAGCGAGAGCACAGTCGTGAGCAGGGTTGTTCCCCCCGAAAAAGAAACCAACGAGTGAACTCCAACTCAAGAGGTGAGGCATGGCAGAATCATTTTCATTCTCGCCCCAATACCGCCTATCCTGACGATAATTCTCAGGGTCTCTGCTGGTATCATTATAAATATGGTAGCAACGCCGTATATTGTGTACAGCCTTGTAGCTTCTACCACGCATTTAATCCTCGTTCTTCACCTAACCCTTATTCGCAAATTTTTCACCGTCCGACAAATCATGCTGCTTGTTTCTTTTCCCCAACTTTCAAATTGGTGCTGGTACCATTGCATGTTTGGTGAAAAGGCAGAAAAATGCTTATACCCATGCACGTACCAACCTCAAACGCGCAAAATCAGTAAAAATCTACGGTGTCTCTTACCCAAATTTCATACTTATCAGTACAGCATAATCCTTTAAAGTAAAAACGTAAATGATTCGTGGATCTATCACCTCTGCAAGCTCAGTTTTTCCTCAGGTCATCCTCCCTTTAATATTTACGACTCACTTTCCGGTTTTTCATTTTTGGTTGACACGGGTGCTCAATGCAGTGTAATTCCAACCTCCCCAGACGACAAAGCTTGCCTCTCTGACCATGTTCTTAAAGCCGCTAACTCTTCAGATATAAGAACATCTGGAAGGTGTAACCTTGAGCTCTCTCTTGGGTTACGTCGTTTTTTTCCATGGACCTTCATCCTCGCCGAGGTTGACATTCCACTTTTGGGCCTCGATTGCCTTCCGGCTCACGACCTTGTGGTCGATTCTCGCAATCGCAAGCTTGTCTACAGAACCACTACTCTGACCGTTTATGGTTTATTTTTTCCCCTCAGAGTTCTCTTCTGTCTGTTCGTCTCCCTACAACTGCCCCATACTCCCAACAACTCCTGCGGGAATTTCCTGGCCTTAGTCTACCACCTTCAAAGGACAGGCCTATCAAGCACGATGTGGTTCATAGGATAGAGAGGACAGGGGGCCTGTATTCTCACGCCTCCGTCGACTGGCCCCGGATAGACCTGCTCTAATGAAGCAGGAGTTCAAGTTTATGGTGGAGGCCGGAATAGCTTTTTCATCTACCTCTCCCTGGGCTTCACAGCTTCACGTAGTGCCAAAGTCTACACCGGGTGAGTTCAGGGCTGTAGGTAATCGATTACAGGCGACTCAATGCTTGTATCATTCCAGATAGATATCCTCTTCCTTACCTGTTTGATTTTAATTCTGCTCTTTTTGATTATTCAATCTCTTCTCGACTCGATTTGGTTCGTGCTTCAACCAAATCCCCCTTCATCCAGATGATGTCCCAAAGACGGCTATCACCACGCCATTCGGTTCCTTCGTCATGAAGCGAATGCTTTAGGGTCTTCGTAACAGTAATCAGACCTCCCAACGGTTTATGGATCAGGCTCTAAGAGGTCTCCCCTTCGTATTTTGCTACATAGATGACCTCCTGATAGCACCTTCGTCTATAAAGGAACATCTCTCACACCTTCGTCAGGTTTTCGCTCGTTTAGAAGAGTATCGTATCGTACTCAACATAAATAAGGGTCTTTTGGGTGTCACACAACTCTCTTTTTGGGGACACCACATTTCCACTGGCGGAATTCGAACCTCTCGAAGATAAAGTTGCAATTATTCGGGATTTTCCCCGACCTTCTACACTCAAGAAACTTCGGAGATTTTGTGGTATGGTAAATTTTAACACAGATTCATTCCCAACATTTCTAACATCATGCAACCTCTCTACGATTTGTTTTCAAAATCCAAGAAGAACCTTCCTCTATTCTGGCCTTCCGAAGCGTGCGAGGCTTTCTCTCGCACGAAAGAGTCTATGGTTTCCGCTGTTTCCCTGGCCCATCCTTGCCGAGGAGCTTCTATAAGCGTTGATTTGGACGCGTCCGCTACCCATGTTGGTGCGACGTTGCAGTAGAAGGTTGGTGACTCCTAGCAACCGCTCACTGTCTTCTCCAAATCACTTATTCCTTCTCAACAGAGGTACAGTGCATTTTCCCGCGAACTCCTTAGTGCTTACTTCGCCCTCCGCCACTTCCGCCAATACTTGGAAGGGCGTGAATTTACTGTTTTACCGGCCATAAGCCGTTGGTTGGTACCCTTGCCACTAGTAGCGCCTCTGCTGTGCATTCTGCCGTTGATTCCCGTCATCTTGATTCATCCTGCAGATGGCAAACGATATTCGCTACGTTCCTGGTTCATAAAACGTCGTGCCGGACGCTGTCTCTCGCATTTCATCGATTCCGGACACACAACTCTCCCACACTGCACACATCGATCATGCGACAATAGCGCTCGCCCAGGAACAAGATGAAGACACGCAAACACCTCGTCACTCTTCTCAACTCGTCGTTCGCGAAATAGACTTGCCGGACAGTCCTTTCAGGCGCATACTGGTTGACTATTCATTGCCCGACTGTCCCCATCCATTTATTACTCTCGCTTACCGTCGGCACATTTTTGACCAAACGCCGACATGGCCAAATGGACCCGCGCATGTCTGCCTTGTCAACGCGAAAAGGTTCAACGCCACACAAAGACCCCTCTGGCTGCTTTTCCTCTTCCATCGGCACGTTTTGACGCCGTTCACATCGATCTGGTAGGCCCTCTGCCCTTTTTGCGCGGTTGCACTAATCTTCTCACCATGATCGACTGTTTTACTCGTTGGCTAGAAGCAGTTCCTATCTCGGAGATCAGAGCTTCCACTGTAACTCTAGCTTTCGTCTCAGCATGGTTTGCTCGTTTTGGTTTTCCCTAAACAATCATGACTGATCGTGGTAGCCAATTTGAATCCCACCAATGGGATGCACTAATGTCAGTGCTTGGCTCTATTTCGTCTTTCTTCGTACCACTAGCTATCATCCCCAAAACAACGCAAATGTCGAACAGTTGCATAAGACTCTCAAGCCAAACTTACGCTCCACTGATCCCAACATCACTTGGGTGGACAAGCTACCCTTGATTCTCCTGGGTATCCGTGCATCCTTGAAAGAAGATTTGGCTTGCTCTGCGGCGGGACTTGTCTATGATACTCAACTTCGTCTTCCTGGTCATTTTTTTCTTTTCTTCTGACCGTCCTCTACTATCTTATGTTCATCCTGCTGCATACTTACATTATTTAGTACGAGCGATGTCTGAAGTTAGGCTGACCACCCCAAGAGTGCCTTCTCATCAGATACCTTTCGTGCTTATACTATATATTTATCAATGTGATTTATCTTCGGTTAATAAATCAGCATAGATAGCGTTTCGAAAACCATAACAATAAATTTTGTTTGATCAAGGATGTCTGCCGTTAGCTTTAGGCCTAAAGGCAACAGCGAAATAAATTTTGGAATATTGACTTGGGCTTTAAGTAAGACAATTACACAAATATAAATATATTCATAAAATCAACGAATGTACAGAGATAAGTATGCTAAGTAAATATGGTGAATAATATGGCGAAACAATAAGGTGAATAATATATAATATAGTGTAGTAATGTAGTGAATATTATAGAGTATCTTTGATATAGTGTAGTAATTTAGAGTATCTATAATGGACTGAATTGCTACACTATATCAAAGATACTCTACCAATGATACTCTATATTATATACTACATCAAAGATAATCCAGAGGTTAAAGCTGCAGCGTAAACCACAGAGCGAGCACGGACACGGGTTTGGCGATCGAAGGCGCAGGTCCCGCTCTGGTTCACGAAAGAGAAACCAACGAGGGCATCCCGGTGCAAGAGATGAGAGACAGAAAACTTTTACCCTCATTCTTCCAACTTTTCTCACCATCTTCCACACCATCAGGGCCTATGCTGGTATCATCAAAGTTACGGGCACAACGCTGTACACTGTACACAGCACCGTAGCCACAGTTATGCTTCTTCACATACTGTGCCAAGTAGTCTCCTCTCGAAGCATAACTTTTTCCTTTCCTCTCATCCAACTCGGTGGTGCTGGTATCATAACAAATATGGTGCACAAGCCGCAAAATGTTTACAGCCTTGCACATATTTACAACTAGTAACTCCTCCTCCACCTAATCTCAACTCTCCACTCCTTGCACATCAATCTTCATCCCCAAACTCCTCTAATATTCACTTTTCATCACCAAACTCTCTAAATCCTCAATCAAATTTTCATTCCTCAAATTCTCTCTCACTTCACCCAACTCAACCACTTTCTTCAAATCCTCAAACTTCAAATTCTGGCATTCCTCTCCCTCCAGTCTCCTAATAACATCCTTTAAACTAACACCTCAAAGGATTAACAAACATTAATAACAAACATTAACAACAACCATTAACAAACATTAACAATTGACAATAAACGGGTTAACATCTACCACCTGCACCTCACTTTGCTTATTCAAGTAGGTCCTCACTTTTGCATTTTGGACCCACACTCAATCCTCACTTCATATCGCCATCATTTCATTCAGTACTCATACAGTGCTACGGTGTCAATTCTCTCGCGCTCACATAGTGCTCTGGCAACACACCATTACATTCAGTACTCATATAGTGCTCTGGCCACACGTCATTACATTCAGTACTCATATAGTGCTCAGGCAACACGCCATTACATTCAGGACTCATATAGTGCTAACACAACAGGCCTAAAACCTGGTCAATTCTTTTCTTCCTCTGACCGACCTCTACCTTCTCACCTAGATCCTTCTTCATACGTACATAATCTTGTACGGGTATTGGGTGAAATTAAGCCAACTGCCCCTGGAGTGCCTGCTAATTATAAAACCTTCGTGCCGAAGGAGATGACAGCATGCTCCCATGTTTTAGTCCGTCGCGATTCAGCTCGCACTTCGTTACAACCAGTCTATGGCGGACCCTTTCTCGTTATCTCCAAGAAGCCGAAATTCTTCGTCCTGAAGCTTGGCACCAGGCAAGATACTGTCTCTATCGACCGCCTAAAACCCGCTTATACCGAAAATGTCCGTCTAGAACCCAAATCGCGTCATTCTCCTTCTACTATACCCCTTTATGGTACAGTAATCCCCCCAAACAACCTAAAAACCACCTTTTTAACTACTGCCTCTCCAACTCCACCTTCCTTTTTGCTACCTCCTCCTCCTTTGTTGCAGGAACCCTCGTCGGCAGAAGTGGATAGTCAGGAGCAAATCTCTCCCCCACTTGTCACTCCGTCAGTGGACAACGGGACTCAAGACCCCCACATCCCGCTTGACGCCATCTCGAAAGGAACCAGCAAGCGGATCACCTTCACTCCGTCAACCTTTTCTCATGCCAGTGCCTCGTTCAACGCTAATGTCACTGCCACAGCAAATCTTTGTCTTCGTACCCGCAGCCAAACCAATGGCACTGTCACAGGCTCCGGTCGCGTCGTCAGGAGGCCTTGTCGGTACTCGGACTTATAATCTCAAAATAGTAAAAGAGGGGGGGGGGGTAACCTTCTTAAGGGGGGAGTGTTATAGCAATGACTCTGGGCATTCCTATAATAGAGGAGAGTAGGAAAAGGGGGCAAAGAAAAAATTATAGTGTAGGCGAGTTGCGAACAGCTTCCCGCGTCGCTGGACCACTGTTAGCCAGCGGAGAATACACTCGGCGATCTTGAGTCCCCAAAAGGACTCATTCAAACGAAGCTTTTAAGCTGCTCGCCGGCACTTCTCGTACGCTATACAACCCCCCTCCTAGGAGCGGAGCGTATTTTGAAGAAATGAACAGAGCCCGTTTGGAAATGTTATCCAAGGGCTAACGCTACTCCTCCCGGGTCTGGTGCACCATTGTAGATAGTGGAGAGTAGGAAAAGTGGGCAAAGAAAAAATAATAGCGTAGGCGAGTTGCGAACAGCTTCCCGCGTTGCTGGACCACTGTTAGCCAGCGGCGAATCTACTCGGCCATCCTGAGTCCCCCCTAAAAGACTCATTCAAACGAAGCTTTTAAACCGCTCGCCTGCTCTTCTTGTACGCTTTACTGGGAAACTTATATATATATATATATATATATATATATATATATATATATATATATATATATATATATCATTTATTATGTATAAAATTCAATTCTTTTGTCATTTAAATAATTCATGCAATCCTTTAACTTTGTTAATTTAATCATTCATTTATTTTACTCTAACTTTCTCAATTTAATCTTTCAATTAATTTACTTCAACTTTTGTAAATTAAATCATTTCATGTTAAACTTAATAATTAATTAATTCATTTATTCTACTTGTCAATTCAATTAACGTATACTGTTCCAAACAACATCTCTCAAATTTCACACACACAAACAAACAAACACACGTTCCCAGCTCGACCAAATAAGCACGATATTCTGCCCACTCGACTCGCTGCTTTCTTCGTATAAAGGTCGTAACCATTTCTTCTACAATTATTCATTTACTTAGTTAATTCCATTTTCTCTCACAATTCTTTGCAAACGACCATACGAGAGTAGATCCTAATTATATTAAATTCTCATTTCAGCCCCAATTCAGTCCAATATAGATACTCTAAATTACTACATAGATACATCAAAGATACTCTATTATTCACTCTATATTATACCCAATATTATTCACTACATTACAACACTATATTATATATTATTCACTCTATTATTGTTTCACCATATATACTTAACCTACTTATCTCATTGTACATTCATTGATTTTATGAATATATTTATATTTGTGTAATTGTCTTCTTAACGCCCAAGTCATTATTCCAAAATTTATTTCGCTGTCGCCTTTAGGCCTAAAGCTAACGGCAGACATCTCGATCAAACAAAATTTATGGTTATGGTTTTCGAAACGCTATCTATGCTGATTTATTAACTAGAGATAAATCACATTGATAAACATAGACTATATTTAAGTTTCCCAGGAGGTTTTTATTATAGGAATGCCCATAGGCATTGCTATAGTGGTAAAGGAGATGGCAACCTGTTTTCACGTTTTGTCCGTCACGACTCAACTCGCTCTTCTTTGCAACCAGTCAATGACGGCCCCTTTCTCGCCATCTCTAGGAAATCCAAACTCTTTGTACTACAGTTTGTCACCAAGCAGGATGCTGTCTCCATTGGTCGCCTGAAACCAGCCTTTATAGAGGCCGTTCACCTTGAACAGCCACGGTTTTCTCCTCCCACTATGACTGTAAGTGATACAGTGGTTTCTCATACTTTTCTTCAAAACCCTCCTACAAACCATTCTCCAACACCCAATATATATATACATATATATATACATATATATATATATACATATATATATACATATATATATATATATATATATATATACATATATATATATACATATATATACATATATATATATATATATATATACATATATATATATATATATATATATATATATACATATATATATATATATATATATACATATATATATATATATATATATATATATATATATATATATATATATATATATATATATATATATATATATATATATATAACTAAAATTTTATATATATATTTTTTAAATATTATATATTTGTAAAAAAGTCTTTAAAATCAATTGGAAACATTTTTGTTGGGCAACATTTATACACACGACTAACGCTTCCAAATATTTCGCATGCGATCCTAAAATATTCAATATTCACTTGTTCCCTCGCCTTCTCCAACTCAAGGTCACTTGAATTCTTTATCCATATAATCCTTAGATTTTACAGACAGAAACACTGTCCAATTCCTTATATTTCCTTTTCCAGACTCTCATACATCTCCCCTTTTAACCATCGTGATTTTAATAGTTAAAATTACATTTCAATTATTTTAATTTCATTTCAATTATTCCAATTACATTTACCCACAATTCGTTATTCCAATTACATTTACCTACAAATCGTGATTTCAATTACATTTACCCACAATTCATGATTTCAATTATATTTACCCACAATTCGTGATATCAAATTTCATTTACCCACACTTCGTGATTTCAATTACATTTACCTACAATTCGTGATATCAAATTTCATTTATCCATAATTCGTGATTTCAAATATTTGAATTACATTTTAATTAGTTACAATTACGTTCTAATTAATTACCTATCTACCTTACGCCAAGTTTAGTCACGACAAAAATTCAGTGTTAAACTCATGTTCGTTTGGTATTATTAAATTCAAATTCAACCAATATAATTTCAAATATGTTCCACTCTTGTTAATCTATAATAATATATATTATGTTGTATCCTCGTTGTATTTCATCCATTCCTTAACGATTTTGTGTCCAACCATTAAGCCTAACTTCGTCATAAGATTAGCCGCTTGAGCCATTTTTTACGATTCAATAACTCTCCTCAAAAACTTATAGATATAGGTTTGTTGTGAAGTTTATATCTAGGTTCATACCAGGATGGCCCTATATCTATAGACGCTCTAGCAGTTACTCAGAAAATAAAATTTAGAAGCGCCCCACGCCCCCATAGTATGGAAGGTCTCCATGATGCCACATCATCATGCGATATCATACGAGTTGTATAGATAAAAACAAGGTCTGCTGACCAAAGTCAAGTGCGCACTCTCACTTATTCATGACCTTACGACCTTCAATAATTCCCGGACTAACCTTGGGAGTATCTTGGAAATTATATCATTCGAAGAAGAGTGTAAAACAATATAAGGGTTTCAAATTTCGTTAGAATCTGCCGAATAGTTATGAAATTATTGACAATTAATTTCATGGCTAACTTGGGAGGACTTTACCAATTATATCATTCTGAAGAGAATGTAAAACAACATAAGGATTTCAAATTTCCTTAGAATCAGCCGAATAGTTATGATGATGTTACCAAAACAAAATAAGTCCAGGGCTAACTTTTGGAGGATCTTGGTAATTATAGCACTCGAAAGAGAATGTAAAACAATATAAGGTTTTCAAATTTCGTTAGAATTGGCCGAATAGTTACAGTGTTATTACCAAAGCCAAAAAAAGTAAAATGGGGACCGAGCTACTGACATAGTGAGATATAGAGTCACACGCGACTAAAAAGCACCGTGACGAAGTACTGTCCACGAAGGAAGGCATCGCAGACAGCTTTTTCCAGCTGCAACAGAGCAGCGACCCGGAGTAGAACTTGCGAAAGTCGCACTGTCCAGGAGACAAATAACTTCCGCAGTTCAGAAAGAAGCTCGCCTAAAATTAATCAATTTCTCCATAAACTTGCACAGGTACGAATTTAGGAGAAATTGGCGGAAACAGGTAGGGTGAGAGTAATCTCTCCCCTGCTTGCAATAAGCAATTATGGTAACCATTCACTAGGCATCTGTGAAGATAACATCCGCGCAGAGCCTGCTGAACAAGCGCAACAAAAAGGCCATGCCTCGCTCACCCAAGTTACGAAACAACGTATGGGAGATGGCCATGACCAGGGGTGGTATCCACGCATGAAGCAAGAGCGGAACGCAATTCACAGAGTAAACATGTCGTTGAAGTGTTCTCCGTCTCGAGGTAAAGTCCAGTCGGTGACTTCCAGCGACGTGCTTTAAATGCTGGTGCAGCAGCATCCCGACTCAAGAATGTGGTCCCTTATGACTCATCCACGGAGGCGGGGTTACTGCTTGAACTTCCTCAACCGTCTCCCATTTTCTTTGCCTAGCAGCCCGGAGAGCTGCCCGTATTCCTGCCATGCAGTCGAGGGTGCCGCAGAATAACTCAAACGACCTAAGCACCTTGAGAGAGATTGAGAAGCCAGTCATTTTATCAAATGCAAATCACCAGATTCAAGCAACATGGATGAGGCTACCCAGGCGCGAGAGACTCTCCAAAAGATATTTGATTGCAAACATAATCTCACCATGTGGATCATCACTCTCTCCACCCAAATTCAGGGTGTATCCGAAGAGCACAGAGATAAATCGAGTCAAGAAAATGAAGTGGTTATCAGACAGAGATAAGTGAATTCGTTCACATTTAGGACACCGATCTTCGCCCCTTCGATAGTGTCCGCCAGGATCTCGCTCCAGAGATTGGTCTTATATTCTACCGGGAGGGGGTACCTACGTTCAAATCCGCGAGAAAGGCATCGGAAACCGTGCTACGACGAAGCGAGTGTCACATCAAACTCAGCTGACGGTGGAATATTCACCGAAACGATAGAATACCTCTTATTTAGGTGTAGCTTCAATGCCATTGCCTGAAAGGGTGTACATATTTAAAGCCAGAGAGAATAGAGACGTGTTGAGTGTAAATTGCGCACCTACTTGCCTTGCCCTGACCCCTTTCCGTGATGGTGGGGTTGAAAAGCACTTATACCCCTGGATGATGTGCATGGGACACGCGCCCAACAGGGTCTCCGGAAAGCAACTAGTGGAGGGAAGCATGATGAGACGAGACTAGCCTCTGCAGCTCCTCCCAGTTAGCCTAGAGTCCATTACAATTGGGGCGGCTTTGTGGTCAGAGTTCCATGACCATTTAGATGTGTTCCGACTTGCCCAGGCGCCTCTTCCTACATCCGGAGCCCAAACTCTCTTGTTACTGCTTTTGGGAGGCGGGGGACAAACTTTAGGAGCCGGAAGATGGCCGTTACTACCACCAACCGGGAATTGCCTCCTGAGTCAGACTCGGTAGAGGTGCGCGACCACCTCGCTTTTTCGAAGTGGTTGGCCGAGGAAGATAGAACATGCAGAAAGGATAGGGATAGGCGCAGTGGTGACCTTGCTCGAAGGCCTAGAGCGCTTTTTTTTTACTTGGGAGGAATAGGTCCCAGGTGGCCCAAGACATGACAGAACTAATTCTTTGGATTCTCCTGAGATTCAGTCTGTAGCCTGGACTTCCTCAAACAAATACGAGTCACATTGCTTTGAGGAAGCGGGTACGGCTCGTCACAAATCACATACTTGCATTACACCATACAGCTTTATCGTGTCCTTTCACAAAGCTTATCGTAGAGTAGGGACAATACAGACTTATGCACCGGAGAAAGGCTGCAGGAGTGTGGTCATCTAATGACACACAAGGGGCTATTGGGACCCTAAACCCCACATCCCATTTGTTAGTTGACTATACACGCTCACTGTTCGGAGTAAACTAAACGGTTCCACGATGCGCCATTCGCAGGTTGTCTCGCAGTTGTGACGTCATGCACGATCTTGTATGCGATTGGCTAACCATAAGCAAAGGACGGTCGCGGAAGGATACACAGCCAGGTCAACACCATTATTCACGCTCACAACCCCTCAATCTTCATCTGTTAACCTGCGGGCCGTTTATTGAGGTTCTAAAGCGTCTCTTCAGACACTGCATGAGCTAGTTGGTCATGTACTCAAACCTAGATAGAATGAACTGATAATCTTAGAAAAAAGTGTGAATTGAGGGAGTGGGAGAACGCGCCAGCCTCCCCAGAGTTCGAGGAAACTCAGTGAGCAAAGTTTTCCTTCCGGGAAAGGTATAGTCGTCTGCACAGAGTAGCCCTATGCAGGGGGATAATACGGAAAGGCACGAGCATCAAGCCACGGTTCTCTACTTGAACGGCTTCTTACCTAGAAAGGAAGGCCGAACACTGGCGATGATGTAACGTTTCCAACGGACAACTTGGAAAAGTCCCAATCCGATTAAAGAATAGACTTTCTCTGCCGTCTATCGAGGGGGACAAGAGACTGGTCCGCCCAATAACACACCAAAGAGGAAATAACCTTAAGTTTTCATTTTCGCAATAGGTTCCTTTATTTTTGGTGACTCTCAGCCGTCGGAAGGGCCGAGTGAGATCGAGCTTGGGGCAAAGTTTTTACCACCAAGACATAAACTCTTCCGTGGAGAGGACCTCATCTCCTGTGGCCAGACCACCATAGTTCCAGTTTTGTAATCCCCGCTGACCTCCGAGGCAAGCTCCCCATTCGAGGTGTCTAAGATACCATGTGCGACCTCCTGACTCAAAGGATCCCAGGAAACGGTGGCCAGTTCGCTACTGATTGAGGACATACTGAAGGTAGGCACCATACAGTTCCAAATCTGCACCGTATGTCCCTCTTAGGGAAGACTCCACTTCCGTCTTGTGGAGAGACAACGCGTGAGAGAGCGGTTCCAAGAGATGGTAAAGCCCTTTACAGGTTGATATAGGTGAAGGGTAAACCCTTCGCGGTCAAGCAATTGAGTTTTTTTAAAACTCTGTCGGGCTTGGGGACACAATTTAGTACTCGGATAGGGGCAATTTATTACTGCGATAACAAACTAGCGAAGTTAAGCCACGAGTTCGATTAGGGTCAACTTTGCGGCGGCTACCATACGCTGTACATACCCGTGGTTCGGATCTCCGTTAATCAGTAGGTCAAAACAGACAAAAGGGCATCTTAAATGAGTTCAGATCGATGGTACAACCCCTACCATTAAAAAAAAACAATCATCGCGACAAGAAACCTGAATCAATACTCCGTCTGACACAACATACCAATGGCCACATCTCCACAAACTAGGACAAAAATACAACAGACGTCCATCCTGGTATCACACTACAACATATTACTTCCATTAGAGACGTGGTTAAATAGAAAAAAACAGACTAGCACCCTTACCCCAGGTTGAGTGAATAATTTTCCACTTTAGAATTAAGCACCTCAAACCAGACCAACACAATCAGCAGACAAATGTAGCCGGCTACCTGACAAGGACAACGTATGCACAACCTATCGCTTCTGAGGTTAACTAACAAAGTCCCAAACCTTAAATCATAGCCCCCACTTTGCTTTCTCTGCAGTGGGAGTCTGGATAGGCTGACCCGACCACAAAACTTCAAAAATCGGCCTTGTGGAGTGGCAGGCTACCTAGGTACTGCTGGGTTCGAAGGGAGAACCTATGGGCAACATCAGAAAGTATGCGTTGATTTTGTTGTGTACTAAACATTGGAAATCTGACCAAATATCCCATGCTAAAGCCCAACATACTACCCATTCTCAATTTCTATATTGCATGATTGGTAGGAAGGTCAACACTTCTGTTAGGTCTATCAACAGGATGTAGAGATAAAAGAGACCAACTATAAATTGAATTTTAATGGAGGTTTGTATAAAGAAACTACAAAATACTTAAAAATAAATAACGCCAACCAATAAAAAGTTCAATAATTTTAGCTTTATCATTCATAACCCATATATTTTGCTGTCAAAATGTCTTCTGTTAAGCTAAAAAAAATTGACCAACATATAACTAATCCTCGTCCAGTTTCCAAAACATTAGATTCAATTTGCATCTTATGACAAGATTTAGTACTATTGCTTCATCAAGATCTTTTTACACTTCAAAGATAACTTGTGCAACGAAATATTTCAATAGGAAGTTAATCAGATTATTGCATGGTTTAGTCTCTCAATTCAAGAAAACCGAGATTAATAAAGAAGTGTACGAGTAAGGATATTAAATCCTTTCTGAAATGAATATTCATTCATAATTAACGGAATGAATAAAAGGGATCTCTCACAACTGATATGGAATTTTATACAAAAATCGAAGAGAGCCGGAATAACCTGATGGTGCCTACTTAGCAGACAAACTGGATTTGTCGAGTTGATCAAAATACGGGTGATTTAATACTTCTTTTGCTGATATCCTCTCAGTTGGGTCATAAATCAAAGTTTTCTGAAAGATAATTTTTCAATGAATATACTACATTAATTTTTAGGTCCGATGAGGATAAAAGATATCTATTCCTAACTTTATCTTTAAATTTAATAATATACTTTGCATCGAGCGACTTATAGGAACGAGTCCTTGCAATATGGAGATTTTTTTTCAGCATTCAGTTGTTTCAAATATGTGCTGGTCTATCATTTTTGCATTTTAGTATTAGTTAATAGAAGGGTTTAAATATATATGACGGTAGATATCTGCTAAAAAAAATCACATTAGCACAAAATAAACAATGAACGGATGGGTAATTTAAGGTCCATTAGGCAGAGAGGAGAATAAGTAATCATCATTACAATTGAAACTTTTAGGAGATAAGTTTATTCCATTTTGGGCCTCATCTCTCAATGCAATAAGGATGAGTTTAATACCAAAATATTCAGAAGTTTACCTTTAATATTATTTAGCGTAAAATCAATAGACAGAGAACTTTGAGGATAAGATCAAAATTCATTTTAATCCTGTTCTCAATGTAATAAGTCAAATAAATATGACAATACTCTTTAAGTTTCAACTTCCACATCTACCAGATCCTCACAAGGTGGGGTCAAAGCGCTTTAATGGCATTAAAATTACCCACCACTCGCACCCTCTTTATGCTCTAAGCACACGGCTACCATCATTTTGCCCCCACTGAAGCCCCTTCATAGTAATGGGGTGATTATTAGTCACGGTTCATCCTTGCAAAATGGGCGTGGAAAAGACGGTGCTGGTAGGCCTCGAGGAGCCGAGCCGAGGGCGCCTGTTTTAAAATTGAGGCACAACAGGAAAGGACACTTGGGGGGGATAAACAACATGGATTTAGAGCTGGAAAGGGAACTATAGACAACTTGTTTATCCTCAAATGTAATAGGAGTGAGGAAACAAGGTTGAGTGATATAATATAACAATTTCACGGATGACAAAAGCCACAAGGACCTATCAAAGGTCATCCACATTCCTCAAAATGCATCCATAGGATTGTCAGATCATGCATCTACAATATACAGTAAACCCTCGATATAACGAACCAAATTTCCTGGCTGAACTCCATGCTGCGACTCACTGGCTCACAGCTCAGTCGGCTGTGAACATCGCGCGAGAGAGGTTGTTCTGGCGTTCTCTTCCTCCTCCTCCTTCCTCTCTTCCCGAGTGCTACTTACTAATACATAGAACGAACCAACCATCGGATATAACGAACTTGGTTCGTTAATTCCATCACTTTTAACAAACGACCCCCCCCCCCCCCCCCATATAGTTCGTTATATCGAGGGTTTAGGGTACAATTTAACCATCCACAGGAATCATCAAGGCTCGCCAAATCACCCATAATATACAGTAATAAAAAACTGCATCCACAGGAATGAGTCCAGAATCCCCCCCCCTTCCCCAAGTATAATCACCCAATCTGCGCTTGAAAACATTCAAGTTAGTAGTATCTACTGTCTCAGGTGTCAAACTATTTCAGTAATCAACCACTCTGTCTGTTAGTGAAAAAATATTTACTAACATCCAACCTGCACCTCTGTTTTTTAATTTTTAAGTGGTGACCCCTAGTCCTATTACTACCTTACAATTCAAATAACTTGCTAAAATACAACTTATCCATCACAGAACAGATTTTAAAAAGCTCAATCATATCTCCCCTCACACATCTTCTCTCAAATGAGAACATATTTAGTACCCTCAGTCTATCTTCATATTCAAGGTGCTTCAGGGAAGGAATTATCTTTGTTTACTCTCCTTTGTACTGACTCTAGTATGCTGACATTATGTCTAAAATGTGGCCTTGAGAGAAAATGCTATGGGGACTAGTAAGGGTAAAAAATTGTTGATATATGATAAAAAGCTTAGGCCAACAAACCACCAAATCTGGCATTTTGGTCACTTCGATTTCATACCTTCAGCAGATCGAGGCCTAAAGGATCGATTTGCTTGACTGAATTCTCCAAGTTAAACTCAGTCCATTTGGGGAAATTCGCCTTGTAGTCTTGCAGCTGTGTGACACCTGGCCAATTCTCCTCTGTCGGAGTAGTTAATATTCTGGAAGAGCGAATGTCCATTATGAAATAAGAAAAGAGTAACAACAAGCAATGGAGGAAGTGCTACCACATGGTAGTGGCAACTGCTAGTCATGACATTGAGAGGATTTTGACGCAGAAATACGATGACCTAATATGTTATGCATATGTGGATTATTTTGTGAATGAGGGGAGCATAGTTTTTCTAAGGGGAGGAAGTAGAATCCAGAGTATCTCAGTGTAGCTTAACCTTATTATCTTGCTTGTTTTGCAGGGATGCTATGTGTATGGCATCTGTCAGGGATGTCCTCGGCTTCGCGTATTATTGAAAACCTAGGATGCTATGTGTATGGCATCTGTCAAGGTCACCATGGGCTCTATCTTCCTTTTTAAGTCGAGATAATTTAATTTAAGGTAGTTTTTTTTTAAGAGCCCATCTGACAACTGGTTAGAGGGGGACAAAAGTCGCTGTAATCAGCTTACAGCTTAATGCCTGGTTAGATTAAATAAACAAACAAATATGTAAAAGCAAAAATGAAAAAAACAAAACACAAAGGCGAAAAAAAAGGTGGATCGACTCCACCTTCAGGAATACAAGCGCGACTGCAAGTGCATAAAACTGGAATCAGTAATCAAGCATCGAACGAAAAGAGGATCGGTAGAAAAGCAAGGCAGTAGCCCGATCAGAAACAAAGGTGCTGAACGTCACGGAACGAAGAATGTGCATGGCGCGGGCACAAGAGACCCTAAAGTTGCAGATATGAGATTCCTAGGTTAGGCGCGGTCGAAAACAAGACCAAGGAACCGGTGCGAATCTACCACTTCCGGGCGAACCCCGTTTATGAACAAGTCCGGGTCGGAATGGAGCCGTGGATGGTGGCAGATGTGGGCCTCATCTTTCGCTTCGGCAGAGCGAGATGCGGTTCAATGTCTGTTGGGGGCGACGCTCCAGTTGTCTTCTGGGCCACACCAAAAGAGATCGAAAGGTCGTCCACGTAGAGCGTAGCGAGAACATCTTCGAAGCGAGGTGATACGCTTGATGCTCAGGAGTGTGACAGAGGACATCCTTTTTCGGCTCCATTGGGCCAGGGAGGGCTCCCCCCACCGGTTCGCAGAATCGACGATCTCAAAAAGACTCAGAAATAAAGACGGAGCTCTCCCCTCGCACCTATCGTGTGGAGTCTTCACGATACCATATCGGCATGTGGTATCATAGGCCTTCACCAGATCGAAAAATTGTGGCGTAATGCTGTCTACGAAGGAAGGCCTCGCAGACGGAGACGTGGAGTGTGGTGGAACTTGCGGAAGCCGCAGTGCATAAGACAAGTGGCCTCTGCTGTCCAGAAAAAAAAGGTTAGTCTAACATTTACCAATTTCTCCATCAACTTGCACAGACAGGAGGTTAGAGAGATTGGGCGGAAACCGGCCGGGGTAGAGTGCTCTCTCCCCGTTTTGCAAAAGGCAAGCACAGTAGCCATTGGCCAGGAGTCTGGGAGGATACCCTCTGTCCAGATTCTGTTCAACAAATCTAACAAAGGTCATGCCTTACTCACCTTGGTGTCGAAACATGGTATACGGGACAGTGTCCGCGCACGAAGCGAGAGCAGAACGCAACTAACTCAATGTAAACCTGTCGTTGAAGGACTCTTCGCCTCTGGGGGATAAAGTACAGTGGGCGGCTTTCCGCGACATCACGACGCACATTGAATGCTGGCGGAGCAGCATCCCCGCTAGAGAGAGGTCGCGAAGTACTTCGCCACTGCCAGAACTTGCCCCAAATCCTTTTGACCCACTTCCAGACATTTACTACTAGAGGAGTCGTTCCGTTCAGTGAAGACACGTATGCCCGTCAGTAAGAGCGGGAGACGTACTGGAACCTATCCCTATCTCGAAGAAATAGACCGACAGTGAAATCGTTCGGGTGGCGCTTATAGCGCATGTAGTCATAACACTTTTATTTGAGGGCCACCTCCTACACAAAATAGATCGAAACAGGAAAATGAAGCAATTCTGGGCCAGTGATGCGTAAACTCATCCACATTTAGGACACCTATCTCCAGCTCGTCGATCAGGTAGGCAAGGACCTGACCCGTGTAATTGATCGACTGGTCTCCGCAGAGGGTGTGTTTACAGTTCAAATCCATCAGCAGTAGAAAGGGCATCGGCAACCGTACCACGATACGGCGGAAGTCCCCCGCTTCCAAGTCGGTTGACGGTGGATTGTAGGCCGAAATAACAGTATACCTCCTATCTAGGTGCAGCTGCAATGCTACTGCCTGAAAGGAGGTATTTAAAGCAAAGAGAACAGATATATCATGCCGGGTCTAAATAGTGCATCCTCCTGTCTAAACCCGCATCACGTGGTGGGATGGCAAAACCTATATACCTCAGGAGGGTGGGCAGGGGGGAAGCGCCCAGCATGGTCTCCTGCAAAAAGATAGCTAATGGGGAACGGGAGAAGACGAGCCTCCCCAGCTCCTCCCAGTTGGCGGCAATTCCATTGAAGGAATATGACCTCCAGGACTAGCTCGCACGAGATGCGGGGCCCTCTTCGAAGAGAAGACCCTCACGGGGATGGCCATACGCTTCCCGGAGGCAGAACTCCGGTCGCTGTTGGCCGGACAATGCGCTGAGGTTGAGCTCACCAAAGCGAGTCGTTTCCTCCCTCCGCATCGATACCTTTGGCAGCTTCGGAGGTCTAGGTCTCTCCTTTGTAGGATAAACTGCTTCCTAGCCACCCAGTACAGAGTGGGTGGGGGCGTAGGAGCCATAGCCCCTTTGGTGCTGTCCTCCTTTAGGGGGGAGCTCTAGGAACTCTGGAAGAGGGCCGCAGGACAACCTTCAGGGGTGTTGCCTCCTGTGAGTCTAACAACTCAGTGGAGGCGCGTAGCCATTTCGTGTTATGGAAACTGTCACGCTGGGGGAGGACCTTTCCCTCCTATGTGTACCAGGTGTAAGTTTATACAGGACACCGACTCGCCAGGCCATGCTTAGGCAATGAACGGTTCCCTGCTTGCTATGGGCGGCTAACCACATATGTGAATCGTCCCCTTCCAAAAAGGACTCGCCCTGGTGTCCTCCGATTTGCCACCAATTGTCATTCTGCTCTTCCAGAGTTCAACCAAGACCTCTTTCTCAGAAAATAGGGTCATGTAAATCATTACCACTAGTTACTAGCTCTCTCTTACCCCCTTTACGCCCTGGACTTTTTTTAGGGCTTTCATTAACCAGGCAGAGGATTTCTTCTAAGATTGAAATGGGACACATCACAGCTAATTGACTGAAATGAATATATTTAACTTATCACCCAAATTATTCACATAGTAATCAACTACATAATTAAAAGCCTACAGCAGTAACATGTTATAATGTAGGATAATACCTAATTATATAAAAATTGAAATAGAAATAAGAGGAATTTAGTACTTACTCGATTTGTCATCTGCTTGCCTAAGGTAGCTTTATTCACTATAACACAATTAAGGAGAAATAGAAAGTACTGAGGCTTAGAAGAATTAATTAGGATTCTTATACCATTCATACGGGACTTCACACAAGGTAGATAGTAATTAAATATAGGAATATATAGTAAGGAATAAGAGAGTGGGAGTTTTTGGTCACATGTTGCTCGGATCGGGTACAGCATGGAGAAGGCTCTTGCATCTCTCTTCTTCCTCCACGAATTCGGGTAATTTTGGAATATAGGGGAAAATGTATGTGTAGGAATATATATATATATATATATATATATATATATATATATATATATATATATATATATATATATATATATATATATATACATATATACAGTGCCGAATCCTAAACAAGTAAACAACCATGTATAGGCAATATATTAAACACATATTTAAATTTTGGTTTCTAGCTCTATGTTAGAACTGTCAGCTCGAAGAGGTGGATGAATTTTGTCTGATGCTGCTGCTGAGCTTGGGATGCCATATCTGTGGTGAATTTTGGTGGGATGTTGTGGTCTGTTGTGTAGGTGATCGCATTTATGATACTGTTCCTGAGCAGAAGTGCTCTGTTAGCAATTTTTGTAGGGCTCAATGAGGATGCTTGCTTGAATGGTAAAGTTAGGCTTCTTCGAGTAGATAGTGGAGGGTGTCTCTTATTCACCATTATTTCTCTCTGTTTTGTAGTTTAGTGTGTCCAGGAAGGGTATCGAGTGACAATTGTCAAACCTAAACATCGGGGTTGAGAATAAATTCTTAGTAGTCAGTGTGCTTAAATCTCTCAATGAAGAAGAAGCATGTAAAATAGAAGCAAACATAATGATAATATTTTGAGAGTCCATGGGCTTTGTTACCCCAATAATCGCCAAACCAAATGATATTTTACCTGAATATTCTAAACAATTGGTCAATCTCGGAATCTCCTTGGAAAAGCGGTCGTTTGGTAACCATCTCGGCAAAGATACAACCAAGTGACCAAACATCAACTGGACATGAATAGCGAGATGACCCAAGAAGCACCTCTGGCGCTCTGTACCACAGTGTCACAACCTGGAGGAAAGACACGACTTATTTAAAGTTGGTCTCGGGGATAAAAATAAATGTATACATACCATAAAAAAGGCTTATATCATAGAATTGGAACAATCGCTACAGTGATCGTTGTTATGAACTGAGAATCAAAGAGGACCCAATAAAATCTGTAGGAAAGTCTCAGGGATATTGAAAGCATTAATGAATGCGCTGGGAAGTTGCGTGGGAGTATGCAGATGCTAACATTAGTGTATGCGAGTGAAATCATGTCATGGCTAAAAAAAATTAATGCATTAAAATGGCAGCTGGCAGGAAGGACACAAGGGGCAAAATAAAAAAATAAGCCTATCACTAGTCTACCTTATAAAATAAAAAAAGCAACAGAACCCCCCCCCCCCCCCCCAGGGATGCCCAGGCAAGTTTGCCTCTCTCATGGGCATAGGCAGGCACTGAATACAATTAAATAATATGGAGGTGGTCAGCCTCATCCCAAAACTCAATCACCCTCCAATCCAATCTCATGTGCAAGGGTTCCATCCCAGGACTTACGACATGTCGTAACAAGCCCGTCCTTCACATTACTGGGACAAGTACCGCTAAAGGAGCCCCCCCCCTCCCAAGGACTATGACATTCAACAAGAGACTTACGGTCTGAGGGGGCGGGGGGCAAGCTACCTTGAAAAAAAGGTTCAGGTGAGTGCTCCAACCTGCGAATATGTCTGATTCAGAGGCGTCAAAAACTGACCTAAAATCATCGAAGCAGAGGGGGGGAGGGTCAACGGAAAAAGTTAGGGCACGATACCAAGCAAGATTAATTTCTGGTCTACCATATCTCCCATCATATTTGCCATGCGGCCCAAAGAGCTGTCTTGATTCTCTGTAGTCTCAATGGGAAGGAACAAAATGCTTCTCAGGTGACTCAGAGCCGACACTTGCGCCTCTAATCCCTACATGTCTATGAATCCAGCCGAGGACAATCTTGAGATTCTCCTCCCAGCAGCTGTGGCATCTTGGTTACTGCAAAGTAGGGAATGCGGAGATCCCAATGTCTCACGGGCACTCAGTGCATCACTATAAATCACAATTCTTTATCCAAACTGGGTATGGCACACAATCTCCTATATTGAGCGGTGTATTGGAACCAATCTGACCATGGAGATAGGTGCAGTGCCTGGAAGACCCGGCGGCTTCAAACAGGGGGCAGATAGCATGGAAGCCAAATGCTTTTTGGTATTTGGAACACTGGCAAGGGCTGTATGACACTATGCGTTAATAAATACAAATGCAGTAATCGCAGTGGTGTAGAAGCTTTGGGAGCAGAGGTAAGTTATCAAGCATTTAAAGGAGCTAACGTCCAGGGTGGTATCTTGGGCAGAACCAAAGGAGCCAGTAGGCCAAAAGTTCCATCAAGCTCTCAAAGGAGTTTCCTGGCCCCAAACCCAAAAGGCTTAGTGTATGAATCGCATCTCATGTGAGAATAGTCAGTATCAAGATCGACCCGGATGAAATGAGACTCAGTGCTGACTGGGAGATGATGAACCTGCATTTACAAGCATTTAGTGCACAGCACAAAGATAGTGGCATCTTCCAGACATCAACAAGGTCTTCTTTCTACTCTCAAACATTCTCACATACTCTTTAATTATACACTGATTCACTTTTGATTATTACTACTTTTCTACCATCCATACATCTCATCAATGCACCAACCAATTTAACCTTACACAGCACAATCATTTGATCAGATAGTCCTATACTTATACCTCTAAAGCTTTCAAATTAGATGAATTCATGAAGAGCTATAGAAATTTAGAATCATTTGTCCTCACTTACTTCATGGGTATAAACACGGACAGGGATTCCAAAAGCTCGAGCGAGTCCAAAGTCTGCAATTTTAATTACTCCATTCTCATTGATTAGCAAATTTTGTGGCTTAAGATCTCTGTGCAACACTCGTCGCTGATGGCAGAATAAAATTCCTTGGAATAACTGTGGAATAAGAAAACACTTTAACAGATGACAAAAGATTTACAACACAAAAATTTACTTCTTACTAAGTTACCCTCAGCTTGGGGTCCTGTTTGTAGGTCGGCTGCCTTGAAAAATTTCACTGATGAAATACAGTTCTCCTAGACCCAGAACTCTATGAATCTGCAAGAAATTAGGTTTGTTGTTGTTCCTGATCCTCAAACTGTCTGACTGAACAGCTGCAAGACCATAAGAAAGGATATGGCCAGCATTTCCCCACAGAGCTATCAAGGAGCTTAGTGTTGTTGCTGTGTGAACAATGCAGTCTTCAATTATGTGTAGAAATGTGTAAGGGTGCAAAGTAGCATTATGAACAGGCATCAGCGATACATCCAGCCTTTTCTGGTAGCTCAGGAGGGCTGGGTGCTGTCCACATTACAGCCTGGCCAGGTGAACCTTCTTTTCATGAGGGAGGGATTCAGAAGGGTAGAAGTCAGGGAGCCCTGCATGCAGCAGGATGTTGTGTAGAACTGGATAAAGGTTCAGGTGAGTGGATAAAGCAGTGAGTCAAGTGGGTGAGGGGGTTTCTAGGGGAAGAGTAAACAGTTTATCTCTCATGAGGTATAAATTAAGTGTTTTAATGTTTCTTTCTGAGAGTTGGTGTTGTGGCGGATTGTAGAACGTCCATCAGATGTAGCTGTGAAATAAGCAAGCTTCAACTTAGCGAATAAACAGTTGCGAAGCCGCTACTTTTGTGTACTCAACAAAAAAACTAATTGAAATGAGGGCAGAATGTGGTTTTAAGGAGAAATAAAAGCCTATGAATAACTGAAAATCTCCTATGATATTGATTTATTGTTGGCTAAATATTCGCAAGAAAGTTTTTGGTCACAAAAATTATTAATCAGGTAACTTGTTACTTTTTCAAAACAAACAGTAACCAGTGAGGGAAAAATTCTCTTATAATGTATTTGAGAAATAGGAACATCTCATCAAAAACCAATGTTGGATACACTCTGGTCCCTCGTCAACTCCTGTCTTGTGGATGTCTTTGACTGGACAAAGACTACGGGAGTCAACCCCTAATGCAAAATCTGCCGTGGCGACCGTTATTAGACCGACGACTCAACAGTCTCCTGCAACACTTCACAATGGATGATCGTCTTGGACCACCTTGTCACCAGCTCAACTATGGAGTGCCAAGATAGTTGGCTGACGAATGCAAACACCCTTCTCACTCTAAGCATCTTTTGTGCAAGTTTCTTTTTATGCCTAACTTATTCTTTTTAAGAGAATGAAGTGACGTCATTGCCGAAATCGACGGACTACTACTAGGTAGTGGTTAATCTGGGTTTGTGGAAAACTTTGCTTTCAAAGTGCAGGTGGTTTGTAGGGGTAGCAACTGTACAACCTGTAAATGTCTTTATGGTTTGGAGTGTTGAGAAATATTTCATAGGGGTTAGGCACTCAAGCAGACTTTGCCTAGTCCATTACAGTGTGAATGTGAATTACCTCTAGAGTGTGTTTGTGGTTTCTTTTTCGTCTGAATGTTGGGTGTGTGAGTGATTTGGGGGTATTAAGTCTTGGTGTACATTTGTCTTTTATGTTTGTATGTCATTGATGTGTTGAATGTTACTTCAAGGATCACAGGGTATTTAGTATTGGGTGATGTTCAAAGGTGAGCTGAAGTGGGAATTGGTGATCTCATGTATTAATGGTGAGGAGTATAGCTGTGGATTTAGATGGGGCTGTTTGTAGTGAAACAGGTGTAAAGTGCGTTGAAGTAGTGTTGGAAAAGATGAGTAACTGTCTTTGAGTGCACGCATGTGAGTTATGTTATCTACCTATTAAGCATATGTATTTAGGGGGTGCGGTCTTGGTATGCCAAATTAAAGAGAGTGGAGGGCAGAATGGCCCCTCAGGGGACACCATTTGTGGGGTATTTCAGAAATTAAATCGTGCAATTTTCCCCTTTTAAGATCTCTTCTGGCAGTAGCAAAAAAAAAAAACCCTCAGGTGCCAGAGGGAGACCTTCCTCCATCAGAACAGGTCTAAGTTGGTGCCTATGATGGTGACAGAAGTGCACCACCTTGGACCCAGTGAAAGAAAACTGAAATCGGTGCACTTTCAGTATAATGAGAAATATGAATCAAAGCTTGTAGGAACCAGTGCTCCAGAGTAGGAATCTAAGCGGTACCAAAAGAGACTGAAAAGTCATCTACATAACGCGGCATCAAGGAGATACTGTTGATCTTCATGGCATAGAGGCTGACACTGAAGAGACTTTCTTGCAGGACACCCTGCTCTTGCCAAACAGTCCTAGAAAGGGTTCCACCCACCCATACAATGAAAAGATAAGCTTGTAAGAAGTGAGACAAAAATATTGGGAGGAATCTGCGGATCCACAGAGTAAGGAGACTTTCTGTGATATTATATCACTATACATACTGTATAGTGATATATATAGTGTATAGTGATATACGTAGGTGAGTCAAAAAGTTCTCAGACAAATGCCAGATTATTGAAATGTTCGATTTTGTACAAGTAAATACAGGGTCAAACACGACTTTCATGTTTTCTGAACAATTCCTACAAAATTCGTCATTCAATTTGTCGAGACTCTTTGTATTAGATGTGCTTCAAAAAAGTTACTTTTTTGAACCCATAAAATGGCAAATTTTGAGATAAGAGCGAA
This sequence comes from Ceratothoa steindachneri, assembly GCA_963969495.1. Lineage (NCBI taxonomy): Eukaryota > Metazoa > Arthropoda > Malacostraca > Isopoda > Cymothoidae > Ceratothoa > Ceratothoa steindachneri. The sequence goes on from OZ018318.1 coordinate 172,007,398, forward strand.
CATTAAATTCCTGACTAAACTTGATTGGAAGCCTGTTAAGATTATTGACGCTCTACAACAGGTTTATGGTGACTCTTCGCCATGTAGAGCGGTAGTTTACGACTGGATTAAGCGCTTCAAGGGGGGCAGAGAAGAAGTTGAAGATGATCCACGTGAAGGGAGACCCTCCACCTCCATTAACCCAGAAAATGTCGAGCTTGTGAGGAATCTAGTGGATAAAGATCGCCGTATTACTATTGATGAAGTTGCCAATGCATGTGAAATCTCTCATGGCTCAGCATTTGGAATTCTAACTGAAAATCTTGGCCTGAGCAAGCTTTCAGCACGTTGGGTCCCAAAAGCGTTGCGAGAAGACCAGCTGAATCATAGGGCCAACCTTTCTTTGGCTATTTTGACCAAGATTGAAGCAAACGAGGATAGTTTTTTTGAGCGCCTCGTAACGGGAGATGAAACTTGGGTGTATCAGTTTGATCCTGAAAGTAAAAATCAATCAAAAGAGTGGCACCCAAGGGGGGCAGCAGGGCCTATCAAGTTCAAGACAGAGAGGTCCGTTAAGAAGATAATGGCTACAGTTTTTTGGGATTCGGAGGGAATTATTTTAATAGACTTCTTAGAAGGACAAAAAACTGTTACATCCAGCTATTACGAAGGAGTTTTAAGGAAGCTGAAAACTTCAATAGCCAAAAAACGACGAGGAAAGCTCCACAAGCAAATCTTGTTCCACCATGACAATGCCCCTGCACATTCGTCCAAAGCTGTGAGATCTCAGCTACGGGAATTTCGATGGGAAACTCTTGCTCATCTCCCTTATAGCCCTGATTTAGCACCCTCTGACTTTTTTCTGTTTCCAAATTTAAAGGGACACCTAAAAGGAACCCGGTTTCAATCATTAGATGAAGCAAAAAAGCAGGTCATTACTTGGTGCCAGAGACAACCCCGTGAATTCTACAAAGATGGTCTTTACCGTTGGATTCATAGATTAAGAAAGTGTATAGATGTTAATGGAGCTTATGTAGAAAAATGATTACAGTATTATTACAAATAAAAATTTTATGCCATTTATCTGAGAACTTTTTGACTCCCCCTCGTATATAGTGATACTGTATAGTAATAAGCCTTCTCCAGATCAAAAAATAGCAGCAAAGTACTGCCTATGAAGGAAGGCCTTGAAAGTGACACTCTCCAGAGCAACTTTGAAGTAGAACTTATGGAAGCCACACTTTACAGGAGACTTCCAATGTCCAAGAAATATGCTAATCTGACATTTACCATTACATAATTTGTAGCCCAATAAGAAGGCTGCTATGACAGGTGGTCTTCTCCAGAGGTCTCAGAGAGAAATAATATTGAAAGAGGTTCTGAGATAATCAAGAGGAGGTGCAGATTTATTTTTTTGACTGGCGACTGCCTACTTGGGGCATAAGTCATTGTACTCACCAAAGCCTAATACTGGGATATTATATATTAAAATAAAGAATGACTATATAAATAAATAACGCTAAAGAAATGACAAAAAAGGAAAACAGAGCAAACAGGCAACAAGGAAGCGGGTTCCGGCATCAGGGGTAGGCTTGCCTTCCCTTGGCGCAGGAACATGCAACCTGCAACAGTCAAATAAAGTGGGAGGTTAACCTCCTCCAAAGGGTTGTATAGTCCACAAGTCTGTGTGCAGGAACCGTCCCGAATTCACGGGACAAGTGGTAGCGAACCCTCTCGTCCCAGTACCAGTAATGTGCGTGAAGATCGCCCAGACTGGAACAAGGGAGACAACGCAGTCGTCGCAATAAGGTAGTACAGGCGAGCGCTCCAATCAAGCGCGAGTGTGTCCAATTTGAAGATGACAGAAAGCGACCTGAAACTGTCGCGGCATTAGTGGGTAGGTCCATGGGAACGGTCGCGGCGCAATGGCACGCAACTTTAAGTTACCCTTGACATGTATCCCATCTTCTGTGCGGGGCCAGCGGAGGGCATCTAGACCGCGCCAAAAGAGGTTGAAAGGTCGTCCACGTAGAGAAAATCTTTCGGTAGCACCGAGGTGATGCTGTTGATGCTTAGGGCAAAGTGTGACACCGAGGATGCCCTCTTCATGCTCATTGGGCTGGAGAGGGCTCCCCCCACTCATACAAGGAATTGACAATCTCGCAAAAATTCAGATAGGGAGGCGTCTCCCTCACCATCATTGTGTGGAGTCTCCATGATACTGTATCACCATGCAGTATCATAGGCCTTCTCTAGATAAAAAAAAACACCATGGCGTAATGCTGTCTACAAATGAAGGCCTCGCAGGCAGCATTTTCCAGTCAGAGTAGAGCATCCAATGTTGAGTGGAACTTGCAGAAGAAAGATGGCCTCCGCTGTCTCAATTAACTTTCACATGCAAGAGGTCAGAGAGATTGAGCAGAAACCATTCTGGGTAGAGTGATCTCTCCCCAGTTTGCAAAAAGCAAGCACAGTAGCAATTTGCCGGGAGACTGGGAGGATACCCTCTACCGAGATCATATTGAACAAATCTAACAAAGGCCATACCTGTCACCAAGGTGTTGAAGCATAGCATAGGGGACATTGTCCGGACCAGGGGTAGTGTCCACGCATGAAGTGAGAGTAACTCACTAAAAGTAAAAGTCTTGAAGGGTTCTCCGCTTCTGGAAGTAAAGTCCATTTGGCGGCCTTCCGTGACATCAGGCGCACATTGAATGCTTGCAGAGCAGCAGCCCGGCTAGAGAATGTGGTTGCAAAGTATTGTGCCATGGATGAGAGCACAGTTGGGTATCCTGTGAGAACTTGCCCTGAATAATTTTGACTTGCTTTCACACTTCTGCTAGAGGGTTTTTTGCAATGAGTGAAGACACGTATGCCCACCAAGATGAGCAGCAGGCGTGCTTCAAAATATACCAGAACCTAGCCCGACAAAATTCACCAACAGTAAAGTTGTTTGGGCAGTGCTTATATCACATGTAGGCATAACACTTCTGTTTGAGGGCCGCCTCACACTCAGCTGACCACCACAGGAACAGTTGGCATAAAAAATAGCTAGATATTCAAAGATTAGTAGTTAGGCCCATGGCAATGAGGTTGCTGGAGAACTCAACAGCCTCATCTACCGACCTAAACTGCTCGACTGAGACAGAGAAATCAGTCATTTCCTGAATTGCAGACCACTGCAGCAGCAGCCCAGAAAAATATTTGGATGGGAAAGTGATTACTACCATGGAGGTCATCAACTACCCCTCCCAAAATCAGGCTGTGCATTCAGAGAGCACAAAGATAGATCGAGACAGGAAAATGAAGCGGTTCTCAGGCAGTGATGCGTAAACTCATCCACATTTAGGACACCAACTCCAGCTCGTCGATCAGGTCAGCGTGGAAATGATCCCTGGGATTGATCAAGTATTCTCCCCAAAGGTGGTGTCTACCGTTCAGATCCATGAGCAAGAGAAAGGGCCTCAGTAACCGTGCCACAACGTGGTGGAAGTCCCCCGCATTGAAGTTGGCTGGGGGTGAAATGTATGCAGAAATAAAAGTATACCTCCTATACAGGTGCAGCTGCACAGCTACTGAAAGGTGTCTAAAGCAAGAGAAAAAAGGAGACATGTTGGGCGTAAATGGCGCATCCTTCTGCACAGCCCCCATGCCTTGGTGGTGGGGTCGCAAAACCCTTATACCCCAGGAGGGTGGGTAGGAGGAACACACCCAACATGGTCTCCTGCAAAGTGATAGCCAAGGAAAAACGGGACGAGATGAGCCTCTACAGCTCCTCCCAGTTGGCCCGGAGTCTGTGGCACTTCTATTGAAGGAATATGCCCTTCAGGCCTAGCTCGGAGATGCAGAGGCACTATTCAAGAAGATCCTCATGGGAATGGCTGTGCGCTTCCAGGAGGCAGAACTCCATGTGCTGTTGGCTAGACAAAGCACTGAAGATGCTGTCACCTTCAAGGACTTATGGGAAAAGGTTGGGCTCAACATGCGAGTCTTTTCTTCCCTGTCTCAAAACATTTGGCAGGTGGGGCAGCTTTGGAGGCGAAGGTTACTCCTTTGGATAATCCATTGCCTTTGAGTGACCCAGCCTAGCAAATGGTGTAGGTGTAAGAGCCGAAGCTCCTTTAGTGCTGTCCTCCTTTTGGAGGCAGCTTTAGAAACCCCGGAAGATGGCCTCATGACCAACTTCAGGGGTGTTGCCTTCTGTGAGCCTAATAACTCGATGGAGGCATGCGGCTGTTTAGCCTTACAGGAAACGGTCACGCTTGGGGGACGGGGTAGTCATGGCTGGGTGTGAACCTTTTATGCCGCCAACTCTACCAGGAAAGTGCCTGGGGTGGGCACTCATGGGTCGTAGGCTGGATGGGCCAGGAGCAGAGGGAGGTGGATTTCTTAACATTGAGGCATAAGACATCCCAGGCAGCGCTGGGACCAAGTCCTTATCCTCACAAAATGAGAGATGATTCTGGGCCTGAATGGCCAAGATTTCCTTCTCAAGATGATACGCACCACATTGCTTTGAAGAAGCAGGGAGGGGGGGGGGTAGCTCTCCGCAATTGACACACTTGCGGCCTTGGAGCAACTTACAGAGACTTCAGTGACAGTAATAGCACTTCTGTGGCAGTGGCATGAATGCCTTCACATGGTACAATACCAACCGACACTCACTGACTCAGGGAGCTCATCACAGTTGAATGTGATGAAGAGTGTAGGGGTGGATCTCAAAGCCCCTCCCTGTTTTCTCATCGCAGGTTCGTTCAACCTTGAGGAAAAGGGGTCCTAGTTAAACCTGCCTCCTAATCCTTTTGATACACTTACAGACATCTGCAAGAAGGCACCTCCTAAGAAAAGTGGGGAGAAGTCTTCAAAGTGGAACAAAATCTGGCCCTCACCCAATGAAATTCACACAGATGTTGCTTGTAGTGATTATCTCTGAGAACAATCTCAATATTCAGCAAATGGAAGCCAGGCTCATGGCAAGGAGGGTAACGGAGAAGAACTCATATACAAACTAAAACTCCTTGAATGATAGAGAAGCCAGTCATTTCATTAAATGCAAATCACCTTACCATGAATGTCATCGACCATCCCTCATCCAAAGTCTGCTTGAGCAACACGAGAGCACAGGGACAGTTTAAAAAATGAAAATGAAGCAGTTCATAAAGTGGTGTGTGAACTCATTTATATTATTAAGGACAGCAATCTCAAGCCATTCAATTAGTTCTATCTGAGCCTGACTGTGTAGTCCCCTCAAAGAGGGTGCCTACCATTCAAGTCTCAGGAGAAAGGACCTCAACAACAATGTTACAATGCAACTAAATTTTTACCAATCAAAGTTGGTTAACAGGGGAATATTGAGAAACAGTACTTCCAATTCAGGTGCAGCTGCACTACTACTATATGTAAAGAGGTAGTTGGATGTAATGAGAGAATGGAGACCACACTGGGTGTATAAATGGTTCTGATGCCTTTGAGGATATATTTGAGAAAACATAGCTAAGGATACAAGTCATTCCCTTCTCTTGCTTCAAATCTTCCTGCTGATTGTACACATTACTTTGTGTTCAATAAGGCATAATAGCACACACCTCACAGAGAAGGAAAATTCAACCTCCACTGGAATTTGAACCATTGATACATACATGTGAAAGTACCGGCATTATCCCCTAAATCACGATGGGCTAAAAAGAGATGCAATCTTTCCCAAACATTTTAAGATGGTATTTCATGGTAGATGATGGTTTAGTAAGCTTCTGGGATAAGTCTGCAACACTTTGATGTGGGTCCTCTTCATTGCATCATTATCAAGAATGATTGAATAGATCAAAACCATCATTCTAAAACTTGTCAAACCATGCATGGCATTTCTGGACAATCACTCCATCAGGATACAGTTCATATGCTTTTTATTGCCTTTACAAAGGCTATAACTCATACAACTCCTTATCCTCCATGAGAGCAACACTCCCAAACTTATCCCAATGGCCCAGGAGGCAAGGCTGTGTCTTTTAAACCAACCTGTAACCTGTAGGAAAAGATAAAAAATAGAGTGCTCAGTCAATCCTGAGTGGATATGACACAACTGCCCCATTTGGATGCAATTGTGTAGTGTCACCACCCTATTTGGAAGTATTCTGCGTGAGGTCAAGTTGCAATAGAACTTCTACACCCCTAGCACAGGGAGGTACTATAAAATTCCAACAGCATGCAACAGCCTCTCTCCCATCTAACCTGGTCCCTCAGCATAGCCTCACAGAAAGCATGGACCCACTCAATTGTGGTAACTGGGCTGTGGGATCAAAGTTTTCTCCCTTAATCTCCCAAACAAATGGAGGGAGCAGAGATGCAATCTGCTCTGGGGAAGCTATAACCAACAACTTATCATAACACAGATTCTTCCTTTTGTGACATTTATTATTAACATCCATCAAATGTCTAACCTCATAAATGAGAGAAATGAGACGCTAAATGGATAAGTAAGTAAAGTAGTATTGTTAACCTCTAATACTTGGGGGGAGAAAGCATACTGCTATTATGGCAAATCCTCATTCTGAGACAAAATACCATCTCAAAAAATTGCATGAAATGGGTGGGGATGCAGAGTGCGAATTCAATCTTATAGAATAATCCCATAAATACATTCAATAACCTTGAGGTATTGGAGACTTAACAGCTCCAACCTCCTTGAAGGCAGACTTCTATATTTTAAATTCTATCCCTTCCATTTTTCCAAAATCCTATAGCAATGATGCAGCACAATAGCCATTCATTACTAGACAATGTGTAATTAACCCTGCAACTGAAAATAACCTTAGAAAAGGCCATGAATATGGTGGCATTTTTATTTTATAATACTTTACCTTGCAATATAATATTAAAAATATATAAAATTGGTAAACCCATATTATATGAAATTAAAAATGGTTTATTACAAAAGACAGCTATATTCATTACCTTTTCAAGGGCTAAGAACCCCCCCCCCCAAAAAAAGTAAACAATTACTATACCTGAAAGACTGAAGCATTGGACAAAATCATTATTCTTCCGTAAAGCAAAGGACAAAATGGTAAAATCATTTAAAAACCTGTGTATTGCAATGGTTTGATACTAGATCCCACAATAGTTGCATTTTCACAAGTGAGATTAAGCTGTCTGACCCTGAAAACTGATAGGTCAAAACACTTTTCTTTCAATGTCTATAATTATAATTTTTACCTATGATAGTCTTTTGCTTTCTTGTAAAAACATTTATAACTTTAAGTCCGCACTTTACCCTAATAAAAACTTTCCCTTTAATCACAAATTATAAAATTTCAAATTACCTGATAGCAATATGATTTGACAAGTTTCTTATCAATGAAAGTTCCAGATGGAATTGAATCAATATATTTCTTCAGATCCATATTGAGATATTCAAACACCAAAAACAACTTGCTCTCTTGCATTAACACTTCCTCTAAGCTGGAAAGAAAATGACTCAAGATAATGCCCATTATAAAGCATCATGGTAATGATAATAGAGAATCAATGAGAAAGTAGTATACCACGATTACTTACAATACAATATTAGGATGCTGAAGCTCTTTCAGGAGAGATATTTCTCTAATTGCAGTTGATGGAACACCTTCTTCTTCATTTTCCAGTCTAATCCTCTTCATCGCAACAAATTTGCCAGTTTTCTGATGTTTGGCTTTATAAACTACTCCATAAGTCCCCTCACCAAGTTTTTCAATTCGAACATATTCATCCATCTGAAAGTTATGAAATTAATACTGACCAAGGAGTGGATGAGTTTACAACAATATTTTGATATGGTATAAGGAAATAAGAGAATGAGTGAGTGCACAAAGGGTTGGTAGATGGCATAAAAGATGGTTTGATCATCTAAGAGCTTTTATGAGAAAGAGGAATGATAAAGGGATAAGAGGATGATATCATCTTTGGTTTATGCACATCAAAATGGTCTGTGTAGACCAGGAGGCCACAGACCACATCAACAAATCCAAGAGGGCCTGATGGCTGCACCAATAAAAGACTGAAAACTACATATTATACATAACCTGAATTAACCTAACCTATCCTAAAACACGTCTTTGAGAAAAAAGATGTTTCAACACATTTGGAATAATGGAGGGCCATACCAATGACCCAGGAAATGATCTGGCAAGCCACATGCAATGTTAATTTTGACAAGTGGCCATGGGCCACAGGTTGGGAACCCTTGTAGACCATACTTGGGGCTGTCTGACCAGGGTTGAACTCTCGACTGGACAAGACGCTATGACAGATAGGACCCCATTGATATGAAGAGCCAAGGTGTGAAAAAATGATGGATAGCTTTGCAATTGATGAGCATAGATGGGTGGAATGAGAAGGGAATATTTAGAGATGTTAATATGCGATGTTCTTAAGAAAATGGTTGATGTTGATAAACCTAAAGAATATGCCTTTAGTATTTTTCAGAAGATTTGCTAATGGAAATATTTTCTATTCTTAGTGCAATTGCATAGTATATTGTCAAATAAATACATATATACCTACTGAAAAGAAAGTTAAAAAATTTATCAAAAGATGTGCAAAGAAAATGAATACAAATTATATTTGAAAAGGAAGATGGGGATGCAGATGAATGCATACAAAAAAGAAAGAGGACAAATGAGCACTTAATTGGATTAAGAAATCATCCCATGAAGTAATTGAATGGAAGATGAATGAGATCCAGATGGAACCAGGAAGATATTTTGGAAGGAAGTGATAAGTGTGAGAAACAAGAATATTTGTGTAAATATCAAGGTTAAGAGAAGGAGAGTACCTGTGAACAATGAGAAGGTTAACAGCATATGGTGAGAGTACTTTGATGAGTTGTATAATTTCCATAAATCTCCCAGAACTACTACTTATTTTTAATAATGCTTGAAGGAATTTCATGATCAAATACTTTCTTTAGACTTTGAGGGAAGAATTTGAGTAGATTTGACCAATATTTTTTTCCGGAAAACCATGCTGTCATGTAGTTTACAGTGAAATAAATTAACTTTTGCCTAATAAAAAATGTTTTTATTTAAGGACAGGGAAGATCAATTTGAAAAGACCCAGTAAAGATTAGTTCTCTTTCTTAAAAACTGGTACTAGGATAACCAATAGTTTCTAGTCCACTGGAACAATTGCTTGTTGGAGGCGAGACTCCAAAGTTGGCATCTGGGTCATGCCAAGAGATTGAAAGGTCATTTATGTAGACTGTAGAGCATAGCGAAAACTCTTCCAGCAGCACCAAGGCGATACCATTGATGCTCAAGGCAAAGAGCGAGACACTTGAGGAAACTTCCTTGAAGGATACACACTTCTAGTCCAATTGCAGTGGAGAGAGAGAACCCAAACTGTACACTGAATCGACAACCTCACAGTAACTACAACATAAAGATTGGTAGTCATCTCTTGGACCCATAGTGTGGAGGGTCTCCATGGTACAGTATCACAATGCCATATTATAGGCCTTCTCTAAGTCAAAAAACACTGGCAAATTTCATATGAAGGAAAGCCTCACAACATCAGTGTCCAGCCAGAGCAGAGCATCCAACATGGAAGGGAACTTAAAGCTACACTGCCCAAGAGACATGTGGCCTCCACTGTCCAGGAAGTAAGCTAATCTAATATTTACCAATTTCTCCATCAACTTGCAAACACAAAAATGGCTGAGATAGAGTAATCTTTCCTCAGTTTGCCTAAAGGAAGCACAGTAGCTACTCACTATGAGTCCAGGAGGATGTCCTCACTTCAGATCCTGTTAAACAAAACCTATGCTTCACTGACCCAAGTGTCAGAGCACTGCACACAGGATATCATCCACACCAGGAGTGGTATCCGTACATGAAGCAATGTCGGATGGCAGCTTGATAAACAGAAATAGTTCATTGAAGGGTTTCTTTCCTCTGAACTGCCATCAGAGAGGCATCTCCACTCTACAATGCAGTTGTGAAGGACTGAGCCAATGAAGCAAGGTCCAATATTGCAGTCTCAACCTTCTGGCAGATGGGTCTCCTACTAGAACTTGCTTCAAATCCATTTGTCACATTTCCACACCTCTGCAAGAGGGTTCTTCCTATTGATTAGAGACATGTAGACCCACCAAGAAAAGCAGCATGTGAGCTTCAAAACATATTGGAACCTAGCTGCCACTCACTAAAATTCACCTATGGTTAAATCATTCAGCTGCCATTTATGGCACATATGTATATCGATTCTCTCTGAGGCCAGACATTCTAGGAATGGTAGTCAGGCCCATGGCAATGAGGTTGCTGAAGAAATCAATGGCTTTATCAACTGAACTAAACTCTTCAAATGAGATAGGTGTCCTGTTCAAACTTTGGACATGGGGGAGGGAGTCAAGGCCCTAGAATTCTCCAGATTGTCTCACAACTGCTTTCAGGAAGTGTGCAAATTCTGAGTAGGACTCAATGGAGGCAGATGACTGATTCACTTTACAGGAAGTTGGTTATGTAAGGGGAGGGGGGGTAGCTGGTACTTGAACATGTAATGCTGCAAGCTCTACTAGAGTGGCACCTAGGGAGGTAGAACATGTAAGAAGGTTCTAAATGGGTAGGATGGCAACTGTGCTCATAGGCCTGGAGGGGCCAGGAGCAGAGGGTTCCTTCTTTACCCGAGGTGTAGGAAGTCCCTGGTTTCAGAGTGCACTAGGAGCGGTTCCTTCGGCTTCTAGCTACATTGCCCTGAACCAGGGTGCGACTCACCACAATTCACATATTTGGGTGCACATGACAGAAACCTGTCATGTGTGAGCTTGACCCAACTTGGCACATCTACAAAAGTGATTTGTATGGCTGTAATAGCACCTCCATGGCTGAGGCATGTATGCCTTGATGCAGTAGAGATACTACCCAGCATGCACCAACTCAGGAAGCCTGTCATGGGTGAATGCGACACAATATGCAAACTGCACTTCTTCCTCATAAGATGTTTGACCTTAAAAGTTGGAATAGTCACAAAGGAATTTATGGACTACTCTGTAGAG